>JAVLVB010000031.1:1247706-1336795 GCA_032876305.1 Orestias chungarensis
AAACAAAAACAGCAACTTTGTAAAACAAAAACAGCAACTTTGTAAAACAAAAACAGCAACTTTGTAAAACAAAAACAGCAACTTTGTAAAACAAAAACAGCAACTTTGTAAAACAAAAACAGCAACTTTGTAAAACAAAAACAGCAACTTTGTAAAACAAAAACAGCAACTTTGTAAAACAAAAACAGCAACTTTGTAAACAGCAACTTTGTAAAACAAAAACAGCAACTTTGTAAAACAAAAACAGCAACTTTGTAAAACAAAAACAGCAACTTTGTAAAACAAAAACAGCAACTTTGTAAAACAAAAACAGCAACTTTGTAAAACAAAAACAGCAACTTTGTAAAACAAAAACAGCAACTTTGTAAAACAAAACAGCAACTTTGTAAAACAAAACAGCAACTTTGTAAAACAAAAACAGCAACTTTGTAAAACAAAAACAGCAACTTTGTAAAACAAAACAGCAACTTTGTAAAACAAAAACAGCAACTTTGTAAAACAAAAACAGCAACTTTGTAAAACAAAACAGCAACAATTTATTTCCTCTTTAACTTAGGAAAAGTGCCTTTTTTCGGTGCTGATCTAGAATGGTTAGCGGTTACTTTCTGGATCGAGGTTTTTTATTATGTTTTAATCACTTTTGAAAAATGCACATTTAAAAAGACACATTTAACTAGAAACGTTGGTTGTCAGCAGTGAAAACCTCGATGTTATTTTATTTTTCTTACCGTTGTCTTTAGTCTTTTTTTCAGCCATTCCGGTAAATCCGTCTCGCTGAAAATAACCGACGTTAACTGAAGTTAGCTTAGCAGTGTCGGGTGACTGACGCGGGCGCTAACAACGTATGCTAGGAAAAACTAGAGAACAAACTCAACTGAGATAACTTGAACCCTCTCATTAGGCGCCTCAAAGTCACTAAAGTGAAAAAACAGCAGCGATATTCGTCGCTAATATGTTAGGAGCCGAAATAAACAAGCTTCTGTCAAAAGTTCCGCTTCTCTGCCTCCCGCCTTCACTGAGCTGTCGGGGTTAGCTTGAATGATAGCATAGAATGTCCCGTGCGGGCGGTGTTTCCTGGGTACGCAGACGCAACATGGGTCGAACTGACAACTCCACTCGCGTGGGTGACAATATTTATGTGAGCAAACTCATCTAAACTAGCTTTCAGGATGTGACGTAGACACGACAGTTTGCTGCTGCTACTTTGTTTTTTATGAATGAAAAACGTTTAAAAAATAGTTTAAACAATTAAATTAGATTTTTGGTGTTATCATTCATATATTAGTAAAAAATAACGGCATTCAGATTTACATGTTCACTGTTTGACACTTTGAAATGAGATGCTGCTCTCAGGTGTTGTAATATTGGACTCAAAACAATATTTAACCTTTTAAGTTTCAAAGTAAGGCAGCAAGAAAAAAACAACATTATTTAACACAATATCTATAAGACATGTATTTAATTTTGTAATGTGTTGATCACTTGACAAATATTATTGCCTTTAGTCAGAATATCATTTTCTTTCATATTACAGTGTATATTCTTGGCAAAAGTAGGGCTTATCTCACTGCTTTGAGTATAAAGCATTTATAGAAATTATACAACAATACAAGAGAAAAAACATACCAAAAATAAAGACTGTCCACATTAGAGGGATTCTTCTATCAAATGTTAATTTAATACAAAAGTGGCTTCCATGATTAGCTTTTCTGTCCCTTATCAGTTATCAGGTTCTTATGGTTTACCTGACTTAGCCACAGCCTGCATAACCTTTGCCCTTCTCTATTCTGCTTCTGCATTATCGACAGATTTGGGGCAAAGTCCAGCTCCCGGGTCAAACGCAGACGAGCTTAAATGTTTTGTCACCAAAACACCCAACAAGAGAAATAAAAGGTTGGGAGAAGAGAGAGGAAGAAAGTCTGCAGGATGGATACTACATCATCATTCTTCAAGTAAGTCGAATGTTTATTCTGAGTTGTTTCTCAAGGATGATTAATGCCGTATGATACTGCTAGGATCGAAATGTGATAACTGATTTTACCAGGAAATTAGAGTCAGGCTTTAAGTGATAAGAAAGATCTAAGTTTTTCTTATATATACATTAAATAAAATCCATACTTCAGAGCCTTTTTTTTTATTGTCAGGTCTGTGACTAAGCGGGTCTGGTCTCCGCCTCAGCGACCTTTCAGAGTCTGCTGTAACAGAAGGGAGACCAAGAAAGGGATCACAGCAGGAACCCTGGAGGAGCTGAAAGAGAGAGTGAGAATGACAGCAATGTTTTAATAAGACTAACTAAAATTATGAAGAAGTTAAATGAAAAAGATTTAAAGATTCAAATTACCCTAAAACTATTAGTTCCTATGAAAAACAATATGTTTCATTAGCAGATTAAGTTATGGTTCCTAAAGCTCAAAATCCACGGTTTTGTCATAAATTCAAAGCTTAGCGGCACTTTTTAGTTTATGCACAGCTTTTCAACAGCATCTAGTTCAAAGCCGATCAAAACAAGCATCCGTGTAGTGTCTAGTTGTTGAACTATTTAAGATTTCAAATGCTGAGTTTAAAATGAGCTTTAAGGGGTTGATGACATAAACACATGATGACCTACTTACAGTGATTGTGCATCCAGTATTGTATTCATCATCTGAAAAGCTTTGCTGATGTCTAAACATAAAGCCTTAATGTAAACCTGAGTTTATTATCTTCTGTTAGGTGTGCCAGGCGTTGCTGCTGACCATCTCCGGAGCATCTGTGTTCTTGGTCTGTGAGGAGGACGGTACTGAAGTGGAGTCTGATGAGTTCCTCATGACTTTACCTGACAACACCATGCTGATGGCCTTAGAGCCTGGACAGAGCTGGAAACCACAGGCGGTAAGAGCCTCCTATCTCCCCATTATGAGCTGTTCTATCTTTGCTACTTTGGCCGTGATCTATCCTTTCTGTCTCCCCAGGGTTCAGTTGTGCTTAAAAACTACGACAAGCCTCGTACTGGCAGGGACATAGCGCGGGTCACCTTTGACCTTTACAGAATTAGCCCCAAGGACGTGTTTGGCTCCCTGAGTGTGAAGGCCACATTCCAAGGGTTGTACTCCGTGAGCGCCGACTTTCAGTGTCTGGGGCCCAAGAAGGTCATGAGGTAAGTGGCTGATGGACATTAATAAGGTGGGGCTGCTCTGCTGGGAAAATCTCCAACACTAAAAAGGGTATTAAGATATTTTATTTTTTTTTGAATGTGTTTTTCTGCTTAGGATTTAGTAATTTAGTATTAAATTTATCAAAGAAAAAAACGGTAGTGACACTTTCACTCAAGAATTGCAGAATTCAGCTGTTTTTTATTTACCACACATACACAGAGCGCAAATTCTAAGTCTGATAACTATGACATTGGTTGTGTTTTCAGGGAACTCCTGCGTCTCGCCTCCACCCTCCTACAGGCCGCCGGGCACCTGCTTATCAGCTCTGCCTCAATGATCCGTCGCGCCATTGAAGGCACCGAGCTCTGGCAGCCGCAGAGGGCAGAGTACACAGCCAGCTTGCATTAAAACCCTGGATTCTCCTATGGACTCAAAATGATAATGCTTGCACTCTTTACTCTTTTAATTAGATATTTTTCTGTGTAAGTTTTACAAAAATCATTTACTGTTTAAAAAACACCCAAAAAGTTAGATGTAAGTTGTATAAATTTGTATTTTTGATGAGTTGTACATCCATTTATTCTGACTGTTGTTGGTATTTTTTAAATATGTTGAAAATGGTGTTAATGATTGCTATCTATGTAAAATAAGGTATTAGGATCATCATTTCACAATCAGATTAGTGATAAGCCCAAAGGCTTTATCAAAGCCTCCAAATTTGATCCCAAGAACCTTCTAAGGACTAATGTTGATCACATCGTTTATAGAGTTATGCCATTACTACTTTTTTAGAGAGTAATTTTTAAGTCAAAAATATCTTTTGTTTTTTTTGGAGGAGGTATCAAGCTGCTGAATAAGAAAATAAACCCCAGATTATTCTTACATTTTTTAGGGGTGGATATTGTGTTCAATATATGTAACATAGTATTCTTAAATCCTTTTTTTTGAATGTTTCTTGTGGAAAGGGGCCACAATCCCAAAAAGTAAATATTCTGTCAAATAAATGTTTATAAATGTGATACTTTATGTAAAGCTGTTATAAAATGACACAATAAAAAAGTTATTTTTACTCATATCAATCATCAATTAGGTTATGTGCAAATCATTAATTTAATCTTCAATTCATAATAGGTCATAATTGTAGAGTAATCCTAGATTGAGGTTTGACAGATTGAGAGAGAATGAGATTTCAAACTTAATTTAACTAAAAAGGAAATATTTTTAAATTTATACAGTATAGTATAGGTAGTAATTAATTTAATGGTTTAATGTAATGAATGTTTGGATATAACAAATCACCACACTATGTTCCCAAGTACTTTTACTTTATTAACTATAACAAAACATTTGCATATGAACAATATAAACAAACAGGTGAGTGCTTAAAAGTTAACGCACAGGAACAAAACAAAGGTTTTAAGAACCTAATGAAAATCCTTTTTTCTGAAGCCCTTCAGTAAAACCCAACAGAACAAACTGTTCACATGTGTTGAGGTCCGTAATACTGTCCTTCTCTCAGCAACCCCCTTTTGCAGTTGTTTTTGTATTGCTGGTACATGATGTTAGCCACTACCTCCTTGTGTTGCCTGTCCGTCATCCAGCGAGGTTTTGATTGTTTAACAGCGTAACGCACGTCCCTGAACCACTCCACCAAGTAGCGCCGGTTTATGCCGACCAGCCTCGCCAGGACATTATACTGCTCAGAGTCCGGATACTGGCGCTCCAGGAAGGACCTCTTTAGAATCACTAGCTGGGATTGGGTCTTCACTTTGACCCGAGTGGCAGCCAGCACTTCCTCTGCTGAGTGGGTCTCCTGTCTGGCCCCAGTTGTATGCTTTCCCGCCTCATCAGACAAAGCTTCCTCCAGACTTGCCGATGCTTTGATTTCCTCCTCCAAGCTGCTCATGTTTCTGACCAGCAGGTCTGTCTGGCTGGTTTGGTTTTGAGGCTTGAGGACGTCAGAAGAAATGGAAACAAGTGGGATGTCATTCTTATCAAGGAGATTCTCATGGTCATTTTTACCTGGGCTGGAGATTTGTCTTGTCCATGCTCTTCTTTTTGCCCCTGTGAGATCTGCTCCATCACGTGCGTAGGATGTTTGCCCCTTACTTTTAATCGGGTCCACCTTTGTTCCAGGGTTTTCCACTTGATAAGTCCCATCATTTGCTTTTAACCTTTTCCTCTGCGATATGAGCTGCCTTCTCCTCCGTTTTGTTGGTGTGGTGGCTTCGTTCTTTTTCACATTTCCACATGTTTTTTGTCTTGGTGGTTTCTCCAGCTCCATATTAGAATCTCCACCGCTATTTCTTCTGTCACTTTTCGGATTCCTGCCCTTTAGGTTGTCGTTATTCAACTCGTCTTCGCACTCCTCGTCTCTCTCTTCGTCATGGTCGGAGTTGAACTTGCTCCACATCTCGCTGATGTCTTTATGGTCCCAGCTAATGCCATAGCGGAGCCTCTGGGCAATAAACCAAACCTTTACCTGGTCTGGATGCAGGGAGCAGCGCTTTGCTAAGGCAGCAGTCTGTTTCTGTGTCAAATAAGGAGACCTGCTAAAAGCCTTGTCGAGCTCTGCCACTTTATCTGGCTGCATGTTTACCTCATGTGCATGAACCCATAAGACTCTATTATTCTCAGAGAGCAGGGGGAGACAAATGCGGGGACTCCAAGGAGGCATTCTGACACCGGATTCTGTCTGGTTGCCTTCAACAGCTCTGGGTGTCTTCGGTCCGGGTAGGATGTTCGTTCTGTCAGCAAGCTGCCTCATCGTAGTTGCCTGGGAAAACAACTCCTATAAAAAAGACAATGAACACAGAGGTTAAAAACATACAGAATATGAAATAATTTAAATGTAAAAATGTTTTTCCCTATTGAGTTTAAGCACACAAAAAAACAGTTTTTAATAGTCATACTAACATTTGCACAGTCCACACAGTTGATCTTTTACATTATACGTTAGCAATGTCAGGCTGTATTAATACGTAAAAGAAGAAAACTAATTTAAAAACAATGTGTTTTGCAAAGCTCTTTGTTGCATAACACTTTCATCAGCACTGCAGATACAGGAACAATTAAAGTGTAACCACTTACAGTATAAATTCACAAAAATCATTTACCAATTATCCTTCAAGTGCTGTAAAAAAAAAAAGGATAGATGACAACAACTTTTCCAGTAAAATTATCTTAATCCCATTTATAACTTATATACTGCAAAAAAAACCTCTATATTGAAGGTGGTATTAACCAAAAACTGTTATTTATTTAAATGTGCATATAGCAACTGAGAATATTATTACTGTTATTATTATTATTTTACTTTTTATTTGATTTCTTTTAAATTCAAAGCTGATTTTATTGTTTCATGTTCTGATCTTTTTTCCTATGTAAAGCACTTTGTCTTGTACACGAAAATGTGCTATACAAATAAACCTGCCTTGCCTTATTTCAACATACACTTACAATGAAATGATATAGCGAATAAAGACAAACTGAACAAATATCCCAGGTTTATCAGTTAATGTATACATTTTTATCTGCTGCACTAAATTAGTTCAATAAAAACACGCATAATGGAACTTAAGTTGCTTTTTGAACGCCGCATTAATCCCAAAAACAAAGATAATTGAAACATAAACGTTGATAATCGCTTACTTGAGCTATTAGCTTGTTAGCTTAAGCTAGCATCTAGTTAGCTTTAGCAACCAACGGCTCTAATTTGTTTCCCAGCGTCTTTTTCTATTTGTAATTTTCACAGACCCACGTATAAAAAACACACAAAAGAGTTAAGCTTACCGCAGTTGTTTCGGTTTGAACTTTCTCGCCCCAGCAGAATAAAAACCCCCAGTGGTAAAGTGTAAGATCTTTTAATCATGCTAATCTTTTCCAACGTTTGAACCGCTTTATGTCGACTGGGAAATTCCCATCCCAGACCAAACAAAGACATACTTTTTAAAATATAGAGGTTCTACGATAAGTCATTAAAAGAGCCATTTTCTGGCCTATCAATCAATGATACTATAATGTTTTTTAAAATATAGCTATCACTTACATGTGTTGTAATATAGTTTTAAAAGAACAGTTACCACTATAGGGTTACACCAGTTAGATATCATGTTTAACCTGAGAAAAATCTACATTCTCCACATGTCACAAAATAGAAATATGTTCTCCAAGCTAGGAAAGTATTCACTCCCGGTGTGCTTTAGTATTTTACCTCACTTTAGACTTTCTAGATACTTCATTTTATGTAATAGATCAAACAGAAATATGATTTTCTTAAAACCCATCCATTTATTTTCCAATCAGCCTAAACTGGTGAGGTGATGAGGGTCGAGAAGGGGCAACACAGAGACAGAATCCAATTAACCTAAGAGCCATGTTTTTGGATTGTGAGAGTACCTGGAGAGGGCCAACGCATGCAACATGCAATCTCTTTGCAGAAAGACGCCAAGGTGGAATCGAACCCAGAGCATTCTTGCTGCGAGGCAACAGTGCAACACTCTTTGACAAGCTTTTGTTTTCTACCCACTTCACCCTTATATCCTTGAATAAAAAGTTTGGCAAAGATTTCCTCCTGAAATCATGTACTTAAGCTCTACAGGCACGATCTTGACAAGAGCTGCAAGCAAAAATGTTCATTTTTTGAAAAAAAGCCATAATAAGTTAAATGTGCAATTTGCTGGCCAGCAGGGAACTCAGCAAACATATGGTCAGATTTAATCAAAATTGGACTTTCGTTTCTGCAAACAAAGGGCAAGTGGAAAACTAACAAAGTACATCACCCTTAACAAACCATTCCCATCGTAAAACATGTTACTAGTAGCAACATGCTCTGGGGATTTTCCTCAGCTGGATAAAGAAGGGAGGTGATAACACAATTGTGTTGATCAAAGCCGATTCTTTTCATGAGTGGCTAAGTCAAAGTTCATTTCCAAACTGACACTCTGCTGTCTTATTGGGTATGAGTTATTTTGCAGAGAATATTTCGCAAAAATATGAGTCTTTGTATTTGGAAAACAGGTAAAAACGTACCCGGGAAAGAAACGGCAATGTAAATGAGTAACTAATGGAGGCTGAATAAAAATACACCCAACACACATTACTAGCAGACAAAGATTATTTGGAAAGGATATCAAAAACATACGAACAAGTTTTCCTTCCACTTGGCAAAATGTATTATCTTGTTGTCTTGGACTGTC
Source organism: Orestias chungarensis (assembly GCA_032876305.1). Taxonomy (NCBI): domain Eukaryota; kingdom Metazoa; phylum Chordata; class Actinopteri; order Cyprinodontiformes; family Cyprinodontidae; genus Orestias; species Orestias chungarensis. The sequence goes on from JAVLVB010000031.1 coordinate 1,256,039, forward strand.
ATATAGAATAACAATTGAATTTAATGTGTAGATGATGGTTTTTGTTTAAATACTTTTGCATGGTGCTGTATTAGTTAGAATGATAAAGAATACTTCTATTATTTTTTTTCAGAAAACAAAGCATGCAGTGCTTAAGTTTTACACTAAGCTACATTCGTGCAGTAACTTGATGGATTATTAATCATTGATTAGAAAGGGCCTTTTTTAAACAATGGGATCATATAAAAGTGTGAACTTGAACTGTTGTAAAGCTATAAAGTTTTACTAATGCTCAGTGTGGGCGGGTTATTCTACAATACATAAAAGCCCTTTCATGTAGTTCCCAACCCATCGCCTCCCTTCATAGGAAATTATAGACACGACAACCAACTCAGGAACACTTTCTTCTAGATTTTAGAAAATTAAGAATACAGTTTTTTCCAGAATCTTTCTGCGCTTGATAACATGTCTAACGAAATCGCAAAGGATTCAGGCAGCATTCTGTGCGACATGTGTACAGAGGAGGACAGGAAACCGGCACGGAAGACCTGCATGAAATGTGAAATCTCCATGTGCGTCCAGCACCTGCAGGGCCACCTGACCACACCTGTGTTGCTGCAGACCCATCCTCTGACTGAACCAATGGCTATAGATGGAAACACCAAATGCCCCCAGCATGGGAAGCTCCTGGAATACTACTGCCTAGACGATAAGACCTGCGTGTGCGTTTCTTGTGCCATTGAAGACCAGCACCGCCTGCACAACATGAAGACCTTTTGTACAGCCCACAAAGAGCTGCTGGAGAAGCTGAGAGCAGAGCAGGAAGCCTTACAGGTGAAAACCACGGATGAGAATGTGAGTCTGGAGAAATGGGAGAAGGGTGAAAGAGAGAAGCTGGCTCGCTGCAGTGTACGACTGATTGATGCAGTGACTAATCTGCGGGACATTTCTCTGACCAGTGTCCAAAGTTCAGTCTCCGCTCGAATGGTGTCCATCCGAACCAGCAGGAGCAGCATGAATGCAGCGCAGAACCAGAAGGACACCTTCAGGTTCCTGCAGATGTACTCTCAGGTGAACCAGGATGTGGAGAAAGCCAAGGCCGTGGATCTGAGGAAAGGCTTGGAGCCTGGCCTCCATAGGGATAAACTGGTTCTGGAGTTAAGACAGAACGGGGAGAAGACGGTGAACCAAGCGTCTGAGTTTTTAGAGTCTTTGTTGACCCTGGTTGATCCTGACAACTACCATGATCTCAGTGCTTCTTCAGATCTCATCTTTGAACCCCAGACTTTTAACTCCAGCATTTCCCTGTCCAAAGACAAAAGGACAGTTTTCTACAACAGCTGGCTGGGTAAATGTTCTGCCACTCTCCTAATCCACAGCACCCTTGCAATTCCCACCTATCAAAGGTGGATTCTCAGTCTTAACAATGAGCGTGATTGGATGATAGGGTTGTGTGATAAACAGTGTGCAGCGAATTTGATGAATGGACCGGTTTATGGACTGAGCTATGAAGATAACCGCCTGAGCTGTGTTACAACAAAGTATAATGAAGGTCCTGATGCTTCAACCAACTTAATGCGTTATGATGGGGGAAGTAGTAATAGTACAACAGGGAAGAAATTTACGGTCTGTTCCAAACCTCTCACATCTGAGGACAAGAAGAAAGATGACGAGAACCAACGACCTGAAGTTGTGGAAGTGTTGTGGAGTTTTGTGGCTTCTAAACTCTCCTTCTTCAGCAGAAGTGGTCAGTTCCAGAAAGAAGAAATAATCACTATAGAGACAAACATCAGTAAATGGGAGATGGTCCCTTTTGTTCGCCTGGGAAAAGAAAATGACCAAAGTAGCTCCCAGCAGCAATGGAAATGCTCTTGTGGTCAAACCAACTCTTACTCTGGATGCAACCAGCCACGTTGCTCCAGATGTGGAAAAAACCACAGTAGCCCATTCATCACTGAAGTTATGTGTGAGCTTTGCTAAATGTCTGTAACATTTTATCAATGGCTTTCATTACCTGTGAACACAAACTATGATTGTTTGGTTGTTGGTAGATATGATATGAAACATGAACACATAATCACACATGCATGTCACTGTAGTTAATTATTGCCTTAATTTAGTTCTATCAGGATAATTTTTGCGTTCAATTTCTTTTTATTCAGTCATTTTATACTAGATGTCTTTTACTACCAGTAGGTGGAGTAAATCTACTTTCCAAACATCATTTTACTGCATCAATGAATAATAAAGCCACTGAAATATTGAGACGTGAGATCTTTTATGTGCTCACTGTGAAATATTTAGTATGCACTTGTATTACAGATTATGAAACTTTTGTGTAATGGGGAAAAAGATAACAGCAGTTTAAAATAAAACTTAAATCACAACCGTAACTTTATTTTCATTCCTTTTTTTTTATTTTCTTAGTAGCTTTCTCTAAAGACTGGAGAAATAATTAGGAAAAAGTCCATATGAAATCACATGTTGGCATAGGAAACTCACAATAGCAACCCTCCTAGGTTAGCTTATGATAAACTATTGATTGTTTTTGTTTTTATTACACTTGCAGAAATAGGCTACCTTTGTACGCAAGGTTTTTAAATCACAGGTAAGTGGGAAGCATTTCGTGTTTATGAAAATATGGAGTAGATAATAGATTATTTAACACTCAAAAATTGGATTTCCATGTTTAAAATCCATTCGAAAAATGTCATATCAGATGTTGTTTAAGCAGAGACAGATCCGAGACTTGCAAACAGCAAACAAATATTTTGGAATTACTTTGTAAATTTGACTCAGTTGTAAACTTCAAGAGTAAAACGGAGCATGTCTGCTATTTGGGGACATGTCTGATGAAATTGCGAAGGATTCAGGCAGCATTCTGTGCGACACGCATCTCACTGTTGTTATTTATTGCCTTAATTTATGTGTATCAGGATTATTTTTGTGTTAAGTTTCTTTTTATGTTGCCACATTACATCAGAGGTATTTATTCTCCATTCTACCTTTTTAAGTAAAAAAAACTACATACCACCTGCTTGAAAAATGTCATTAAATGCAGTTTGAGCCATACACCATAGAATAAAAGACAATGTTTACCAAATCAGGGGAAACTCATAAAAATGAAGAAAAAAATGTGTAATACAACATGAAAGAACAGTCAAATCATATAATTATTTATACAGTTTTAACTATCTTCCAAACAATAATGACGGTGGTGAGAAATCCTTAAGAACTGTTATTTTCTACATGTTTTTTCTGAGCCAATGACCTTAGATGTACACAGTGTGGATTATTTGATATATTTTTACTAAAAACCAAGGATTTTACTTCTTTTGAGATCATGTAGCTTTGAGCTAGATGGATTCCCAAGTAAAATACTGTCAACTTGTAGTAATGACATATTGTTGGAGGCTATGGATGTTTTTACAAAATTCCTTAGCATGATACCTGCTGGTAGTTTTGTGAAAAATCGGTAAGAGTAAAAAGCAGCACTTCTACTACTTGAGAACATGCCCGACGAAATTGGTAAGGGCATCAGGCAGCATTCTGTGCGACATGTGTCTCTACGGCCCACAAAGAGCTGCTGGAGAAGGGTTGTGGAACATGGAAGCATCCGAGCTCTCCTTTTTCAGGAGGACCGGACGGTTCCAGAAAGAGGAACACGATGGCGATAACTCTCAACGACTGTGAGCTGGTCCCGTTTGTCAAGGTGGAGATGGGAAATTCCCAGAACACCATCCAGCAACAATGGAGATGCTCTTGTGGTCAAGCCAACCAACTCAGCAGAGGTTTGAAAGTAATCGCCCCTCATTCCAAGACAAATTGCCCCTATTGTGGACAAATGTTTAGTGACATGTTCACAGAGGTTGTTTGTGAGCTTTGCTAAATGTATATCAGGGTTTTTATCACCAATAAATGGGCATAGATAGAACTGACTATAAAATAATTAAAATCCAATAACAGATTTATTCAAGTTGTAATTGTTTATTACACTTTTTATTGCATTCAGCTTAATATCCACAGCTTTCTATTTCAGTCAAACAAACATCCACAGAGAGATCATTGTCCCATAATTAATTAATCTATTGATGAATTGTAAAAATGATTCCCTTCGAGGAAAATCCTCCTTCTTTACTGTTGAATATCTTTTAAAGTCAATTTCTAAGAATTATACTCTTTTTTTTTTTAAATAAGTGCTTTACGAAAATCTAAAAACCGAGCAGGAACTGAATAGGAAACGTATTTGTATTGATTAGTGCATCGGCTGTTAATTTAACTTCAGTAATATATACTATCATTGGTCCAATAATATCACAATCAACACATAAAAACGCAATTTGAAAGTGCAATACATGGATGCTGGAATGGTAGACGTTCTAAAAATAGGTAATTTCTCTAATCTGCTAATATATTGTAATATAATATAAGGATTTCTTAAAATAATTTAAAATATTTGCTTTATAATTTTACTTTGGGTACAAAGGCTTGCAGCAGCAGGATCTCAGCACAGTGTAGAGAAAGATGTCAGGTGGTTAATAAATGTTGCATAAATAAAAGCAACTACAGGAAAGGATATTGGAATGATAAGCTGAGGAAACAAAGCTCTAGCTTTTTTTTTTCTTGTTTTTTTAACTGTCCTGGAACATTTTGGTAAATCTAAAGTGAAAGATATAAGTGGAAAGCTTGTCTAAAAATAAGAACCCAAAATAAAAAAGGACAGTATTTAATAGGTGCGCACTATCAGCTCAGCTGTGCTTCTACATGAACCAGAAACTGGAATGTGGATGTCGGGCAGTGAATCGGCACCAGACGTTGGAGGCAGACGTTCAGCTGTTGCCGAAGACGGTGTTGAGCTGCTGGGTGACTCGGATGAAGGTCGTCCTCCGGCTCAGCTCCTTCAGCTTGGCTGCTCCGACGTAGGTGCAGGTGGAGCGGACGCCTCCCAGGATGTCTCGTATCGTTTCGTCCACCGGACCCTTGAAGGGAACTTCCACCGTCTTCCCCTCTGACGCTCTGCACACGCAAAAAAAAAAGGAATCTCTCGTCAAAAAGATTCCCGAAGCCAATTCATTTAAATAATACTTTGTTTATAGCGAAAGGGACAATAAATGTTGCTGTAAATTGTGTCATTTCCAAGTATCTGTGAATGGTCGTAGCAGTCAGTCTTTAAACTAATCTTAAGAGGCCTCTGATTGAAGACTATTGTTGTACGACAGTCTCATGACTACTATATGGACGACATTTTTTAATCACAATATCGTTACTGTTTAGGACAACAGTTATGTAAAGAATTATGATTTCTATTACGAAACTGCACTGCAACTGTATTTAATCATGTTTTGTTCGTTTATTTGACCTCAAATGGAACAACCAGTGGGGAAAAAAAGGTTTTTGTAGTTTCCAAACATCCTTAATCCTTATGTATAATTGTGACAAGTCTTATTAGGAAAATAAATCTATTTAGATAGCAACAAAAGATACAATAACACACAACAAGTCCTATTTTTTAGCCATACTGTTAGAAAACCAGGCAGGGAGACGCTGGATTAGGGGACATACTGTAACCGTTGTTCATTTGTCGCCAACTCTTCTGTTACAAACCGTGGCAGAGTCTCACCTGTAATCCGCTACTCCTCCTGAATGCTTTTTCATGGCCGTGTCGGAGCTCATCCCATAAAACAGCTTGTATTTTTTGCCGTTTTTCTCGATGATCTCGCCGCTGCTCTCGGAGTGGCCCGCCAGCATTCCCCCCAACATGACGAAGTCCGCTCCAGCACCTGAACGGAAGCGCAGGCAGCAGAGAGATCATTTCTAAAGCAGGCTGAAGATAACAATAATTTAATATATATGTGATGCAACGCAGCGCAAGAAAAAGTTATTATGATTGCGGTAATAAATTTAAGTAAATTAAAAATGTTAAAGATCCTAAAATGACACGGCAAATTTATTCAAACTGATTTTCTTTCTAGATATTTCTAAGCCTTTTTCTACTTGTTTACAACAGTTTAATTTGCTTTTTGTATCGTTAATCATGTTTGGATTTTAATGTTCTAGGACAATAAACAAAATTAACTGAGTTACAGCTTATTGAATTTGTTCTGAAATTGTGAAACTCACCAAAAGCCTTGGAGACGTCTCCGGGACAGGTGCACCCTCCGTCCTGCGGGTACAGAACCGTGACAACATGAATCAAAGTAAAAAAATAAATAAAAAGAAATTATTTGACCTTTTGTAACCTCTCTGCAAACTGTAGCTTCATGCACAGAATAAACAAATTTCAAAAATCGTCCACCAAGAGAGTCTAAACTTATTTTATGTTTATTTGGATTATTACCAACAGATGGATCCTGGTATGAACTGAAAAAGAAGATTATTTAACAACATATTGGTTTAGGGGTGTCTATCCTTGTTTCCAGATCATCGCAACTAATATTTGTTTGTTTTTCTGTTAAATTGATTTTAAATCTGTAAAATTTAAAGCTTTAAATTATTTATCCGATGCCAATGGTTTTCCAGCAAGAATATGACATCAACAACTAATAGAGCTGATTCACTGTGTTGAGAAATGCAAATTTGATGACTGCTTGTTACAGAAGACTCACAGATATAATATGGCCTCCGAGTCCGTGGGCTGCATCCGCGCATTCGATTACAGCGCTGAGCTGCGGGTAGCCCACCCCCGTCTTCTTGCGGGTGGTACAGACGGAACCTAAAGAGCAGGACACAGAGAGTATGACCCAAACAGGAAACTGAACTTAGATGTTACACTAATGTCACAGCAGAGATGAGGAAGGTTTGTGATCTGGTAAACAATCAAACTTAACCGTCAGGTAATATTTAAGTCAGAGTACCTGGAAGTAAAAGAAAAATCACCTGGTCCGATGCCGACTTTGATGATGTCGGCTCCAGCGAGGATCAGTTCTTCTACCATTTCTCCTGTTACTACGTTTCCTGCCTGAACAAAGCATTTAAAAGAAAAAAGCCTTTAGCCTTACTTTCTCCGAGCGCACATAACTTTAGAAGTCTACTGTACTTTGCCTTAAAGGCGTTTACTGACCATTATGGTGTGCGAAGGAAACTTCTGCCGGACGTCTTTGACAAAGTGAACGAAGTGCTCGGAGTAACCGTTCGCCACATCCACGCAGATGTACTTGAGCTGCGGCACGGCCTCCACCACGGCCGAGATCTTCTCAAAGTCGCCGTCTCCGGTCCCCGTGCTGACGGCAACGCTCTAGGGTGAAAAACACGTAGAAAAGGGCATTGGACAAAAAAAAAAAACAATGCATACTTGAGATGTGACGCTGGTTAATAGTGAGCGAGTTAAATACCTCCAGACACTCGGGGTGCTTTGAAGCAAACTCTGACCACTCATCAATGGAGTAATGTTTGTGGATCGTGGTGAAGAGCGTGAACTGACAGACAAAATAAAGTAAGGAAGAAAAACCACAGATTAAAATAATAAAATAGTGCCTGTGAAGAGATATTTAACATTTTATTTGTGGGTATTTTAGTTGTTGAAGGAAAAACAAAAATCTGTAACCAATAATAATAATGGGAAGGACAAGAAAACATCATGTATTCCTAAGGAAACTATGTGATGAACCCTATAAAGTCAGCCATCATTTATCTGCATAAACGACTCGGCTTTATGAGGTGAACACAACGGATCATAAAACAGGTCATCTCTGCGCAGCTTCAATACGTTTTTCTTATCTATCTGATATGACCCCAATAATCAACAGTGACGGAACTGTACGTTATATGGAGCTTAATGTTTAACACAATAAACACCTGGTGCAGAGCCAGGGCCATTTCGAAGGTTCCCACGGTGTCCATGTTGGCAGCAATTATGGGGATCCCTCGATAGCTTCCCTTGGAGTTCCTGAAAGTGAAGCTTCTAATCAGGTCCACCTAAAATGGAGAATACAGCGAGCTCTTAGTACGAACAAGTTTTAGAGATTTATCCTACACTGCTAATGGAGAAAAAAGAAGGAAAGTGATAAACGAACAAACATTTTTTTTAATTAAACCGTTTCGGTGTGTGTACATACAGAATCAGAGCTGATAGTTCTTAGGTGGACCTATTTTGACCAGAAACATCCCGGTTTCATGAAATTACACCATCTCCATCCTAAGTATAGGCACGCTTTAACTTTTTCCCCATTCTTACATGTTACAAGCACAAACCTTTATGTGACAGACAAAGTGAACCAACAGCATCGTGAGAGGCTGGAGGAGCACAGCAAACAGATGTCTGTTAAAGTAGTAGGGAGGTTTAAAGCAGGTTTAGCTTAATTAATGACACCACAGTGGTAGGCTGCATCACTGGAGGTGTTATGGGCTGACAGCGCGGTGCAAAGACCACTCCTGATTACATCCAGGAGAAAGGAGGCAATCGTTGATTTCAGAAGAAATGACACTGTCATTGGGCCCATTTGCATTGGTGGGACCTGAGTGGAAAGGGTCAGTGACTGGGAGTCCCCATAGAGGAGAAACTGACCTGGGACAAGAACATTACACTGATGATGAAGAGGGCACAACAAAGACTCTACTTCCAGGGAATCCTCAGGAAGAACAACATCAGTCAAAGACTGCCTTTTGTCCTTTTATCGCTCCACCATGGAGAGCATCCTCACATACGTCGATTGCCAGCTGCACTGTGGCAAACAGGAAAGAACTCCGGACGATCACCAAGATGGCTGAGAAGGTCATTGGGTGTCCTCTCCCCACACTGCAGCACCTTCACTGCTCTTAATGTCTCAGGTGAGCCAACAGCATCCTGTAGGACTCTTTCCATCCGGGACATTTCCTATTTCCGTCTGGCCTTCAAAACCAGCACAAACAAACGCCTATTTCAAACTGCTGCCAGCCATAAATGCCTCCTTAGGGTAAATTCTTGTGCAATATTTGAGGTTTTCCATAAGTTCCATATTGTTTCTTTTCAGTACGTATACCGTGATTTATTTTGTTATGTGCTTTTTACATTGTAAATACTTCTTTTACATGTTATATTTGCACTGAAAGGCCAACACCTGTACTTTTTGGTGCACCCTTTACAATCACAATAAAGGGAATCTGAATCTACACTAACAGGCTGCAAAAGGAAAGCATTGATAATAGCAGCTAAGAAGGCCGAAGGGATTTGCAGGCATTACCAGCTCAAATGAGGTAACAGGTAGGACTATTATTTTACTTCACAAATCTGATCTTTTGACTAAAGAGTGGCCAGATTGTTTAAAAAAAAAAAGAAAAAAAAAAGCACACAGTGGAAAACTAACAATACACACCCTTACCATAGTAAAAGCATGGTGGTGGCAGCATTATCCTGTGGGGGAAGCTTTCCTCATTTTTAATTGGAATGGTCAGTGTTATTTAGGGGTGTCAGCGTAACAAGATTACAAACGCATGCAATGCGGCGCTTCGTTTGTGTCCACGTCATAAAAATCCACACTGGATTTGGACACGGGAGGACCCACCTCACTCCTGGACTTGAGGGTGCTCCGCTTGGGCCGAACCAGCACATCCTTGAAGTCCAGCTTGATGTCATTCTCAATGCGAGGCATCGTGGAAGCAGGATATACAACTAAAAACCAACCAGGTCCTTGCAGGAGAGTCTGGGAAAAGAGACACACATCAGTTCAGATCTTTAATTTCCAACCCATCTTCTCCCACATTTAAACAGTACATGTCAAACATAAACAAAACACAATTAATTAAAGAGGAAACTATGTTTTAAAGACCCACAGATGATTAGAGGAGACAATAGCTAAAGAGTGTAGGAATTTCTTATTCAAATGTAATAACTGTAATATATCAGGGTGGCTAAAGTCATATCTTAAAGCATGCTAGCTGTTTCCACATGTCAAATCGTTCAGAAAGAAACAACCTCCTGTCCAAATTCAAGGTTACATGATGATCCAGCTCACCCCACCTTATTAGGACAAAACAACGGACACACAAGCACAGGCTGAGAGCCACACAACAAAACGCGACACTCTTTTTTTAGGATAAGAAAGCCTTTACCGTTAGAAAAGTGTGACGGTTCCAATAGTCTGTAGCGCCGCCTCCCTCGCTTCCTGCTGCCGCTGTAAGTGCGGGAGGTTTTCAAGAGGCGGACCCCGGCTCTTCTGGCGCGCTGTAGTTTTTAGAAGGGGTCAGCTCGGAGTCTGCAACTGCGCAAGAACTACAAACGTGGCGCGCGCGGGCTTTACGACGCGCGGTGCACGACGCCGTAAAAAACAGTTTTAGGGCAGTTAGATAACATCTCGTTTTGATTTCTACAGTGGCTGCTTTCGTGGATGCCAGGAGCATGTAGACATGTAGCAGTTTTTTGGTTTTTATTTTTAGCTGTATTTGTTTTTTTAAAACAGCTAAAAACCGAAAATAACTGAAGCGGAACAATTGTTCGCACTCTCGTGCAGTGGCGGAGGGATTTAAACAAAACACAGGAAGCGACCAGTAGATTTTTAGGAGAAAAAAAATACTCTTACGATATAGAAGCTGAAAATTAGTTTCAATTCTAACTCGCAGCTGGTTAAACAATTAATCCAGGTAGTGATATATATATTTAAATTTTTGTATATTTATTTAATAGAAATATCAAACAAAGATGTTGATTAAAGTGAAGGTAAGTCACGTGAAACAGTATATAGGATGCTAATTGTTATTATCGACTCAATGAGTCAGTAATAATTGGCTTAATTTGAACTAAAATATATATTTTTTATTGTAGACTCTTACTGGTAAGGAGATCGAAATTGACATAGAGCCTACAGATAAGGTATAAAGTTGCGTCTTAAATGCTTATTTGTGCCTTTAAATGTATCAGAAACCTTTATTCTATTGTTTTTTATTTAACCCAGGTGGAGCGAATTAAAGAAAGAGTGGAGGAGAAAGAGGGAATCCCTCCTCAACAGCAGAGATTGATCTACAGTGGAAAACAAATGTAAGTAAACTCAATTATTTTAGAATGACACATGTCTGCTAAAACCCATACAGACAACAGTTTACCTCTTAGAATAATGGTTTATTATTTAGATCTTTTAAAAATAACATGTAATCAAGGGAGGAAACTCCATTTCAATTTTTTGGGTGGGGGCGACAAAGTTACATTAAAGTTTAACTGTTCAGATGAAACAGTATCAATCCCGCATAGAGTTTACTTAATAACTGGTAATTTTCTTGTTTGATTTAATAAGCACATTAGTAGTAATCTAAATTATTATTGCAGTGTGTCTTATTAGTTCCATTTTTTATTAATGGAAGGTTTTTCATTTGTTTATCTTCTGGACTATTCGAATGCATATAAAAAATGGATCAAGTAAAGATCCTTATTTTTCTATTGAATAAGTTATGAATGTCTTAGTATTTTTTTCTATTTATATTAGTTACTATTATGCAGTTATGCCAAGTATCACCTGTTCCTGAAGAAATCATACGAAACAAATAAACAACCTAAGATTTTAATACAAAATATCTTGAATAAACAATTCAATTAAAAATTATAATGTTTTGAATTTATCATCACCCATTTTAATACAAGTATTTATTTTGTCTAATTTATTTCTGACTTACCTTTACTTTTTTTTTTTTTTTTTTTCGTTTAGGAATGATGAGAAAACAGCTGCAGACTATAAGATCCAGGGTGGCTCTGTTCTCCACTTAGTACTTGCCCTGAGAGGAGGATGCCTACTAGCTTATGCTTTTTAATTTCTCCTAAACAAGAAGCTCAAACTGACACGATGCCTAAAAAAATAACTGCGATATTTGGAGTGCTTGCACAATCACCTGGTGACAGTGAAGGCACCCTGAGTCATCAACAGAGTTGAAACCAGTTTCTGCTCTTGAGCTCCCTCTCCTTACAGCCTTTAGTGTGTTTTTTTTTTGTTTTTTTTTGCCACTGCAGTGCATATAATACATTTATAAGCTTTGGATTACCACTTTGCCAAATGGCTGTTAAGGAGAACCTCCATATAAATGTTTTATTTGTCACTCTGTGCAAGTATTGTTTGTTCTCATAGTCATGATGGAGCAGGTTGTTTGTCACACCTTAATTAAATGAAACAAAGCTGTGGTTTATAGCTTGTGAGGGGATGTCCATACATTTACTTCAAGATTATAACAAAACAACGCAGGTTTTAACCCAACAGCTTTTAATAAGCACTGATGTAGCAGAGTTGGTGTTTGAATAATAGCTTACGAAAAAATTCTGTATTTTGATTTAGCTTTGTTTCTTAAAGTGCTCAAAAAAAGCCAGACAAGCTGTTTCCACTTTTATATACCCTTATTCTTTGTGTGGTTATGTTACTAAACAAAAATAATATACAAAAACATGAGGAGGTATTGAAGATTATGTAACACTGTCGTATATCTCACGGTTCTTTATTCACCGTTGCAACAGATTGAGCATGTTCATGGATTATGTGAACCTGTTCTGATTCATAAATCAGAGCAGGAAATATTTTATTTTTTCACAGCTATGTCAGCACCTTATATTATTATTATTTCAGTCTCATTTAAGACATTACGTTTACCTATTGTGAAATAAAACAGATTCTGTAAAGGCCTTGCGTTTGCTGTCTTGTGTAAAGATGAGGAAGTGATGAGCTGAATCTAAACTTTTAAGCTTTTTCTTTCCTGGTAGGAAAGTCAAAAAGCAAATATTTTTCTCAATATATACACTGTTCTGTAGGATTTGTGACAACATTCTTTGGTGTGGACTGTTTCCTAACCAGCAAGGTTGAAGGAAACAAAAATCTAATTGGTTAATGTAGAGATGCATCATAAAAATTAAACATTTTGTTTTTTTGCCCACACTTAAACTTTCCACAAGTTTAGAATTTGTTTGTATTCAAACCGGATTCCATAAAAGTTGTAACACTAAACAAAAACTGAATGCAATGATGTGGAGATGGCAAATGTCAATATTTTATTCGTAATAGAACATAGATGACAGATCAAAAGTTTAATCTGAGTAAATGTAACAATTAAAAGGAAAAATATGATTCAAATCTCAGTGTCAACAAACCCCCCAAAAAGTTGGGACAAGTAGCAATAAGTGGCTGGAAAAAGGAAATTGAGCATATAACGAACAGCTAGAAGACCAATTAATACTAATTAAGTCAATTGACGACATGATTGGATATTAAAAGAGCTTCTCAGAGTGTCAGTTTCTCTTTGAAGCCAAGATGGTAAAAGGATCACCTATTCCACCATTGTTGCGCAGAAAGATAGTGCAGCAATACCAGAATGGTGTTACCCAGCGTAAAATAGCAAAGACTTTTAAGTTATCATCATCAACCGTACATAACATAATCAAAAGATTCAGAGAATCTGGAACAATTGCTGTGCATAAGGATCCAGGCCGTAAAACTCTACTGTATGCTCGTGATCTCCGGGCCCTTAAACGTCACTGCACCTCAAACAGGAATGCCACTGTCAAGGAAATAACAGAATGGGCTAAGGAATACTTCCAGAAAGCATTGTCACTGAACACAATCCACCGTTGCCAGCTGAAACTCTACAGTGCAAAGAGGAAGCCATTTCTAAGCAAGCTCCACAAGCTCAGACGTTTGCACGGGGCCAGGCAAAATGGAGACTGTGTGGCAAAATGGAGACTGTTCTGTGGTCAGATGAGTCACGATTTGAAGTTCTTCATGGAAGCCTGGGACGCCATGTCATCCGGACCAGAGAGGACAAGGAACCCAAGTTATAAACGCTCCGTTCAGAAGCTTGCATCACTGATGGTATGGGGTTGCATGAGTGCTTTTGGCATGGGCAGCTTGCATGTCTGGAAAGGCACCATTAATGCAGAGAACTATGTTTAGGCTCTAGAAGAACATATGCTACCATTTAGACGTCATCTCTTTCAGGGAAGACCCTGCATTTTTCAACAAGATAATGCCAGACCACGTTCTGCAGCAATCACAACATCATGGCTATGTTGGAGAAGGATCCGGGTACTGAAATGGCCGGCCTGCAGTCCAGATCTTTCACCTATAGAGAACATTTGACCCATCATAAAGAGGAAGGTGCAACAAAGAAGGCCCAAGACGATTGAACCTACTTCTAAACTTCAGAAACTAGTCTCCTCTGTCCCCAGACGTCTGTTGAGAGTTGTATGAAGAAGGGGGGAAGCCACACATTGGTAAAAAATTGCCTTTTCCCAACTTTTTTGTGATTTGTTGACGCCTTGAAAGTTTGAAACAACATATTTTTCCCTTAAAATGACACATTATCTCAGTTTAAACTTTTGATCTGTGATTTGTGTTTTATTCTGAATAAAATGTTAGATGCGGGCACCTCCACATCATTGCATTCAGTTTTTATTCTCAATTTGTTTAGTGTCCCAACTTTTTTTGAATCCGGTTTGTAATTGTTTTGTCAGATCAGTGGTGGTTTTTACACCAAATTCACTTATCAATGTCTTTATGGACCTTTCCATGTGGTCTTTAACCACGATCTTCATATTATGAAATGCCTCCGTCACTTAGAGTGCAAGGTCACCTACTGAAAGACAGTGACACCATGAGGCGTTCAGGTTTAAACTTTGCTTTTGGCACAACGAAGTCAGGTTAGTATTGGTATCCTAAAAAAACTACCAAAGCTAGAGATCCAGAGAATTACCAAGCAGATAGACAGTACAAAACACCCTTCAACTTGAGACTCCAGTGGAAGTGTGTGTCTGATGCTTTGAATTGCACTTTGTGATAATGTTCTTGAACTAACCTAAAGGTGGCCTAATGTGTGGGGTCTGTTGCTGTTGACTGCTCAAAATGGTTCGGGATCTTATGACCCCACTCCAATCTCCCAATTGCTGCCATTTTGTTTTAAAACCACTAAAAATAGACTGGAAGTTTTTGTAGTGACATGTTCTGACTTTGGCAAACCTTGCTTTACTCTACCGAGTTCCTAAAATCGAACCATTTTCTAAAAATAGTTTTAACCTTTGTAGAATGATTTTGCTGGGTGACTAAATATAACATAGAAGTTGGGTCTAATTTTTGGATGTAAGAGAGAGAGCAAGTCTATTAGCAGATAACAGAAAGGCTGCATGGGATATGTTAAAGTTGCTGTGTCTTGTCCTTTTTTGGTTTTAGCCTCTGTTGTGGGACATTCAGAATAAGGAAACATTAAAAGCCTTTCATAAGCACTGACTCATCTCTGTTGATGAATTCTCTCTTCATTCAACAAAAAAAGATGAGAACTTGGGTCCACTTGTGTATATTTATTATGTTTGTCAGACATTGACCACGGTTATGTACATTTATATATTTAGACATCATATTTGAGAGACTTTTTTCAGCATCACAGGCAGATTACTGAAGGCATCAGAAGTTAGAGGAGTTTTTGTAGGGAACAAAATCATTTTTTTCACAGTACTACGTAATATTGTGAACTGCAAACAACAGTAAACTGATTTCCCCGCGCTAGAAGTCTTTATTGGTTTAAATTCAAAATAGGTTATGGATGCATGCAGCTTATCATGGAGTTATAGTCAGCATTATTCCTGGGTATAACTATAAACCCTGTGGAGCTCATGCGTTAAGATTGTGTCTATGTGTTTCAGCTTGCACCATTCAGATTGTCTCGTCAAGTAAAGATTCAGCATTTGATCTCTCAAATAGGAATGTTTTCTGGCCTCCTTTCTACTGGCCATAATGTGTGGAGTCAAGTCTTTTAACAGAACTGGAAAACACAAATCCCATATTCCTCTCTACTCTTCTTCATGATTTTAAAGCTTTGATTGTATTCCTGACTTTTTAGGGCATGAAAAGCAGCCGTCTGCCATAGGATGAAATGTAATCTATTATAATTAAACACGATTAACTTCACAGGAGTCATTTGGGCCAAACTTGGATCGCAATCATAGACAGAATGAGTAAAATTAATCAATATAGAGTGAAATTAAATATATTTGGTACATGTGAGACTATATATGACTCTTTATCTTCATCATTCTGCGAAATAAACTGATGATAATAATAATCCTATACAACGTCTGCCAACCAACATGGGCTGGTTATAAAGAGGTCAGCTTCAATCACAAGTTTAAACATTAATTAGTGATTTTTATTAACTAACATCATAATACAGGCTGGGACATCTTCATATACTGAGAACGACGATAATATCACACGCCAATGAAATACACATCGTAAGAGACTCACAACACCCTGTTCCCCTGACAGTCAACAAGATTGAATGATACACAGTACTGGCCAAGTGTTTTTATTCAATTATCTCATCTTTTTTAATTTTTCTTTCATCTCCTTATAGGATCAAAAACCATTAAAAATAAATATCTTAAAGCAAAGGCTAAGCGCACAATTAAACTGGACTGAGTTCAGACATGCTGAGCTTTCACGGCAGTGTGTTTGGGATGCCCTGAGACGACCGGAGCGAAGATTTAGTCACTATGTGCAGCAGTGTTGGTTACTTTAAAATACATGTAAGATACACAGACAACCCATAGGAGATTACTCATGGGTGCATGTTGGGGGTCCTGCTGGTGTCGGAGGGAATATTGCACAAAAAAAAAGTATATAACTATAAAAATACTTAAAAAGTTTGCTTTCAGTTTGATTTGATTGTAGAAATGTAAGCAGAAAATATCACTTATTTCTCTTCATTCCCCTTCTGTCTGCAGGAAAATATATATATTAAAAAAAAATCTACTTTCTTAGGGTCACTTTTGGGTAGAAGGTTTGATCAAGGATGACGAAACTAGAATGATCCTTCCATATCTATCACAACCCAGCATCAACTGCGCTCAAGCACACAATGGTTATGACTAAAGTGGGTAATAAAATGTGTGCACCTTTCGCTAGCACAACAACCAAGTCCACATCTACTGTACAATCGATACGTATCGGCAGTTAGAAGAATAAAAATGAGGTGTTAGAGAAACAGAATACGTAGAAAATAAAGGTTACATATCATAAAATAATCAAGATGCTCGGAAAATACGGATAATCCTATGAGAAATGATAGAAATTATATTTAAAAAATGTTACATACTTTAAAAGTGAAATCAAAATTGTGTATTAAATAACGAGAAGAAAAGTAAATTACATTTGTTTTATGCATTTGACAATTAAGAACACAGATTTGTGTTGTGCTGAAAGTGACACAAAGCAAATTTACAAAAGTGACAGAAGATAAAAAAAACAACTAAATGCAACATGGTTCGTTAGTAGTCTGTGGAAATATAAACAAAAAAATTATGTCAAAGGTGTACATGTGTGGATGCTGACGTGAGCACTGAGGAACTGGAATGTGCTACGGTTTCTTTATTTCACTTCTGATGCACCTCAGATTCACCCAGCTGAGGCCAGCTTTTTGGTACAGATTACAGTAAAAAGAAAAAAAAAAAAGACACATTTGGAGATAGATTGTTGATCAGTAAACAAACTGTGGATTGTGTCGGTATTTTTTTTTAAAGGGGCCACCTAAGAATAATAATAAAAAATAAATCAGCTTCAAGAGTCCTCTGCTTTGTGGTTGTCCGCTTCCGCCTTTGAGAGGGGAGACCTTGCCTCCTTCATTTCCTCCCCCTCCTCTTCACCTCCGCTGCTGCTTCCGCCAGACTGTGCTGGATAAACAACCACACACATCTTCTGGCCCAGGTATGTCATTTTATCTGGAAGACAAAGTGTTGTGCTGAGTTTGATACCAGATTGTATTTCAAATTAAATAAATGAATTTGCCATAGTAAGACCAAAGACAGAGGAAATGCCTTTTACAGTTGACTTTCAAACATGCAAAACCTTTTTTTCCATTTTCTAGCATCAAGTCAGACAAAACATTTCCCTCAAATCCGAATAACATGGTTCCTAGGGGTGTACAATATCCATCAGGTGCCATATTTTCCTGTTTTCGCTCTTCTCTTTCTAGTTTGTGCTTCCAACTCCATGTGACTAGATATCGCAGCAGCATGAAAAATATATTATCAGAAACTCTTAAACTACATACAGTCAACATGCTCCAAATAGTCTTTTGCAATACAACATATTCCAATGACAATATACTGTCAGACCTAATCGTTTCCCAGATTTGTTGTATGGATTTTGTATACATTAGAATCCTGCCTGGTCAAGACTTTCTAACAATCACTTCCTGACAATGTTTAGAAAGTTTACTGGCGATATTCTCACTTACCAACAAATTTATCAATGCACTGTGGTTTGTTGTCCCAGTACACCCCCAGGAAGTAGACAGGAACTCCAGTAAGCATGATTGCGAGTCCGATGCCGCACACTATGGGCTCCGAGTACAGTGAGAAAATGAGCAGGAAGGCCCAGAAGACGAGGTAAATAACGGGCCATATCAGGCTGATCTGAAGGGAAGAAAAATATATATATATACATTTCACCTTACATCTAACATCACAGGTGTGTATGAACTTGACTGTTTTTTTTAACAAAAATTGCATTTTAAAAAGTTTAGAAATGCTATGAAACTGTTAAAAATATTGGTAAATAAAAGGTTTTAGTAGACAATTACATCTTGTTTTAAATCATTGTCCACTCATATAGACTATTGAGCAGACAAACAGGAGTCTCCCTAATGATCCATCCAATGAAGGAGGTTGAGAAATCAGGGACCAGTAGGTATGTTCATTCCCATTGTGATAATGTGTCTCTAAGAAAGCCAGCACTCACACTAGAAGCTGTTTTATCCATCATAGTTGATCTGCTTTATGTTTATATTGTTTAAGCTTAAGACTGCTGTTGGTTTCTATCTATTCGTGACCTTATCCAAGATATTATGGCATTTTTCAGCCATTTTTTCAAATATATTTTGCTTAAAGGTTTAACAGAAGCAGACAGAAAACTTGTCATCCACAACAAATAAGTAAATCTGGTAAAATAATCTGAAATACATGAACATACTTTGATTGGTCGGTGCATGTTGGGTTGTTTGATCCGCAAGACGATCTGCCCGGCGACAGTGACTCCATAGAAGAGGTAGTTGATGAAGCCCACATAATTGATGAGGGTGTACATGTCACTTGTGCAAAGCATCAGCAGAGTGGACAGGCACTGAGAGAGCAGAGACACACAAGTTAGGGTGATCCATTCTATGAAGGTTGCCTTTCTGGACTGGCTTGAGATAGATAAGGTACGTTGATGACGTTGATGGTGATGTTGAGAGCTGTACTCACAGTAAAGAGCAAAGCAGGGATGGGAGTACAGCGTTTCACATGGATCATGGCCAGAAGGCTGGGGAGGTGTCCCTCTCTGGCTCCAGCAAAGAACAAACTGTCACAAAACACACGGTGATAACATTAGTCCATAATACAGCCACACGTCACTTTGCTCTTTTGGAAAGAAATCTGTTATCAGAGGCCTTAGAAAGTACAGTTTATCAGCATATTGATTTTGGGAATCAGGCTGCACCTAAAGCAAAACATGAGATATTCTGGGTTTTATTCAGGATTTAACCAAAGGATTACGCTGGTACCTGAGCCACTATAAACCTCAAAGTCATTTCTCTTCTGATGTCTATATCTGACCACACTTTCTTCTGCTTTTGCTTTTCTGTTTCAGATCAAACACGTTTTTTGATACATTAATTTACGTATCAAAAAATACACAACACATGACAAATACATTCATTTTAAGCATCCCACAAGTAGGTTAATAAAATCTTCCTTTTAGGCAAATACATATTTGTTCTTTTGTCAATCTTATATATTTTTATTAAACGTCTGCAGGATTTTTTAAGAACTTCTTAGTGATTCTTTCTTTTATCAAAAATTCTGTTTAATATGACAAAATTTCTTATCTTTACTAAACTATCATGTGTTAAGACAATATTTTTCGTAGCTTTAGGCAGCCACGCAAGTGGCAAACAAAGGAAAAGTAAAACCAAAACGAAAAGCTGACTCCAAAGAAAGCTAGAAAATGTATATCACCTTACAACAGGGGTCTTCAACGTTTTCCAGGCCAAGGACCCCAAACTGATGGCCAGATGGAGCGGTGACCCCCACTCCATCTCTGAACTTAATCCCTATACATATTTATATATATAAATATATATATATATATATATATATATATATATATATATATATATATATATATGTATATTCTTAATATATGTAAGTAATGTCTATTACATACGGAGTAATGTAACGAAAGTAATTTTGCCCTGGGATTATGAAAGTATTTCTGATTCTTATTCCTCATCGATTGAACAGGTGTTGTGAATGAAACGGTGTGTTACTACAGTGTGTTGAATTCGTGTTAATGTTTATTTAAAGACATTTCGTGACCCCAATGCAGTACCTCCGCCACTAGGGGTCGCGGACCCCCTATTGAAGACCTCTGCCTTAGAAGTGACACTAGAAAACCCTAATGAGAGATGATTTTTTGCACAGCGCTGTCTGGATTTGATAAACTTGTTGTAATATGAATCCTAAAGGAGAACTTAATGCTTCAGGTAAACAAACAGGTAACAGGACATCAGGCCCACTGACCGTGAGGAGGTGAAGAGGGAACCGTTGACTCCTCCAAAGGTGGAGAGAGCCACAGAGATGGGCATGATCCACGCCATGACTCCCAGCAACTTCTCGCCAAACGTCTGAGAAAAAGAAATAGAATCAGTGAGTTTGAGGTGTTCAGTGACCTAATTGACATGTTCAGTCACCAGGTAGGATCACTACAGGGCGACAGCGACGAGAAACAACCAGGTGAACACCCAGGCGGACAGGACTCACCACGGCAACAGCGTTTGAAGCAAGCAGCTCCTTGGGACTCATAGCCGTGATGTAGGCGATGTTGGCAAAGACGTAAACAAAGGTCACGAGGGGGATGGAGATGAAGATGGCGCGTGGAAGATTCCTGGAGAAAACATAAGGCCGAGTCAAAGGGAAGGTGGAGAATATAAATAATACGATGCTGAATGTTGTACAATGTCTAAGGCTGGATACAAGCAATAAGAAAGTCTTCCTCTTGAGTTAGACAGGATTAATGTCAGGCAGCTTTAACTAAACAGGGGAAAAAAGGTCAAACTTGGAAGCCTTGTTGGAATGTGACCCATAATCGCCCAAAACGGCAACAAGCTGCTTTTCAAAACCGCCTGTTTCTGGTTGAGTTAAACAGATTTCTGGACACCACAAGTAAAGAAAGAGTAAAAAAGTGACTTACACATAAGGGTCAACAAGCTCCTCTGTGACGTAGTTGAGGAAATTCCAGCCTCCATAGGCGAAGGAGCCTTGTAGGAACGCCAAGGCTATCAAACCCACGTCATAGTCCTGAAAGGGCTCAAAGGCATTGCTCGGCTCCAGCCAGTAGTACTCTCCTATAGGTGGAATTAAAACCAAGCTTTATCTCAGAACAACGGCTTTAAAATATTATCAAGTGATATGCATTCTAAGAAAACCCCCGACCTTATCTGGGTTTAATAACAATCACCCATACCTCAATTATGTGTGGGGGGTTATGCTGATCATATATGTCTGGTTATATAATCTTGTTTTGCTGACGGGGTAAACAGTCTGTTTTTTATTACTTTTCTGGCTTGTTGTGAGGAACTCCAGTTGAAAACCATCACCTTACGAGATCAGTGTGTGTAAAATGTGTTGTTTAACAATTCCTCATGCACTATTCATGTTAACAAAAACAAAAAAATGATAAACGTTAATGTTTTCGTACACTTAAATACCTATGAGAGGCACGATCTATCTAGAATGAAGGTAAATAGATCCTATTATTTTTCAGATCTTCAGCCTTTTTCACACTGAAGATTACCGTCACAAAAAAACTAAATGTAATTCATTAGGATTTTATCAATCAGCATAATTAGAAATCAAAATAATATAATAAAATGACAACATTTGAGAAAATTGTTGTATAACCACCCTTCTGTGCATTTATAGCAGAAAATCTTATGGGGAATGTCTGCTTAACAGCACTGCCCATCTGGAAACTAACAATTTTGTTTATTCTTCTCTACAAACTGGTGCAGGATCAGTCAGATTGGAAGGCAATCTGTCAGTTTTCAAATCTTGTTACATTATTTGACAAAATTGCATTAGTACTTTTACATTGATGTGTTTTAATCTAACTCATCCTTTGGGGCTCTGACTACAGGTTTAGGGTTGTTCTCCTGCCCCTTGGTGAACCTCTTGTCTCAGTCTCAAGTCATGCTTTTGAGATATTATCACTAATCATCATGCCATTTTCATCCATACAGTTTCCTCAGAGGTCAAATATCTGGAAACGTTGTTGCATTATGTTTATGTCCTCATTTATGCTAATTAATTATTTTACATCTGTTATAAACCCAGTGTTTAAAGCAGTATGCATCTTCCTGCTGACTTTGAACAGCTTTGCTGTCCCATTTAAAGAGATCCACACATCATGATTCTTCCACCACCATGTTCTCTGTTATGAATGGTGGATTCAGAGTGAAGCTCAATATTACCTATATAGTTTTTTTTTTGTATGCAGGCCAAAGGATGTATATGGTCTTATCTGACTAGAACAAGTTTCTCTACACATTTTTTATGTGTACATGGCTTGTGGCGAACTGCAAACATGACTTTCTTAGTAACACCAGAAATACGGAGAGCATAGTTGCATAACTGTCCTGTGAATAGGTTCTCTGTTATCTGGCTTTCTCTAAGAAGCCTCTAAATGCCTCACAGAACAGCTGAACTGAAGCTGAGATTATGTTAAACATAATATTTACTGAATAGGTAACTTTTAAAAAGGATTTCTTTGAATTACGTGACAAAGCATTCATTTGATTCAGGTTTGTCGAACCAAATAAAACATGTAGGGGATCGGCTCTGGAGTCCAGAAGCTGGCCATCGCTTATTTAGAGTTACTTATCCATTTTTACAGGACAAACCCCCACACTTGTGCTGACATTAGCTGTATGGGTTTTAACATTCTGGGCAAACCGGTTTGATCCACCCGGTGTCTATACAGCCGCAGTCACCCGGGACACCAGATCTTATATGAGAGCAGCTCCTCTGGGGAACACAGAGGGTAGCGGCGAGCTCACCCTTGCAGATCTGCACAAACCCCATGACGATGATCAGGGCGAGCGCCAGCAGCTTGCCAGCGGTGAAGATGTCCTGCACTCTGGTGGCCCATCTCACGCTGGAGCAGTTCACCCAGGTCAGCAGCACTGAACACAAAGAAAGAAAAACTACTATTACCACAGGGAGCAGAGTTTATTAACTATTGCTTCTTGACTTGAATGGAATGTTTTAATCTTTAAGATTACAGTACTTCAAAATAAATGGCTTAGCTGTCTCTCTCTCTCTTTTTTTTTTACATATTCTTATTTAAGATCTGAATACAGCTTTCTTATTAGGAGTTATAAACAGATCACTTATTATTTTCAGGAAGGCAATCTTTGGACAATATTGCTTTACTTTCTTTTCAGTATCTCAGTCAGCATTAGTGAAATATATTGTGTGTTTTATTCTCTTTTTGTTGTTGTTTGTAACCTATTCAGTTGCACATTCATTTAGATTGGAGTATGCTATTTTCTAATAGCACCTACTTCCTTTGATTGCATGTCACTTTGCTACCGTTGCATAACAATTTCCCCACTGTGGGAGAACAAAGGATTTATCTAGAGGACTGTATGTTACCTAACTACATACCATTCTGAGAACAGACTTTTTAGCTCAAACTGCTCAGGACTCAGTTCAAAATTACCTTATTTGTATGCTGCTGAGTCAAAAAGGCCATTGAGTTTGTGCCAACAGGGTGCCATTAAATAAGAGGGCCAGTTTGGATTCGGTTCATCATATTAAATGCCCCTGAAGCTGCCACTACAGAGAACAAAGACAGTTGACCATAGGCAGACATGCATGGTCTGAAATCATATGAGCACGCTCCATGAGGCTCAGACCGTGGTGTGAACACTGACTATGTTTGTGGTTGCAGGTGTAGTTTGCATGGGGGGCACAGCAAGGGACTGGATGTGAGGGTATTTTCCTCTCCAAATAAATGACAGCTGTGGTTAAAAAAAGGGGGTGGAGGAGCCAAACAAGGGCAGCGAGACCAGGCTATGACCACGCTCAGACGGGCAAGGGAAGTAAAGGGCTATTTACAAATTCTCAAGCAGGTCCAATCAAAGTAAATACAGACTAAAGCTCTTAATCCTGAACTTCTAAACAAACCTGTTGATTTGTTCCCGCCACAGAGTAGATTATGGCTCTCCACTTTCTCTGTTGCCGACTATTGTGTAAACCTGAAGACATTTAATCATGGAGCTATGTGAGGGTTGACTTGAAATTTAGAACGTGCTGCTATTTCTCCAAGTTTAACCACAGACAACAAAAAAGCAAACCGGACCCAGCAACCTGTCAACGATCCAGGACAATCCCGTAAGATCATAAATTAAAAGGTTAAAAGTCCTGCACATAATCATAATCAAAGCTGTTAACACCAGTAATTAGAGATGGTATGGCGTGTAAGCACACATTTTGTTTAATAAGTAAAACAAGGCAAAATATTTAGAATCTACAATTTGTCCAGAGATAAAATGTGGGCATCAATATGTGAGCAATAATTTTGCAAACCCTGCATAGTAAAGCAACACTAAAGATGTTCCTGTTTTGTTCGATTATGGTGGCCAGTGGACAAAAGCAGTAGTGTTTTGCCTGGAGGAAGACTGCATTTCCCATGAGGACTTGCGTATAGCGTGGTAAAATCCTGATCTTTTGGTTGCCTGCAGTTGGATTGAAGTACATTTCTGTTTCCAGTGGTTGTGGGAAGGATGAAGAGCGATGAGGTAATGATTCTAATTGTAGTGAAACAATGTCATATGATGATGCTGAATATAGGAAATGGGGGAAGTGACGTATGCCTTAAAGCAGTCAGCACATTTGTAGTTGTTTTATGTGGCAGGGTTCGTGCCACCCTCCTAAAAGTTGCTTAAGGCCAGTGAAAGCTGTTAGTCCACGTATTATCACAAAAGTTATGAAAATATTTTATGAAAGTTGAAAAGTTATTAAGTGTTGTTTTAAAATTGGTGGCTTATACTTGTTCAAATCCTCTTTAATCTTCCTGTATATTTTTATACCTTGGTATTTTGGGAATTTTTAACTTAAATAAACACTACTAATTTTTCTTTCTTTTTTGAGACTACACATATAGATGGAACAAGTCCAACTAGGGTTCTGGTACTGCTTAAAAGGGTCGTGACAGCATGGTTGGAAGTGTAAAATTAGGCATTTTATATAAGGTACTTCTTGTTATGAATAGCTTGTTTCTGAGTATATCAGTCATGGATGTTCCCTGAAAACGAATCTGGTCATTCCCAGACGTGCAACAAGAGGCTGAGACAAACAGATACAGTTTGTGAATCTTATAAACACAAGTGACATCGTCAGTTTACTGGGAACAGCCAACCTCTAAACCACTTTAAATCAAAACCGGTAAACATCAGCGACACCCAGTTTTTTCTGTTTTGTTATCCGAATGTAATTCGTTACAAAACTAGAGGCCGTTTTTGTTTTTTAAACAGAGTTCAAAAACAAGACAAGACAGTCTGCTGAATGTAGGTCAATGTGTCAAAAAAGCGCAAAGTGCTCAGACTGAGGCAGGCGGTTCACTCCTGAAGCAATTAACAGCATTGAGGTGAGCACAAAACAAGAAAAAGGGAAGCTGTCGAAGCTGAGGACATATTCGCAGTATATTTATTTAGATTCTTAATATATTTCTACAAATTGATACTTTGTTACAAATCAATATTTTAATTAGCAGATGGGAGTGGAAAAAGGTATTTGTCAATGCATTTTTCTCTATGGGCTGCTGTTTGGTTTCATTGTATTTGGAGCATCTTTAGGAAAACTACTCAAAACCAGTGTTTTGCATTTTTAAAAGCAATTTGGCATAGTGGTAAAACAAAATATAAACTATAAAGAATAAATCAAGAGAGCTCCTGCTATACTTCAGAAGGCTGGGTCTGTTCTGGGGACAAATGAGGAATTTCTGGAGTTGATGATGCAGAGAAGGATTTTACATAAAATCAAGAAAATCTTAGACAACCCTGAACTTCCTCTTCATGAGATTGTTACTGGAAAACAGAGTCTCTTCAGTCAGAGGCTCTTTAGCTTTGTTGTAAAACAGACTGCTACAGAAGATCTTTCCTGCCCACAGCCATCACCATCTACACCTTGATTTGATTTTAATTGATTTTCTGTGAAGTGCCTTGAGACGACACCTGTTGTAAATTGGCGCTATATAAATAAACTGATTCTTGATACAACAACTCCTCAGTTAAGTAAATTACTCCAACACCATTTAATTTCCCCTTTGGGATAAATAAAGTATTTTTGATTTGATTGATTAATTTGCAACCAAAAGTATGTACTTCTTTGGTGATGCTTCAATTTAATTTCTGCTTCTTTTTTTTAATCTTTTGCTGATTGTTTTGCTTTTTGTTTTTTTTCTGTATGTTTTGGACTTATTACTCTATTGTAATGTTTTCTCCATTTTCTACTTCATGTTTGCCCTGATGCTTCATGGCTACATTCTAGTGAATTCCCACTTTTGTGTGTCCGTTTTGCATTTTGGTGTTAAATCCAATCAAACATGACAACTTCCCTTCTTAATGTCACTTGCCAGACAGGGAAAGGAAAAATCATGAATATAAAGTAAAAGCTGTGAAATAAAACCCTCTATATTAGCAGAATTTAGTTATTTTTCTCCCCTTTGTCATACACATGAATGCAAACTCTAAGAAAACAAAGATTCAGGCTGAACGAGACATGAATTACGTTTTTGGCCAGCACTAAAGTTTTAATCCTTTCAGGACAACCCACTTAATTGATCTCAGTTAGATCATTTGGAAACAAAAAAAAACACAGGATGAATGCATGCCGTTAAAAACAAGCAGAGACATCTGGATTTTAAACTCCCCAGCTCCAGTTTTTCAGGTTGCATTCTGCGTTTCTTTTCTGTCAGCTATTCAATTGTTTTACAAGCTACATGAGAGAACCAAAGTTATACCCAATCAAAGCTGCTTAAAAAATCCAATCCATATAAAATGCATTAGAAACAAGAAACACTTGCATTTTGATTAAAGACTCTATTAAATATAAGTTTTCAATGCATTTTTCAATGCATGAATACAAAAGAATACAATGTGCTTACTTTGAAGCATTCATGCCTGTCTCTTTCTGAGTCTGCAGGCTTCCTGTAGTATTTGACTCATGTCTGTGAACTGTTTTAACACTTTCAATCATCCACTTTCACATCTCTGCCAGCTCTGTATATACAGTGCTGTTTGAAAGTTTGTGAACTAGTAAATTAGTTTAGAATTGTCTTTTTTTCAAACCATGATTTTCTTATTTTCTCATGACCAGGCTTTGTATATGAAATGTCCGGTTTATGTTCATCAATTCCATCTGCTTGTTTTGAGGGAAATGTGTGAATTGCAAGCAGACTAAATGAAACATGGAATCAGAGCATCTGCAAAAGTAAATGAACCACAGCTGCACTGGTAAAGACAACCAGGTAAAAGACTCAGGTGAAACACATGTGAATGCTCCAGTAATCAATTAAGCAGACCAAGCAAATAAGACATCCTTAGGAAAAGCTTCGAGGTGCACTGGTTATAAGGGAGAGGAAACCAACCAAACTACTGATGTTTCAAAGCATAAAAACCAGCTCAACAATGCCGAGAGGAAAGGAGGCATCTGAGGACATCTGGAAGAAGGTGGTGAAAGCCCATCAGTCTGGGGAAAGCTGTAAGACCATCTCCAAGAGATTCCAGCTTCATCCATCCACTGTGAGACAAATAATTTACAAATGGAGGGCACTAGGCATCACCGCAACTCTGCCCAGAAGTGGACGGCCGTCAAAACCTCCACAAAGACGCACCAGTAAAAATAATAATGCAGGTAAAGACCAACCCACGCATCACTTCCAGAGAGTTGCAGACCTCTCTGTCAGCGTCTGGGATGAATTTACATGCTTCTATAATCAGGCGAAATATCAATAGACATGGCATTCATGGAAGAGTTGCAAGAAGGAAGCCTCTGCTTTCAAAAAAGAACAAAGCCGCCCGTTTAAACTTTGCCAGAGAGCACTTGGACAAACCAGAGGCTTTCTGGAAGTCCATTCTCTGAACAGATGAATCCAAAGTTAAATTATTTTCCCACAATCACAGGCGCCATGTTTGGAGAAAAGTAAACATTGCATTTAAAGAGAGGAACCTCCTCCCAACAGTGAAGCATGGTGGTGGAAATGTGAAAGTCTGGGCCTGCTTTTCTGCCTCTGGACCTGGATATCTCCATATAATTCTTGAGCAGAATCTCCTGCCAACAGTCTGGGAGTCTAAGCTGGGACGGAAATGGATTAGGCAACGACCCAAAGCAATCCAGCAAAAGTACCAAAGAATGGTTTAAGAGAAAGAAGATTCGCACTCTGGCCCAGTCAAAGTCCAGATCTCAATCCCATAGAAATGCTGTGGCAAGATCTGAAACGGGCAGTACATGCCAGATGTCCCTCCAACCTCACTAAACTGGCAGATTTCGGCAAGGAGGGGTGGACAAAAATCCCAAAAAGCAGATGTGAGACACTCGTTTGTGGTTACAGAAGACGTTTAGTTGAAGTAATGGCTGCAAAAGGAGGTGTCACAATGTACTAACAGAAATAGTTCACATACTTTTGCACTTGCCAGATCTTCTTTTTTTTGACAGACACAATACTTTTGTTGAATAAATAATAAAAAGATTTATCTTTTTTTCTTTGTGTCCCTTATTTGGAAGGTCTGCTTTACAATTAGAGATTTGGATGTTCATTTCACGTGATTATTATAATTTCTCTTCAGAAAACAATGACCATGTTTGGGTGGTTCACAAACTTTCAAGCAGCACTGTATGTATGTATATATATATATATATATATATATATATATAAATACCGCAGGCTCTCCTCTCGCAGGCTCTCCTCTCGCCTTCACATCTTTACTTTTATTTGCATTCCACTTACATTAGATAAACGTCATCAGAGTGTGCCTTTTTTGTTCAACATACAGTGATGTAAATCTCAGTCGCTTTTACTAAATTGGACATACAGTAGGATGTTACAAAAACCTTTCAGAAAACATTTAACAATTAAGTAAATGACACGCAAGGTTCTTATCTCAGTAATTCCCTAAATGTGCAACTAGTGAGAAACAAACAAGGGTTAACCCTTTGTTCACCAAGGCTACAGCGGCGATTCTGCCATAATAAACTTAGGACTTAGGGAAATCTCTAAGATCTTTACCCCAGAACCTCTTGAACGTGACTTTCTAACATCTGATTAATGTTTATTATATATTGAGGAACCGCTGTAAATACATCATATACTGACAGAAAGGCAAGATTCTTATCTCTGTCAGTATTGTATTTTTTCAAACGGAGCGAACTTTCGCAGAGTTGCAGTAACAGTTCCGCAGACACAGCGCTTTAGAGCCAGCACACCGGCGTCTAAGAGGGTTGGGAACATGGTTTACAAATTCAAAATAATGAAGGAAGCTTTGATGAAATGAAATCATGCAATTATAAAATTTAAGTGACATGCGACGAGTTATTTCTGATTACCTGACAACATGGTATGCAATGTGTTTGACTCATTAAAAAGAAAAACAAACTTAAGGTAACTTTAGGTAGTACCTTCGAGCTTAAAGAAATGAGGACATCACAGGGTGAGGTTTAACATATACTTTTAAAATTGTCCTTGTGCAACCAACGCCCAGTAGCTCCTATTGTCATGCCACCCTGGCAATCTGCCGTACAGAGGGTCTAACTGTGTATCAAACAGGCTACTCACGAAGACAGACGCCAGCCAGCAGCCTCAGGCCGTTCTCCGGTGGAAAACAGGTAGGGAACAGAGGCTGGAGAACGTAGTTGGAGAATGTTAGCGCAATCACAGCCTGGTTGGTCGGATAGATGACCAACACGGCGATCCACAGCCGCAGGAACCTGAGGCACAGACACAAGAAAATACAAAAACAACTCAGAGATGTTATTTGAGCTTTTGATGTTTCGTGTTCCCCTTTTCTGCTTTGTTTCTAATCCAATACATTTTGTATGATTATATTGTTTGCGCGGCGTATTGACTAACAGAGCAAAAATATAAAAAAACAAAAAACAAAATACAAACGTAAGTTTTAAAA
The DNA here is from genome assembly GCA_032876305.1 of Orestias chungarensis. Lineage (NCBI taxonomy): Eukaryota > Metazoa > Chordata > Actinopteri > Cyprinodontiformes > Cyprinodontidae > Orestias > Orestias chungarensis. The sequence continues at coordinate 1,286,162 of JAVLVB010000031.1, forward strand.
TGTTTCATAGGACTTCAACAAAGACTGTAGTATATGAATGTTACTTCTGAGAGACATGATAGTATTTTTCCTATAGTTTCATGGAAGGCGGACTGAAAACCTACACTAAAAAAACTGCTTAAACAAACCGAGGAAGAAAGAAAATGAAATGTAGTAGTCCCACAGGAAAAAAACAAAAACAAAAAATGAAATCAGCTGAGTCTGACTTTAAAGGATGAATATTGATTTAAACCAGAAAAACATGCACAAAAGATAAGAACGAGAGCAAAGCTAACCTAGGACCAATGCAAAGGAAACAAACAGAGACATTCAGACTGATTATTCGTGCTTGGATGAAGGAACGGAGAAGAGCTTTTGGAGTTTATCACAGTTCAATAGTACTTCCATGAAATTCCCTAAAAGCTTATGATGGGATCATTACACCTGACTGTACTTATGTGACTTTAGCCCGCTGGAATGTCCTCATGCATATAGATTAAAGACCAGCGGTGGTGAAAGACATGCCGTGACTTACATCGACTGCGCTGTTTATTCTAATGTACACTTTGTCCTGCTTTATTGCTCAAGTTCACGTTGTCTTCCAGAAACAAGTTCTGCTTTGGTAAACTAAATTTATTAAAGTTTACATCGGGGGTAAATATCTTTAAAAAATAATTCTTGGTGTGCCTTGGTGGGTAGGTTTATTGTTTTTTTTTTTACCCCAACCCCACTTTGAAACTCTCCATGATGCCCCGTCTAACCTGTTTTGTTTCTTGTTTTTCGTGATGTTGTTTATCACTAACAAATCGCTTGTTTTACACTGAGAAATTAAATTAAATAGATGCAGACATCCTTTTTGAGTTAGGCAGTTTCTAAAAGAAAGATGTTTCCAAATTATACTTTTTTAGGACTTTCAGACCTATTACTAATAAATCAACTTACATAAAGTAATGTAGGTAAATGTTTACTTTGTGTTTCTTTGTCACATAAAACCTACATAGGAAACAACACAAAGTTTTTATTTCCATTGTTAACAAAACAAATAAGGTCTAGAGTTATGACTTGTTCTGCAGGCACTGTAAACATGGACATATACAAGGTATTTTAGGCTTTATTTTGTAGGAGTATTATTAATGTATATCCCAACTGAACACATTTTAACACTTTTTAACGTAATTATAGTAAAATAAAAATGTCTCTTTGCATCTGAACTGACATCCTTCCATTTGTCTGCTTTTATAAACGGATTGCTGAGGCAACACGAAGATAAAACATTTTTGGTCTTTAATTTATTGACTTGCGTACATGAACGCTCAGAGTCATGAAGCCACAGCAGAACCTAAACAATCAGCATTGGAACATAGTTTATTTTTGTAAAATGGGAGGACACAGGGAAACACTTCAAACCGAGCATCCGACGCCACAAACTACAAAGTCTCTGGAGGTAAATGTTGAATGATGTGTATTGATTCTTGCTATACAAAGACGACAAAAATAATCTGCGGTTGTTATGTCTGGTCAAATTCCTCCCTGATAATATGTGTTCTTGGGATACCTGGAAACAAAACAATGCTCAGATTGTGTTTACAGTCTGGTCCCAGGAAGGCTGTGTGTGAAATCCATGCTAACACGCCACATTGTTTTGTAATACTGTTTGTTTTTGCTGCTTTGCATGGTTCCCAAGGTTTTCACGGCTTTCAGGATGGACATAAAGAGCCTTTGGCCTGAATGTTACCTGGAGTCATGTATACTTACATTGGGCTTTACATCCTTCCCCAAGTCTGATCTTAAAGTCCAGAATCTCCGAGCTTACTTTGAGGTGTCTGGTCTGTTTAAACTAAGCTCTGCTTCACCAAACACCTTTCCTTATCCAGGTTTGTATTGCATTGTTGAGTCTGTTAGACTAAACAAACTACTAAACAAAGAGCATGCGTAAGGACCCACAAACAATCATTTTTATACCCTTTTATTGACATGATAACTCACTTTTTCATCTCTAAAAGTAGTTATTTATGAAAACTGTTTCAGAAAACAGAATATTGGGGTCCTGCTCAAAACACTCTAAAACAAAAATGGCTGTGCTTTGTTTGGAGAAAGATAAATACTATCAGCAAAGTTCTAATGTTTGTATTGATTCAGACACTGTTTTTGCGAGCCTGGATCCTTCAAATTAGCCATGTTTCATTTCATAACAGGAAATCATGGCTGATTTAAAGAATGCAAACAAATCTGCATATTGGTTTTCACCACATCAATTTAAGTATCTTTTTTTTTTATAGAAAAGTGTTCAGAAAAATATCACAGAGTTGCATTGAACATGCCAAACAGATCCACATGTGTGGATCCTTTAGGGCTTAAATTACATCTACTGCATATTAATAAACTTCTTATTAAAATGCTTATTAGTGACCAGTGGCCAATTAATTTGACCCATGCCCCCTAAAAAAAAAAGGTAAAGGTTTCAATAATCTAAAACAATGTTTGAAAGAAATCTCTAAAGGATCCAGGTCATGATTACCTACTACAAGTCAACAAAGCATGTTGTTGTTTGGACCAAGCAATGATCAAATTCTCTCCAGATTTCTCAAAAAAGTGAAAAAGACGTTTAATTTAGCCCGTAACATGAATCTAAAGACGCAGTTTACATTTCTGTACTTTGAGTGTCGCTTCCACTTTTTGATTTTCACCGGGGCGCTGATGTCTTCCTTTTGACAAAAAGCACAACACACGTGGTTCTTGTGTAGACCGACTTGCTCAACTTATTCAAGTAATTTCACAGGAAAAGGACTTGCATCTAATTCATAACCAATTATCTTTCTGACCTTCTATCACTTTTTGCTGCACGCAAATGTGTCTGGAGGCTCATTTGATTATAACTGACATGTGCATGTCCTAAAGTGCTTTCTTACCCAGCCAGTCCTCCAAATATGTCCTTCACGTAGGAGTAGTCCCCTCCTGATTTGGGGATGGTGACACCCAGCTCGGCGTAGCACAGCGCTCCAATGGCAGTGATGATACCCGTGATGATCCAGACGATAAGGGCCAAGCCCACCGAGCTGGCGTTCTCCATCACTCCCTTTGGACTTACGAAGATACCCGAGCCGATGATGTTACCTAAAGGAGAGAGGAGACAGGTTTCAGAGCAGGCTTGGAAAGATAAGGTGTGCACACATTATGCAAAAGTGCGACTTTTGAATGAGTTTTGTTATGCTTCTTCAAACTTGAAAAGGAAATCTTACATCCCAGGTTGTTTTTGGAGACATGAAACCATGCACACACATCCTTACTGTTTAAGTAAGTAATTTCAATGCTGGTTTTTGAAACGCAGAAAACCAGAGAAACCCTATTTGTGTATGATAACGACATACAGGATCCACACAGCCAGAAGTTAAAGCAAAATTCTTCCTGCTGTAATTTCTAATTGAGCTGCGCTGCTCCCCTAAGACGTCCTTAAACAGAATTACATCCCAAGAAGTATTTTAAAGTTATTTGGTATATTTTGTCTTACATTAAGAATTTTTTTCCGAACGTAAAAGAGAAAGTCTAGTTCTTAAGTATTCACAGGTCACATTTTAAAATATATTTGTTAGAAAACATATAAGAATAATTGTACAGTTTTTATTTTAATTTTATTTGCTCAGAGATAAGCAAAACATGCTACATTTTAATCAAAGTACGAGGGTACCAAGTAATACAATTTTAATAATAAAGAAATCAGCAAAGATATAATGGTTTCCCAAGTTTGCCTTATTCAAAAATGTATCTTCCAATTATTATTATTTTTAGATATTTTCTTCTTTGTTGGTCTATTTTGTTTTGTGTGTTTTGTCACCATTTCTTTATTTTTCAAGTTTAATGAATAATAGGATCCCAAATCTTTTACTGAGTAAAGCTGGTTCCACTTCAATTCGGTATAAAATTAAACAAATGTGTCTCTACTAAAAGACAAAACCTTTGCGCTGTATTCAACATTTTTAAAACTTTTAAAAACTATCTTTGCCATATTTTCCTTCATCAAATGGTGATTTTTTTATTTTGTGCTATGTGGTCTTTTTTATATATATATTTTTTAGATAGCTAATTAACCATCAGCTTGTTTCACATTGGTCTAAATGTTTCAAACGATGGTCATCATTTAATTTGCTACTTTAACGACCATCTGTTAAAAATTACTGGCGAACTCAAAAATTAGACGGTGGATTAGGAGATTTAATCGGAAGAGTAAAAAAAACAAAAACAAAAACAGGGGAAGTGTTATGCTGACTTTGCAGAGAAAGACAGAAAGCAGGGTGAACAAGTGCAAACAGGGATTAACGGTGGAAGCAGAAGGAGGGGAGAACAATGTCCTGACAATGCCGCTGAGCATCAAAGTGCTGTTTGCACAGAACGGTGGAGGGAATGCAGATCTGCGGACATGAAAAGACTGCCGCCTCGACTACAGCGAGAAGAGTTCATGATGTCCAGTAAGGTATAGGAGTTAGTGATGTTTCACTCGATGTCAGGCAGGAAGAAATCAAAACACTCTGGCTGTGAATGTTAACGACTGGACGATTAGCTGAGAGGAACTGAACGGTACAAAAGTCAGAGTTATAAATGATAGTTGTTGTCAATCATGAAGTGAAGTAAACTACGCAACTCCTTAGTTTAATTGAAACAGAGCGTTAACATTTGTATTTCTTTTTAAAGCCTGTAAAAAACCTGTTGTCTGACTGAAGGTGTCTAGAGTCAAGAAATGAGCGATGTACAGGTTTTATTGGACATTTTTACGGTAAGCATTGCAACTGTTAAAGTGTAAAAATAGATTGCACACGTTTATTTCGGTTTAAATGCTGGATCTGCTCTTTTATGTCTTTTCCACCTGATAGCAAGGGCATCGACCTGCTGTTGCAACTCTCCTTGCAGGTAACAGGAACAAAAGGCCGCCTCCTTTGATTACCCTGACGTCTTTATAACAGCAGGGGTCTACAGTGAGTGACCTTTGACATCCCAGCACAAAAAAACTAAACTAAACTATGTGCTGACTCAAGCCTAAGTGTACTATCTAGAAAACTTTCTGATCTGCTTTTTTCTTCAAGACAAACTTCGGTTCGCCGGACCAACGGACTGATTCTTCAAGATATATTGCCGAGGCAACCAAATACTAACGCTGTGCTCTTGCTGTCGTGTGCATCTCTGCACAGACGTGTGCCGGACTGCTGACTGTTGGGGAATCTTCACTTTTCCTGTTCTTTCCATTTGTGTGTAACAAAGTTTTCTTTTTGCTGTCAAAAGCAAACCTCTTCAACTCGTTTGCGCTTTCTGGATTGCGGATGACCACCACCCTAGATCTGAGTCAGTTTAAAGAAGCAACGTCTGAGCTGAGTCAGAACACTTGGTTTCAGGAATATCGCTGTTCTTCATTTCGCAAAGATCAGCGGGACTTTTTTTTTCTACGCCTATTTTAATGTCCTCTGTTTTTATTACTGCACCGTTATTTCACACATATCTGCTTATGAGGAACTTTGGTTTTCTTTATGGCTCAAACTCACCTGCAGCCTGAGACGTACATTACATCAGGCCTAAACATATATTTGGTTCACATTTTTGTCAAATTAAGTATAATAAAAGTATATATTTTTAAATTTTAGTCTATTTAGTCAGCAAAAGAGAACAAAAGCACACAAATTTTCATTGTTATATTGCTTTTAGTTTGTTTTTTAGCAACTGCAAGCCTTTTCAATGTACTTTTAGCGTAAAACAACTAAATTAACGGTGCATTTTTTTAAATCCCAAAATAGTTTTATTTTCTACAATGTTCCTTTGTGGGTTTCCCCTCTCAGCAAAAAACCCAGCAAACAGCAGCCACTGAGACAACGTGTGTTTATGGAGCAGCTTATAATGTAACTCTAGTCAGCTAATAAAAAAAAACAACAATCAGATTAATTTCTGCAAAGCCCGTCTGCAGAAAGTGTTAAATCAGCCGCCGAGTGACACAACACAAGGACTGCAGGCACACATTAATCAGTTAAAACTGGGCCGCAACATCTTACGAGCCTGAATTTGCAACAATATTGGCAAAAACTCAATAAGATAAGAGAGAATCAACAAAGAGTTTATCGGCATTGATAGGACCGAGATAAAGTTTGAAGCTTCTTTATGGCAACAAGAAAGCCATGAGACGCTGTAGTTGCCAGAGGCCAAAACTACAAACATGTGAAATAAAGGTGCCATGGTCAGATAAGACCAAAATCAAGCCTTTCAGCAAATGTGGAAAACGCTGTCTAGAAATACTCTTGTGCAGCACATTACCAAGGACACACCAACCCCATGTTAAAACATGGTGACCGGAGCATTGTGCTGTGGGATGCTTGCTGTCAACAGGGACATCATTCTTTTTTCTTTGTGCAGTTTTCCAGTACAGCCTAATACAATTCATTGTAAGCGGTTGTAATTTAACAGAATGCTTTAGTAGGGCATCATAAACCACGGATGCTAATAAAACCGCATTATCGAGGTGGGGACCTTCTGTCAAGTGACCAAAAGTTCATTTGTAATCTATAATTGACGACACTGCACGTTATTGGGTTTATGTTTTAGATAAAAAGATACAATGGACCATAAAAGGCATTTTAGGTCTTTCTGTACTCTGGCACCTTTCTATGGAAACCCAACAGGCGCGCTCGAAGCGATAGGATCAGCCCGCATCACCTGAGCTTCAGACACAAAACGAACTGACCTGGACAAGCGTGAATGACTTAACAGGACGAGGATGATCACCGAGGCTGAGCAGTGGTCTGCTGACTGGTCCGAGGACTCTGAACAGCTGTAAAAGCCGCGCTTCTGCCAGAGTCTTTGTTAATGTTCAGATGAACGGAGAGGGAGATAAATCAAGTGATGTTTTTATCAAAATTGGGGAACACTGATGCAAAAAAAACAGAAAAAATAAATAGTACGCTTTAGTTAAAGCCTTAAATATCCGTTCTCTGTTGTTAAAAAATGTGTTAATACTTTTAATGTTTCAGAGCCATGAACTATTTGCTGTCATAAACTGTCCTGTGACGGCTGTGTGAGGCAGATAATTAGAGATCCTGCTTAGGATGTGAAAAATCATCATAAAGATTCCTCTTTTATTGCATTAGCATCACATGAGAAAATATAAAGTAAGTTAAACCCCGAAATATTTTATAAATACATTTAAGCCTTAGTGAAAAAAAAATGTGTTTACATTTTCACAAGAGAGCGGCGAAAAGAGAGAGATCCTCCTGTTTGCACAATCGTTACAAATCTTTTAGGTTCTGGATTCTTTATGCTCTCCTATCTTTAGCTCATCTTACAGACTTTCCATACGAATACATCTTTACTGATATAACAATGAAAAAAGTTTCTTTTGTCTCTGGTGAAACATTTTTGTGTTAATTTGTACATGTGGTTTTGGTTCATCAGCCCTTAAAGGGACTCTGTGATGACACATACCTTACCCATATAGCATCAATGAGTTAATGATGCAATATTGTATATACCCACACTATTTCCTAACTTCCCATTTCCATTGCAAAAAACAGACCTTAAGTGTTTTGTGGCAGAAAGGCTCAACCTTTCTTATTTACCTTTGAGAAAACTGATTTTTTTCTCCCTTTTTTTGACCCATCTCTAATTTTTAAAGGTCTAAAACCTGACTATTTTCAAGTCAAACTCAGGCAACTTTCGTTTGACTTTCATATAACTTTTGTGGGGTTTCATCTGACTTTTAAACTGTTGAGCTGGTGATTTGGCCACAGCCTAAACGATGACATGCAGAAAAAAACTAACATCTTGACCTTAAATTTTTTTTCTGGTTAACAAATAAGTCAACTAAGAAAGTAGATAGAAGAAACCCAAGGGTTTCTAAAATGAGTGGTGAAGATAAGCTTAATAAACTTAAGGAAAGGATCATCAGAAGAGGATTTTAGTTTCGAGTTTTTCTCTAATTCTGACAATAAATATGAAAACAAGTTGTTTTGTTTTAGATTGTGTGTTGATAATCAACTATCTGGTCAAATAAAAAGGAAGTATGTTTGTTCTAAGTTTGTTTTGCACGCTGTCCCAAATGGTAATTGCCCCCTAAAAAATAAAAATGTACTGGATTTAAACCATAAACTGTTGCTTTTCATGTCATCTCATCTCTTCTCCACTTTCTTCACTCTCAGTGTTTAGCAAACCTCCAGGGAAGAGGTTGGCTGTTCGCATGCACGCTGTCACCATCACCTCCCCTCTCCTCTTTCCTCTTTCCCTTCGTTACCTTGGAAACACATAAATGAGTCACCTCTTCCCCTCCCCTCCCATCCAGTGATGATCGGCCTCCCTCTGTTTGGACATCCTGCAGCACGTTTAGGCCCACAGGTCGGTATTGATCAGCTCAATGGAGTTATCTTTACATGTTTGTCCTCTGCATTGTTGCAGGCTGACTGAGCTCAACAAAGTCCTGTTGTGCTTTCAGTGTCATTATACTGTCTCTGTGCTAAGTTAGGTTCAATGAAGAGGCAAATGGTGGAGATAAAATGTCACAGATTGGTTTATCTAATGAATGTTACTATGAAATCTATACTAAAAGGACTAGTAATTTGTTTGATGGCACTTTGAAAGCAATATATTCCTGACACTCTTGCAAGGAAAAAGATCCAAATGCTAAATGAAAGGATGTAAATCAATCTGGCACTAAGTAGCTGGACTGACTTTACAAACCTCTGCCTCTGAAAAGCTTCTTTATTGCAAAAATGTTTAAAAATATTCAACTTTTTTCACCTTTTCTTATATTTAATTATTACTTAATGTCCATGTGCATTTATTAGGCTGTTCTGTGAAGATCTCAGATGTTCATTTGAGAACATTCGCAAATAATCAGTCACATGAAGACCAAGGAACACAGTAGACAGGAGATAGAAAAACTGCGGAGAACTTTAAAGCAGAAAAAGGGCGTGAACGAATATTGCAACACTCAGACCTCTCAAGGAGCTCGGTTCAGTTCGTAACCTGAAAAGGGAAAGTGTGCTTGGAGCCTATAAAACATGGCTGCTCACCCTAACTGTCTGGGAAAGCAGTACTTTAATCAGAAGGCAACCAAGTTGCCGAGTCTAACTATACATCTTAAGCACAGTTGTTAAAATCTGTTGATCTGTTAAGTTGGAAGCCATGTTGCATTTGTGGGAGAAAAAAAGCCTACATTTAAAATGGCAGGTGTGATGGTTGCAACCAACACAATGCCGATACATGGTGGTGGCAGCATCGTGTTGGGGGGAGGGGAGTTTTTTAAATTAAATGATTTTATTAAAAAATTATTTGCACAGACAGTATCCAGGCATTCTGATAGAGCTGACGCATTTTCGGGACGATTTTAACCTCCAAATGTGAAAACAGACACAACCCAACAGGCTTTTGCAGGCCTATCTCTCACTCATGTGTTTCTGAAAGCTACTTTTGCATTGAAAAATCCAGTGAGTAGCACTGATGAGTGATTGAGTGAGGGCACTCTTATTAAACAGGGATGATGACGTTTTAGTAAAGAAAGGAAGGGTTCATAGGGAGAGGGAAGGAGTTGGTATTTTGCTTTTCAAATAAGTCTAAAAATGGGGATACCCTCCTTGACTAATCCAAGTTGTATTTATTTATTTTTTTCTCAGGGTGAGCCAACAGTGAGAAAACTTTAAAATAAAAGGCATTTCTCCACATCCTGGTGGTAAACAATAGCAAGGATGCAGTCGAGAGACAGAGGACTCACTCACCAACTATGATCCCACACGCGCTCACAAGTCCGATCTCCTTCTTCAGCGCAACTCCTCCAGACTCCTTCTCCGCAGCCACATCCTTGGCCGAGCTGGCCGTGCTGCTCCGTTGCCTCGGTCCATCCGTCATCTTTTATTTTATTTCTATTAATATTATTTAAATGTACTGTTCCAGATGTCCTGTGTCCTCCTGATGCGCGTCTGTTCTCCAGGAGCGCACGTCCTCCCTGCGCGCAGGACAACGGTCACTAAAAACGTGCCGCACTTTATCTAATGAGGAAGGATTGACGTGTTTTTTTTGTGTGGCTATGTCAGCAGCTTTTGATGACGGTTGTAACGGGTTATAAAATTAATCTGAGAAAGGCGCGGAATAAGCCGCAAGCTTTTACTTGCTATTATGTTTTCCGCGTAATTACGCACAAGCAGACTGATCATAGGAGCACGAAGCAAAGCACATATTCCGATTACTTGATTATGTTTTCCCTTTCGTGCTTTTGGGGGATTAAAAAAAAAGTTGTTCTAAAATACAAGAAATATGTCTGAATCCCTCACAGCTTCCTCGTCTCAGGGGTGAGGACAGCCGCACAAAAGTCCACTGTCTGCAGCAGCCGGTGTGATTTCTTCAGTCTTCCAGGAGGTCTGGTGTTTGGGTTTATATCCATACATTTCTTCATATAAAAACCTTGTAGCACCGCCCCATGTCTGCCTCCTTCAGCCCCTTTTTTTTCTTACTCCATCTTCTCCGGGACCCTCCCTTTTATTAAATATTTTTCTCCCTCCCTCAGATAGCAGCTGTTAACCAGGGTTCTGCTTTCTAGTTAGCAGCTCCACATCTTGCTTCATGCCTAAGTCCACATCATGTGCCCAGTTTTGCTGCCACAGAGCCGGAGTTATTATGCAGGAGGCTGCAGTAACAGCGCATCTAAATTTAGACTTTTCTTTTATGCACAGACGTCACGACTCACTTGCCAGTCTGCCTGGTTCTCTGACAGCGCCAAGCTCCACGCATGCTTGTTCACACGAGATGTGTTTTTTCTCATAAAGCTTCATGTGAAGCGTTGTTGTTGCTGTTTCCTCATTACATGTGTTTGTCTGAAATGTACTAATTAGAGGGAAGTATATCTTAGTTAACCAGTGAAACCTTAAACTAGGTTCATCTCAGTCGAGCATAATTGAAAGTTGGTTTTATTCCTGTATATCAATTGAGAAAGTAGCAATGATCCAATATCCCAAAAATTACAAATTTTAAGTGTTCGTCTTTGCTTACTTTCTTACTTTTGATTAAAGCAGTACAAATGTTATCCATGGCAAGTCTGCAACTCGGCTGAGATGTTAACCAAAACTAGTTTTATATCAGCCATAGGCTTGCTTCCATTATTGGGCCTGGTGGTGGTGTATTTTATATTCAACACTTCCTTCCTGTGTGGTTTCAGTCAGAAAAGCAATGACTTGTGAAACTCTTTAAAATTCCTGATATTTGCTTCTCTCAAAGCTGCAGCTATACACGTTTCACACTTTTTTCCTGCCACACAACCTTCCATTAACAGAGAAACCTGTGGACAGCCAGCGTCTTCAGCAGTGACCTCTGTGCGACCTCTTTGTGACGGTCAGTCGTCGTTCTTACTGATTGAATTACTACAAAAATAACTTTTCAATCATATCCTAATTTATTGGGATCTGTTTGTATGTTATATTATGCATGCATGTCAGTTTAAACAATGAATTAATCCTCTAAGTACTTAGAATAAACCGACAGAAAATATGTTGCTTGTCTCCTTTTTCATTAAAATACTATTTTTGACTCGTGGGAATTTATCAAAGTGCAGCTGGACTGCAGAGTTATCAGAGCAGGGAGTTTTTTTTTTGTTATTTCAGTCAAGGACGTTTTTACTGGCACAACCACAACACCAGCACTGCTCAACACATTTCGTTTTTAAAAGCATCTCTGGGGATTTAGTCTTAACTCCACCTGGCTGACACTAAAACACTTCCTGAACATCTGACACACATAACTCAGATTAAAATGCAGGGCTTACATGGATATACAGATACAGAGAAAACAAAAATCCAGCTACTGTTTTAAGTACATTTATTAATGTGGGAAAATCTCATGATGTTTAAAAAAAAAAGAAAAACAGACCATGACACGATTAACTGGCATCCACTTGGGGACTAAGTCACTACAGGTACTCATTATTTTTTTACCCTAATTGTTATTTGGTAGCAAGATTAATATGTCTGCTTCCTGCAGAGCGACCAATTTCTACAAGACACGTGTTATTTCTGTATCCTAGGGAAACAGGAAGTCATGAATTTTAATGGTATCAATCTGAATACCCACCTAAAAAACTAACAAACAAAAAAAGTCCTGTCTTTGTCTCACTAATCTTTACATGGTTTTCCTTAAAACTTCTGAAAAACACATTTGTTCCTGCCCTGTGCTCAAATGCATCGAACCAAGAAGCAGCACACGTGGTCACCACTGCGTCCATGTGGTCGGCCATTAGTAAGCAGCTGGGAAGAGCCGGCATGTTGACACTTTGCTGGCATAGAGCCGGTTTCCTGGACATTTTTAGTCCACCATCATGAGAAATAGTTCAGTTGCTGTGGATAATTTGACAGCGTCATAATCACAATAAAGCTGCTGCCCTATACCTCTGGACAGTCATAATAACGGGATGCCTCGTGCTTACATTTAATTGTTTAATAAAAATAAAAAAACCATCAACAAAGTGCAACCAGCATTCACTAATCATTTTATCATTTTATGAAAAAAAGTTAGAATTTAATACTTCCTACCCCACTTTGAACATAAAATTACCTAACATACTGTAAAAAGTGAGCAATCTATGTTGATTATGAAGGGTGCTATGATTACATTTTACATTTGTTGTATCCTTCAGTCTTATTTTCTATACAAACTAACTGATTGGTAAAAATCTTTAAACTTTGTAGACACAGGTCTCAACACAGTTTCACTGGTAAGCTTGTAAAAACAGAGGTGATCATTCATGTAATGTACCACATAAAAGACAAAGAGTAATTGATCTGTTATATAAGCTATTATTCCCATAAAATTGAAAGATATGATAAAAAATGCCCAAGAGCAGATACAAAATCACCATCCAAGTTTTTATACTAAGATGATTTTGGTTTGATAAGATGTGTTTAATGAATTTTATCCTAACACATTGATCAGAAAGTGGGACACAAAAGTGGGACACAAAATGCTAAACACAAAAAATATACATTTAAGCATTGGTTGTGGTTGTTTTTTGTGACTTCTTCAGTCTGACAGTCTTTGACATTGTTTTTCTAAATTTGCCTTATTAAAATCAGAAATGGTATAAAAAGGTTAAAAATGACTCTGACAACAGATCAGCATAAAATCCATATGAAATTGGAGTGTTTAAACTTTTTTTTCTAATTGTGTCTCAACATCAGAACAGTTGCCAGAGGGGCTTCAGGAAGTCAGTGATCAATCATAATCAGACTTGTTGTTCTGATGATGATAGCAGTAAAGGCTGGAGCTCCCACAGAAGGCATCGTTGATCGTCTTTTTCACTTTGTATGTGTAAAGTTAAGGGTGTTTATTGATTTAATTGTTGTCATTAGATCACCTCTAATTAAATTACTGTGATCAAAGCGACTTAAAGAGCCTTGATAAAACCACTCAGAAGTGATAGGTTCGGGAAATGGTCAGTGTGGCTAAGTAAGTGATAATTGCTTACATCCATGTATGTATGTATGCGTATATATATATATATATATATATGAGTCATTCATATGAAAGTTTATATCACTCAATAGTTTGCAATTCTTAAAAAGAAGAAATGGGATGAATGCAAAATTACAACACAAGGGGCCGAGCTGGTAGCATAACAGGATGATCTGACAGACTGAGAGATTTTTATGCACAAGAGTTAATTGCTGAACAAGGAGCAGAAACTGAACTGAGGAAATGAGAGGACTGGTTGCTACAACAAAAAAAGAAATTGAGGAAGCCAGTAAACAGTCCATAATGCACCTTAAAACCTTAAACACCAGCATCGTGACAATTAGGCCCATATGAACCATAAAGTATAAAATCCAGTTAAGAGATAAAGAGTCCTCGTTCTATTATCCAATTTTATTCTACGATTTATTTTACTCGCTGTGGCATGCTTTTTTTTTTGAAGTTTGCTTTATAAGTAGTTATTAGTTATGAGTAAAATATTTATGAAGCAGAAGCTTTTTGGTGCAAATACAACACAATTAGATCGCAAAAGATGTTACATACTCTTACAGATGTTGGGTTTATAGGACTTAATCCAAATAATCCTGCAACCTTCTAGATTATAAAAGACTTTTTCATCTAACCTCTAAAATGTAAAAATGCACAACAGAGTCTATTCATATCAAACCAAAACAAAATATATGTGTTAAATTGTGTTGAAAACATATTAAACTTTAGCAGCTTTCAAAGGATTCAAGGTGTTGAATATACGTGTAAAAGTGATCATGCAGAGCTTAGGGTTTATACACACACAGATAGATAGATAGATAGATAGATAGATAGATAGATAGATAGATAGATAGATAGAGAAGAGAGAAAAATTAAACATTTTTTGTAATCTGTGCTTCATATGCTTCTGCTGATGTTTGAGGTGAGCAGCGGTGATGCTTGTACTTCCGCTGCATATCCTGTGTCAGCTGAAAGCAGAGTTTATCACTGTGGTAAAGCTGAGCCTCAGCTCTTTTTTTTTGTTTCTTTTTCCTGATAGCAGTGCTCAGTTACACGAAGTTTTGTGGAGAAGTCGTGCGTAGAAGCAGCAGCTGCACCTCTGCACACGCAAGGACACCCTCTGCAAATCTAAACCTTCTTTCGAAGCTTACGATAAACTGAAAATCAAAAAGTTTGTTCCTTTTAGAAAGGATTATTATTTTACAGGCTTTTTATGTCAAAGTGCTTGTCGCTGCCATTCTTCACCTCACAGTCATTCTCCAGAAGAGGCTGTTGATCATTAACCCCACTCCTTCAGGTTGTTTGCTGCCCAGTGGGTGGAAAACTGAACAATAAAATGCAAACAACAGGGTAATGGCTGTGGTGCCAGGCAGGTAGAGTACAAAACCATGAGAATAACACCCATGCAGAGAGCAGAGGCTGTCCAGGTTGTTTTACTTCAAAAAAGTTACTTAGAGATCGCCAAAGAAATCTTACTAGAGACCAAAGTTCACCTTCTTTGCTTTTATTATAAAATACTTATTGAAATAATTTTCACACAACATACCATTCAGTTCCTAATAAGAATCAATTGGCAATTCATCTCAAAAATCACTGAATTTGAAATATATGTTTAATTTAACTTCGGTACAACTCCTGCTCTTTTGTTCAGGTTTTTGAGTTTGGGGCTTGTAGGCCCTTATTTAAAAGGACATTATCAAGGAAAACCGCTACTTTACTATGATTTAGTAACAGTGTGTGTGATAGCTTTAAGAAAATGTGGTAAACCGATTCAATACAGGATGTGGATGCAACTCAACTCACAGTGAAGGAAATAAGATCGCTAGTCTTACGTAGAAACTGAATCTTTGCACTTTGGTCATATGATGGGATTCTAGATTAAGGTACAGCACAGTTCATGTCCAATTTCTGGTGCAATCAGATAAAGCAAAGCAGAAGCCAATTAGTTAGAAGATGAAAGTGGTTTCATGAAGGTTGGCTGAAATGAGAAGTGACATTGCATCAGACTCAGAAATCACACTGATGCTGGTCCTATTAAGCTGTGGTGTTTAACCTGGATTGCGGACAGTTCATCAGAATAATTCACAACGCAGAGCTGAGCTCCTCTGCTCTAATCTCTTCAGCAATGTTCTCCTTTTTTTGTCCCATGTGCATCCATATTCCTTTTCCTGGAGTGTATAAGTGAAAACTGTGATAAAACTGTGTTTTAAAAAAAGCTAAAGAAAAATACTTTCATGGCTCAAGTAATTTTTAAGAAAATTTGGGATAACATTTCAGGAAAAGAAATCAGCACTCCTTTTTGTTTAATGTAGTAAATATACATTTTATTGTGTTATATAATAAACATGTAATATGAACTCTAAGATAACTCTTAAAAAAACTGTTAAAAAAAAGGTTTGTACAGTTTCGGTTGGTTTTGTTTTTTGATCTTAGTTTTGACCTAGAAATCATTTGTTCTGATAAGGTCTCATCAATCTGATGTAACGCAGAGACGAATTTCTGCTGGTTATTCTTGAAGATGACAAACACAAAAGCACATGCCGTTCAATCAAGACTTCATAAATTGTCTTACAAATACTGAAATGGCTAGCAGAAAAAAAGATGTTGGCGATAAAAGAATAAAACTGGAACCATGACAAATAAGGGAAAACAATCAAGAAAGGAACCCCTCTCTATCCTACTATCTCAAACCTGAACATAAAGTTCTATTTTCTTTTGTTGGTATCTCGTACTTCTAAGCTTGAAGGAGGATTCATGATGTTGTGCTTCTCCTCTTACACTCCTGGGGATTTTGTTAGCGTGGATTGCATCACTAAATTCAGCCTTTCATTCTGGATGAAGTTTTGAGAAAACTAATAAATGTTTGAACATAGAGAAGAATCACAAACATATGTCAAAATCTCCACAGAAACTGAACTTTGTCTTGGTCAATTAGGCTCAAAGGTTGTTTTTGTGTCTAATATTTTGTTGCTGCAACAAAATATAGGGATTAAAAAAACACGAAGATTGGTTCCGTACACAACAAATATGATAGTTTTAGTCTATTATGTTGTTGTTACTGTGCTTATCCATATAGCCTTGCAGACTTTTTGTAAGTCTCCAAATGTACACAGCAAACAGCAACTATGATTTCAATTCACATTGGCTGTAGGCCATAGTCAATTAAAATAGCAGATATAAATCTTCAAACTGTCACCTTTGAATAGACGCTGTTTGATATTTGTCTCGATGATCACATGACACATTTAGGACGCAAACAAAAACAACAGTGAGATCTTTGATTTAGGGAATAACAATGCTACAAACTTAAGAGCATTTCTTTATAGACTTTTTGCTATTGTTAGGCTTTTTAAATATGGCAGAATGGATGACTGGGTTGTTTTGAATTCAACATATTTGTGTAGATGAGGTGCTGTCTCCATTTATAATAGGGTCTATTTTCAGCTATTTTAACCCATTATGTTGAGCTCCCCACAACACACCACCCTTAGACCTATCTGACTCCAACCTTGTATTTCCACGAGTCTGTTAAAGCCCTTAAAACAACATGTTTGTAAAACTATCTGTATGTAATGTGATAATGTTAAAACTGCAAGCAGAGAAAATAAATCCAACTCGAAGCGCTGTGCGGTGATCCAGGAGAGCAAGTCAAAACCAGCTTAGCTTGGAACCAAAAGTACATCCAGTGTCACAGACAAATCTCTGCCTCCATCGGTGAACAGGCGAGGCTGTGCACAAGTTGTCTGTCCATGGCAGGGCCATAACTAAAAATGACAGTGGAAACTGGAAAAACCAAAATATGTGTCATTCAAAAGTCGAACAATTTTCTAAGTAAGACTTGAAACCTGCTCTGAAATAAAGGTAAATAGCCTTATAAACATTCTTCACCATGCTTTCTTTTTTTGCATGAATACCAAGATAAAGCTGTTATTTTGGATCTTTACAGCTTTTTTCTTTTCAGATCTGATCAAAATTAGATGAAGAAGGAAATATTTTTCCCAGAAACATATTCTGGGATTGACTGAACACATGTTCGCTCACATGTGATGTGACATACTGCTTATTTATGAAGATGTACTCATAAGGCTATTTACTGAAACTTAAGCCAAGGTTGCCCAACTAATGGGGTCGACAGGAGGTGCGTGATGGAGGGAGGTTTCCGAGGAGGAGCACAGGAAGGGAAATGTCTGGAGTCCCGTGACCTGCGCAAGAAAAAAAGAGGAATGCGTTCATCCACAGTGAAAATTTAGGAAAACACGTATGAGGGGGAAAAAAATGAATTAAACAAAGGGAAACAGAGGAGGAGGAGCGGAGGGAGGTGTGCGAGGATGGGAGTGGAGATGGTAATGTGAGCCTTGTGTTTACAATTTCCCCAGAAACGTATGAGTCGCTGGGACAGAGTGTTCGAAAACCCAAACTGATCACGACCAAAACAGGAGGAGTGGTGCCGGGTTTCAGTTTAAACCTGTAAACACAAGGAATCCGAACCCATTATCCATACTGGTTATTTTCCAGAAAAGAAACAGTATTATTGAAAAAATATGAGTATCATATTAATGATATTTGGAATATTTTGATTCTGGTTGCAGGTAGTAACCCATATGTGTTTGTATAAAATACAGGTGGCTACAGTTTTGCAATAAATTCCCAAATAAGCAAATAAACAAAACTAGTTGTTTTTTTTACATGGAGTGGACTGATGCTGAAATTCATATAAAAAAAGGTGAGGTCTTTTATCTTATTAAGTTATTTTTATTTTTTTCTACGTAGGTTTCGATCATATCTCAGGTGCTAAACTGTAAAAAAATACTTTGGTTTCAGAAACATTGGAATAAGATTAAAGATACTATTTCCAGCCTAATAATGTCTTAACAGATATTAAATGTCTACTTTGCTCCTTGTATGTTATTTGTTTTGTTTTTACCATTGAGAACAAAGTTTTTAAAGCATTCTTGATTTACTTATATTGTTCTCCATTCTCTGTATTTTGTTGACTGTGTTTTCTGTGTTGGATCAGTTTTTGGGTTGAATTTATTTATCTGACAAAGATTTGTATGCCTAGCAGGGTTTTGTTTTGTTCTTCGAATAGCTAAACGCATGTCGGAGGACCCTGTTTATTGTGGTTAAACTAGTCTGAGCTTGTTTCTCTATTCTCACTTGTGATTGCAAAACACATCAGAGTTGACAAATTTAGTGATCCTCCTCCAGATTTTAATCAGCTCAGACACTTTATAATCAATGTCCCCATTAGGGCTCCTGTCCGTACAAAGGACGAATGTTTGCTGATTTCTTTCAAGTTCTGTTGAAAGCACATAACTTACCCTGAATATCCAATCTATTGTTTCATAAAAAAACAAGATAACCAGTCAGACATATGTCTGGAAACAACTTTAAAATATCAAACTTTATGTTTTGTGTAATTTTTTTTGTATAAATGTCCACATTAAAAGTATTTCTGCCTGAAGAGAATCATGTTTCCTGTTATAATGTTGTATGCTGAGCCAGCAGCGCAGATTGTTTTGGTCTTCTCAAAGCCGCTACAACTATCAACTTCCTGATTTGGAGAATCATTTTTTGCATGTTTTTGTTTTTTAGGATGACACATCCTGAGAATCCTCTTTCTGCCTGTACGAGTGTTCAGTCGTATCCCCGGGGCTCATCCCCCTCAGTCAGCACTGCACCTCCTGCTCTGGGCTGTTTTCGTGGAAGTCTGCCTGGATCTAGTTCACGCCGCTTTACAACATGTCAAACTCTCCCACTTCTCCTTACGAACAGAGAAATAATAAAAACAAAAACCAAAGGCCGAGAGAAACTTTCAGACCAGATCTGAGTTTGTTACACTCTTTGAAACCTTTCTCTCAGTTTTTCTTTCGGCATTGTGTTCATTTGTGGTACCTGACTGTGACAGCGTACAATATCTAGGTTGTATATTTTGCTGGAAGGTGAAACTCTGGACCAAACACAAACTTTTACAGCTTTAGTTCCTGCTTAAGAAATGCACACCCACAGGATGACGCCACCTATACCATGTATTAACATCGGGATGTCTGCTGCATGACGCACAGCACTAGTTCTTCTTGGTGAGAAACAATTCTATTGCATTTTCATACAAAGTTAACTCAGTTGTTGGTATATACTGACAAATGCCAATTGTATGAGACAATAAAGCATCAGTTTCTCTGGTTTGTTTCTTTAACACAATACGGTCAGCAGCATTTTCACCTGAAATGAAAAGGTAGTTTTCAGTATGTTCCCTTTTATAGCTACAGCTGATAAATTTGCTGATGTGTCAACAGGGACGTCTTTAATGAGTATCTGTCAGCACTGCGGCTGCACACGACTGCACCAGCAGCAGATCCAGATAAACACAGACATGCAATCAGCAAAAACAGACAAGCAGCTCCATCTGGAAACCTGTCAGAAGAAAACAAAACTATAAAATAACTGGCAAAACTAAAAAAATGCTTAATAAAAACAAGTGATAGTTTGTTTCTATACCCTAGTTTAAAGGCTCCTGCTTTCTTTTTATGTGTGTTTTTCTTGAGGAGTGTGAATGATGTATTTCTCTAGCCAAAGTGTAAAATCTAACACCATACCTCTTTGTTTATCTTTCCCACAACATGCTCTCCTTTCTTTTAGTCGCCAGTGTGACTTTTGCTACTGCGCCTATTTATGCACCTTTGTTGTCCAAGGCTTACTGAAAGAGTACATAACTAGGGGCCCAAAGTTCAGGGGATGGGGCCCTGAAAGCTGCAACTTTCTGACATTTGAATCCAATCCACTTTATTTATATAGCACATTCAAAACAGGAACATGTCCACCAAAGTGCTCCACATACAAAATACATGATAAAAAATAAATAAACAAGACATAAAATAAACGAATCATATAAGAGAACAATAAAATAATACTAGAAATAAAATAAGTAAAATCACTGTCCAAAGTGATGCCTGGTGATTTTGGGACGCACGTACGTTTGAAGGGGTCCCAAGTCATGGAGGGTATTCCCAAGCAATATGACTTCAGTCTTTCCAGTGTTTAGCTTTAAAAAATATTGGGCCAACCGAGTCTTGACGTCATTTAGACAGCTAAGTAGGGGTGTCAGGGGGCAATGGCTATTTATTGTGAATGGCATGTAAATTTGGCAATCATCTTCAAAAAAGTGATAAGAAATCCCATGTTTTTTAAAAATCTCTCTGAGTGGGAGCAGGTACAGGGTAAAAAGAACTGGCCCTAGGATTGAACCCTGAGGGACTCCACAATGGAGAAGAGCACAGGATGAGGTGGAGTCCCCGAGCCAGACAGAGAAAGGACCTCTCAGTCAGGTACGACTGAAACCATTTAAGGACTGTCCCCCTGACACCCACACAGTTTTCCAGATGTGATAAAATAATTGAGTGGTCCACTGTGTCAAATGCAGCTGTGAGATCCAAGAGCACTAGAGGTAATTAATGATGAAAGCTAGCAGTAAATCTATAAGCCAGTCTGATGAAACACTGATCGGAAAGCAGGTAAGAAGTTAGAGTTTCTTTCTGCATATAACATCAATGTATGTATATATTTGACACTGTCAAAAAAAAGGCAAAATAACTTGCAAATTCATGTTCCTTGAACTTTTTCACAATCGATGGATTTTAGCAGATCAACACCAAATAGTGCATCATTAGAGAGTAGAAGGAAAATTATACATTGTTTCAATGTTTATTTATTTTTTATTTTTTTTGCAAATCTAAGCTTGTCATGCATTTGTATACAGCACCCTTTACCCTGATGCCCAAAATTAAAATGAGCTAATACTAATCTTACTGCGTATGTGGCACAGCAACCCTGTATCTATGGTCCTGTTTTGTAGGTTTGTAAGTTGTTCATAAATGCTATCCATCCAATCCTTGTATGTCAAGAAGAATGGACAAAAAATTAGCAGTTTAATGTCCAAAACAGGTAGTGGGAAACCTCAAAAGTCTTGCGGCTTTAATTGTGAAGTCAGGCATTTGACACATATTCCCGGTTTTAAATTTTAATCATTGTAAATCAGGAATAATTTCTATTTAGGTTCCTTGATTGTTTAAAAGTATTGCAAGTTTCCGTTCATGACAATATAAATAAGACATTTGTGTGTTTCCTTTGCAATCAGGGCGTGTTACAGACCTGTGGGACTGTTGTTATTCACTTTAAATTATGACAGAAACCTACGCAATGAAAAGGGATGTGATGTCTGTGATTTAAGGCTGATATTTTAGCTGAAGGACAAAGCCTTTCTGCAAGTTAGTCTGGCTTGTAAAATATTCAAGTTGAGTGTGAGTGCAGCCCGTGCAGAGCCTGCTAAAAATAGCAGCAGCTCAACATAAAACCATCAGATCCAGCACTGCTATCCTACAGAGCATCTAAGATACTGCATTTTTCAATATAAAATCACCTAAAAAGGTATAGATACCAGCAAAGGTTCTATAAAATACATACAAACTGTGTTGCAGTTAAAGTGATAGAGCATACTAACCCATTAGAACAGCTCTCAAACATCTGCCTCCATATTTCTGCTTACAGATAGAGCTCATCATGAAGAAAATGTGTGCACTTCTTCTTTTTTATATGAAAAACAGTCTGAGACTTTGGCTCTATTTCAAGATTTTTGTTCTATTCTATTTTTATTTATTTTTCTATTAATATTCTAGTTTTTATCTATTCAGAAAGACATTGATTCATGAACCAATCTGACCAGTAAACATTGTAGATAAAGCCCATCACCTCCAACTTGATCTCTCAAAAACTGAATGGCTTGTTTTTCCGGCCTAACCAACCATATACAACATTAATCACATCCAGACTGGATCCCCGTCTCTGACTCTGTCAAAGGCAGCAAGAAACGTCTGTGTCATGCTGGATGAAAATACTGACCTTTAAAGATCAAGTTGCCTCTGTTTCTCGGTCTTGTCTCTTTCCGTTACTAAACATAAGAAAGATATGGCCATACCTAATCCAACATACTACCCAGCCTCTGGTTCAGTCAATGCTTATCTCCCGTCTTCACTATGACAACACACTCCTGACTGGTCTCGTACGGTAAAACCATTACAAATCATCCAGAACACGGTGGTGCGTCGGGTCTTCAATCAGCCCAAAAACTCTCATGTTACCCTTCTGTTCATTGAACTTCACTGGTTACCCATGGCTGCTGCATCAAATTCAAGTCCCTGATGCTAGCCTACAAAGTGCTTAAGGGTTCCCATCTACTCGAATACTCTTGCAAAGGCTTATGTCACAGCTAGTTCCCTTCGGTCATCAATGGATTGTCGTTTAGTAGTTCCACCACGCTTAAGACAATCCAGACTGTTTTCCTATATACTATACTTCCCTCTATCTCTTTGCTGTCACCGCTGAGCATCTAGGAATTTTTCTCTAGATAATTTATGGTCAGATTGATAATAAGTGTAACATTTTGTCTACTTTGTAAGTCGGTTTTGATAAAAGCGTCTGCTAAATGCACAAACATGTTGGTACTTTCCTTTTCACCTCTTAATTGTTGGATGGTTCAAGAGTATAGCATAGTCGGTTGTTTTCCACATCATTATCAGTACTAAAACATTATCAGACAGAATAAATCTTCACTTTTATTTGACCTCTACTGTAGGGAATTTTCAAATCATGAAAAAGAATATAATAGAATCAAGAATATTTTCTTCAAGTACCAGATAAACGGATGCATAGCAGCCCCATCTAGCGGATATTTTGTACAATTACACTCTGTACTGACATTCACCTGCCAGAAGGGAGCAGTGTAACACAAGTACACCAAACAACTAACTTTCAACAACTTTGTAGGGCTTTATATGCTTACATGAGATAAAACCAGGACAACTTGTGGTTTCTCATAAAATAAAATAAAAAAAACTGTTTCTATTTAGCGTCTAGAAACGCTGATTAACAAATTAGCACTATAAAAGTGCTTAAATTGAGCATAAAAAATTACGTTGAAAGAGATAACTCTGTTGTAAATGGTCTTTGGTGGTTTCTTTTGGTTTCCTATAACATTTCTAAGTGACGACAAATAGCCGGAGTGACCAAAGTGGGAACTATTCTGTAATCCAGGGCTGAACTTTTCTGAGGTAGTTCTAGTTTTATGGGAGCAAACTGGCGACGTAAACAGAGTTTTACTAAAATGAACTCACAAAGCAGAGGCCTTGAAGTTTAAGAGTGTATTTTAACTTCAGTGTTTAAAAAGAAAATAGCCTTTGCTGTGCATGTGGATAGTTTGGCCTAAAGGTGAAATAAGCACTGTCAAAGTGGCTGTTTAAAATGTTTTGGCTCTACAGCGTTTATTAAACAGGTAACACCTGTGTTTTAACAGCCAGCAAATATGTAATAAGAGATTCCTGTGAAATTATAGCCTATGCAAAATGTTAAAGGACGTTCAAGCGACTTGTTTTACATTCTGGCCAGATAAAGTAGAAAGGTCACAATTGTTACTCTGTTCTTCTCCTCTGGATGTTCCAATAAAAAAAAGTTTCGGGTTTTCAGGCATGAAAAAGTATTAAATATAATCCAAACGTTATTTGATTCACCCCAAACTTTTCTGTGATTCTTGACTAAACATCTCTTTTGAAGCACGATAAATGATTTCTTTACCTGCTTTCTTTTTTTATTATTATTAAACCAGATTCAGGCATAAAGGAATCTTTTTCAAAATGCAACTCTAAAGCTGATTGTTGTGTTTGATCTTTAAGGGGAGAAAGAAGAAATATGAGCAATGTGTCATCACTTGTTGCTACTGTATCTGACGCCTCAGCCTGCCCTGCAGACAACGCAGAAACATGAAGGAACATGCGTGTGGGAGTCGGTGGAAAAAGCCAAGAAAATAGCAAATTTAAACTTCAAGTGTGTTTTTTTTTTGTCACAGCACGCTAGTTTGGCTACATTTTTTCCCTCTAACTTTATTAAACATTCCTATGAAAGATTAATGGCCACTTTTTAAACTTTGCACACCAAATTCAGAGCAGTAAGACCTTTTCCGGTCACCAAGACTCAAACCTCAGGGATAGTTTCTGCTGCACACAGGTTAGGGCCAATAGACTTTAGCAGACTTCCTCTGGTTTCCTGGCCTTCGTGGTATAGTATCACCATATGTATCGGTACGCTTTCAGACTTAATAATGGGGTTTTAATATCTTTACAAGAATATCTGCCTGGAATCTCCATGACCAAACACACACTCTTCCAGAGGTTCTGCAGCACATCTCTGTCTTCATAAAATATGATGTGGATCAAGTATTTTAGCTTTCCTCCCAACGGACATTAAAATGGTTGATGTGACTAAAGACTGCATCACGTTCCGGAAGAGCAAACCACAAGAACAATATAAGCAGTTCTGCAGCTTTAAGACTCAACTGTCCATTGTTTCTTGGACTATATAAGGTTTTGTTAACATTTTGTCTCATATGTCTCTCACATATTCTCAAAAGTTCATACCACTTGCACTTTTTTGCCATTTTTGTCACAATACAACCAGAAAACTTAAATATATTTCATTGGTATTTTGAATAACAGCTCAGTATTTAATAGATCATACTCGTGGATATTAAGAAGAGAAGATGTAAAAAGATCAATGTAAAAAAATAAAAATGTAATTTTGTAATCAGCTTCACCTGAGACAGATGTGTATTTTATAACTGGACACACCCAGAGCTACATTTAATTAGTTTAGATAGAAGGAAAGTCATGTAGTAAAATGGCCTAGTTAAAATCCACATCTAAATTAAGTTAAAATCTGGCAGGATTTGTGGCTGAGGGAGAAGGTTTGGCCTGTGGGTGTCCAAAGCTTGCAGAAACATTGTAATTTGTGATTTCTGAGGGGAAATATACAACAGTACAACGTATATGACTATGTTTGCAAGTTACTGTATCATTTCAAAGTCTCTCAGTTTTAAGTGAAGTAATTACAAAATGAGATGTTTTGCAGATTGAATTAGTTTCTCTTATTCATTCTACCACAGATCTCAGGCCTATAGTTTTCCTTTTTTTTGTTTAATTTAGCTTGAATGCCTCATTCTTTATTACTTTTAATTTTTTTAAACTCTTTAATAGAATGCTTCTATAAATGTTGTTTGTCTCCAGGACGTCCTGCTTCATGTATTTTGTTGTGAATACACGACCCCACATATTAACACAAAGGTTCTCAAACTTCCTCCACATCCACCATTCCCCCTGTCTCTCCTGGGAGCCATGCAGAAGTCTGATCAGGGATCTCCAAATGCCAAAACGCAGGAAGTCACAGCTTTGCTCTTCCCTCTTTCAACATGTTTGGGGCTGAGACCGTATGTTTTTGTCTCCGTAGCAGCATCTGTGTGTGAATTTAGGTCAGGGTGTGTGTTTTTAATCTGTGCAGGCCTGTGTTTGGGTCTGAGAGCCTCGTTGCTTTGGACGGTGTGATGTTACTGGTTCCTTTTCTGCTGAGGTGTCAATTGTAGTTAAAGCTTGGCTTATGGGGCTTAATAGACTTTGTTTTTGATCTGTGTGCGTTGTTGTTGGGACTAACAGGGCAAAACTGAGATCAATGGCCTGCTTTAGTGAAAACACGCTCGTATACACACTACTTAAACTTAAGATTCGTTAATAGTTTCTCATCCTATTACAAAACAAACACTAGGTAGTTAATATTAAGTGTTGAATAATAAGTAACACTATCACAGCAAATTCCAAATTCCATCCAGGTATATAAAAAAAGTTAAGATTATATAAAACCTCTCAAAACAAGTCAAATTTGAAGAAAGGCATGACGACAAAGAGGTGCTAAAATGCGTAGATTGTCATGATACCTGTTTAAATCTATCAGTCATTACAAAGCCATCCTTCCAGTTGGTGCAAAATCCCAACTGATGGTCTTCAACAAACGTTCTTCATTACCAAGGTGTCAACATTTCCTTTTGAGCAAAACCAGTGAACTCTCTAAAGACATTGAAAGCTTTAGGCATCAGTTAAAAGACAATTTCTAAAACAAAATTTCAAGGAGGACTTTTTAAACCCTGAAAAGATAAGCATATCATTACTCCAAAAAACGGCTACAACCAGGTGCTTCCTGAAAGATTTCAGACTGAAAAATGAAATTTTTTTAAAGCTAAGGAAAACTAATGAAGAGCTTCAACGTTGTAATCAGTAGACTTGTTTTAATAATAACACAAAACCCATGGGTTATAACCACAAAATTCTCTACTGCTGATGAAGTGTGATGAAGGACCACGTTTCGACAAACCAGTGAAATACTGGGAGGATGTGGTCTGGTTAGAAAAGGCTAAAGTCAATAACCTGAATGCCTCAATGCAAACTCAGTATGGAGGTTAAAAGGTGCGTCAAATCATCTTCAACGTTCTTTTAGGAGTGCTTTAAGATATACTGGCAGACTTTAAATAATTTAAAGGACAATGAAAACAAGGATAAACTAAGACCTTATGGTTAAAAGTCTACTTCCATCTTGCTACAGCTAAATCTTCCATTTTGGTTTCAAAGCAAGAAAGAAAGGAAAGCAGAAAGCCTCCCATCGATCACCTGACGTTTGTAATCAACCAAAGCTCAGATATTATAGAACGAGCCTGCCAAAACGTCAGGATTAAATCCCTATGTGTTGAAAGATTAGTTTAATCTGTCATCAGCAATTAAGGCTTTTGAACAAAACATTAAATAGACTTCAGTAAACTTGCTTGGTACTATTTTCCTGCGTCCTTCAATTTTGTTACAATAACTCAATTCATTGACATCAATGGTTTGATTTTTGTGTTTGTTTAGACTATCTGGGTTTTTAGCAGCAACTGTTGATAATCTCATGTCAGCTGCACCTTTAGAAATGCATCTACTTCAAAAACTGTAGACACATTTAAACTCCTTTCATTTTAACTGTGTCCTTGTTTCACACATCTGATAAACAAACCCTAATAGCCAAACATGCAATACCATTTTGGGTTAAATGTGGATGCCAGAGCACGACTGTCTCTTACTTGAAGCAACAAAAGCTGTGTAACATTTTCACTACCGATTGTGAGGAAAAAGGTTCACACTTTACTCCCTTTCTTTGTGCACTGCCGCAAGTCTGTGTCGATAAATGCATCCTACTGGTTTTCATGGGCTATTGTTTCTCTTCAGAGTTAAACTGTACTAATTCAGTTTCTGAGGAGTTTCAATAAAGCTCAGTTGTTCAGGTTTTTTTGTTGTCAGAATCCTGATAAAACAAAGATGGTCAGTTTTTTTGTGTTACTTTGCATTAAATGTCAACACTAGGATGGATATATTTAGCAAAATATTCATATTTTGGGTGTCAGCTTCATTTCTAGAACTGTGTCATGAAACTGGTTTTAGGACCCAAGTGCAGTACAACGTCAGGTAGAGTTTAAAGAACTTTATTTAAGGAGTACCAACAAGCAGGTAATTTAACTGGCAACAGGAAACAGTCTTTGGTTAACTCCAGGCATCAACAGGAAACAAGGAGACTGGCGAGTCCTCACAGCGTTGGCAACAAGCTGATAATTCACCTGACAGCAGAAGACAGGCCTCGGTAAGCTCCAGACACCAACAGGAAGCGAGCAGACTGGTGAGCGCTTTGGTTGGTTATCAGCCGAACAAACAAAATCCCAAGGGGACAGACAAAAGGCTTGTCGTGGACGGGCAGAAGGTCGGGGCAGAGACGAGAAGACGGGGTCAGAAGCAAGCTGGAGTCGAAACCAAGAATTTAAACCAAGAATCAATCCTGCAATTAAGTGCATGCTGCAGCGACAATCAGGCACTGAATGAAGGAAACACTGCTGCTAAAATGCTGACTGGCTGACGAGCAGTGATGAGCTGCAGCTGAGGCTGAGCAGGTGTGGAAGGTTGGAGCTGATTAGGAGGCGCTGCAGAGAAGTGGGAGACCTCACACACCACAGCCAACAGGGCAGAATGTGACAAACTGAGATTGTTTAAAGAAGCCCATCAAAAAAGATGATTTTAAATAAAATGCTTGTGTATCTTTAGAAATTAATAAAAACAATGATTTAAAAACAATATCGCAAGATGTCCCCAGATGAGCTAAAAGGCTGTGAATACAATAACGCCGTGTCAACCTGAAAGTACCATGCACACTGTGAAACACGGTGGCGGCAGCACCATGCTGTGGGAAAACTTTCCTTCCGCAGGGACAGGAGAGCTGGAGCTAAACAAGGACAAGACCTGGAGGAAAACATCGCAATGTGCTTAAGACTCTTCCTTAAATGTAGTAGCAAAACTTGTTAATTAAAATATCAGACACCAGACATCCCTCCTCATTCAGTCTATAAAGCTAGTTTATAAAGACAAGTTATATTTTAGTAAAAGGTTTGATGATAGTACTGTTGCCCTTTACAGTTCCCCACAGCCCGCTAAAAAAGGACGTTTTTTCTTCAAGCAAGTTTTTTCGTCTGCTCTTGTTTGGTGGCAGATAAAAATCAGCAAAACTACAAGGAAAGAAAGAAAGACTAGCAGACTGGGATTGATATTGGAAATTGGTACAGATGAGTGACTGTGTGTGGGAAAAAAAAAACTAAAGTCAAAGCACTGGGATGACTTTCTTTCCTCTAGGATTTTATGCCTTGAACAAGATAAAGCAGAGATATGTTAAAAAACAAAAGAGTGATGGCTAAATGAAGCAGAGCAGACTCAACTGCCCTAATTATCACAGATCCAGATTATTTCCTCCCAACTCTGCTAAAACTCAGATCTGTCTAGTAGCATTTCCCTGAATGTGTTCAAAGGTTTAACCTGACTGCTACTCCACTTTCCCCTCCCTGGCGTGTTTGATCCAAGTCGATGCCGCCGAGCTGACGTGTGAAAGCGTGGACATGTGGAGGCGATCACAAAGCCTGTTGCTGATGAGTGTTCCGGGGAATGCTGACTGCTTGACAGGCGGGTTGCGGCGCTGACATGGAGCCTCGGTCCATCGTCTGGATGAGAGAGATTGACAAACGCTGGGAGAGAGAGAGGCAGGAGGAGGGGTACAGGAGAGAGGGTGAGAGACAGAAAGAGATAGGGAAAGAGAGAGGGGGGAGTTGGGAGGAAAAGAGGAGGAGAGATGAAGGGGAAAAAAATGACTTTACACCACTGCTGGACTGCCCCCTTTTCCCCCTCAACCTCTCCTAACTTTTTTCATCCCTCCTTCCCTTCTCCCTCCTCCTCCTCCTGCATTTGTGTGTGTTTTAAATGATTTGGGTAGAAGTAGGAGGACAAGCATTTTGAGCTTGGCGGACGGTGGAGGCAGGAGCGTCACAGAGACCAACAGGAGCCTGAGCTGCAGACTGGGATTAAGAGAGGACTGAAGAGGCAATGGGGAGGGTTCTGGTCCTGTGCAGATAAGCGATTGACAGCCATGCAGAAGAGATAAAGGAGTATTGACTTCTTAAACAAAACACGGAACAGAAATAGCAGGTTTCAACGTAAAGGCTGTACAAAGGGCAAGGGATAGAAACCCTTTATTTATCGGACTGGAGAAGAAAGAGTCTAGGGCTTTCAGCAGATGAGAGAAACAAATTTTAGACGAGAGAATCTTCAGCTTTTTATTGCCATGCTTTTAAGGAACTCTGAACAGGGTTATCCAGGAGACTTTGATGGTCACTAACTTCGCCAGAATTAGACCTCATTTTAAGTCCTCTTCTTTGTTTCAAGAGGCTTCAGTAGAGGCACTGGACTGAGTGACAATATGTCTAGCTCCTTCACAGCATCATTGACTGCTTGTCTCCTTACCCTGTGCATCTTGGATGTATGGACTTCCGCCGGACCGGCCGTCAAGCTGTCCCGGCGGCAGCAACAGACTCGCAGGTCTAGACAGATGTCTACCCTGTCATCATCATCCTCTGGAAACCTGTCGGAGAGCGCGGAGAGCAAAGTCGAGCGCCTCGGCCAGGCGTTCAAGCAAAACGTCCGTGAGCTGCGCGAGAAAAGCGCCTGCTTGGACCTTGTTTTCCTGGTGGACGAGTCCTCGAGCGTGGGGTCCAACAATTTCCAGAGCGAGCTCAGGTTCATACGCAAGATGCTGTCCGACTTCCCCGTGGCGCCGGAGAACACGCGGGTGGCCCTGGTGACCTTCTCCTCCAAGACCCACGTGGTCACAAGGGTGGACCACATCTCAGCGCCCAAATCCAACCAACACAAGTGCTCCCTGTTTAACCAAGAGATCCCGGCCATCAACTACAGAGGGGGTGGCACCTACACCAAAGGAGCTTTCCAGAGGGCAGCGGTAGGTCCATTAAGTTTTGTTCTTTCAGGAGAAAGATCTAGGCTGCTTTTGCTTTCCTAAATGTATCCCCCCTCATGTGATGTCTGTGCCTGTGTGAGTCCGCAGCCTGCTGTGTGTATGTGTGTGTCTCTGCGTGTAAGGAATGGCTGTGGTTTAGAAAGGTTGATGTTAATGAGGCCCTGCATGGCTTTGCTGTTGCAGCTTCCTCTAAATTACACGGCAGCAGACAGCGAGGGGAAGCGGCTTGCTGGGGTAATTGTTCAGAGCTTTCCAGCGATGAAAATACCGGAAAGACCAAGAGGAACGAAAGCAAAACAGAAAAGCATGTGTGAACGAAAACTGTGTTTAATTGGGCGGTGAATGAAGTGACAAACACAACTAAGGCTTTCAAAAGTCTTTCTATGTTTTGAAAGTTTTCAGATTTTGATATCTTAAGCACAACACGGGTGGGGATTTATGACAAATGAACAAAGAAGAGCTTAGGCTGGTGATTTTGAAGGAACTTCCCAGTTTTTAGAGTAGCTTACAAATAAAAGCGTAGCAGGCATTCCTGTATCCTTCCCAAAATTTACCTAACGACCTGATAAAAACTCCTTTCACTTTTAGTTAAAGCTGCAAGTCTTTTTGGGGTTTCTCTACTAGCTTTGCACAATATTTCCCATTCTTGGTTGCAAAATGTTAAGCCTCAGGTTGGATGAAGAGTGTCTGATTACTTTTCAGGTTCTGCCACAGATTTTGAGTTGTAAAACAATCTGGACTGTAACTAAGTTGTTTTAAGTAATAAAGGTGATCTGAACCGTGTAGTTTGGCTGTACTTTTAGGGCAGTTGGGTCTTTTTTCCGTCTTTAACAGGTTTTCTTCCAAAACTGCTCTGTTTTTAGGTCCAATTATCCTCAGTCAACACAAACAGCTCCCCCAAGCATGCTGAAAAAAGGCCTCTCTAACTCAACCACTATGTTCCAGGATCACCTTATTAGGCTATAGCAAACCAAAAACTGGAGTTTTTGTGACTTTCTCTTAATATTGGCATTCTTCTAACCGCTTCTCCATGAGGGTCAGAGTTATGGAGTGCATCATTAACCTAGTTGAAGAACTGTGACTACTTGTTCAAGCAAGTCAAGGATTTTCATTTTGTTTCCAATAATTATGAGTCATACCGTATTAAGCAATCCTAATTTTAGTTTGTTTTATCTGAGAGTGATGAGCTTTCTCAAGCTCTCAGCATCCAAACTAAACATATTCATCTATCAAGTCCGAACAATTGTTCTCTAAAAGCTGGCCTGGTTCTAGGCGGTAGCCATTTCTGTATAGTCACACAAACACACCTCTGTTCCTGCTTCAAATCTCAATTCACCCTAAACTCAACTTTTGAAAAACTTAGAGAGCATGAAACCAAAGTAGGCTTTATTTCAGAAGGTCATCATTCCAGCTAAACCCTTGGTCAAAATCTTTTAAGAGCAGACAGGTTTACGTCCTTAGTCAGGTGCTGATAAGAGGACAGCTGGCTGTGTCCCAACATCTAAAAAGAAAAGCATTCTGGAATGGAAATCCAATTTACATATCGCCGTATTACCAGTCTGAAGACGCTCCAAAGCATTTCGGTCAGGTGTGTAGAGTTTACGAGATAATTAAAAAAATTAATCTTTTATTTGCAAAGATCTGCATTGGAAAACATTTGAGTCCTTCTTTTTTTTTTTTTTTTTTTGTAACACTCTGAACTGATAAGGCTCAGGCTTACTAACAATGCAACTATGCCGAGCAGAGACAGGTTTTTTTAAATGAAGATAAATAAGCCTAGCAGGTTCAGACCTCGATAGTTTATGTTAATTGGGCTCCAGGAGAAGCTTTACCCCTTCTAGATCCATGCTGGTGTTTCCTACGTCTGTTTATATGGTCAATAAAAAAAAAAGTCTCTTTTTGATTTATTATCTAATCATACATATATGTAATTGCCTGTCTGGATAGAAAACAAATGGGGGGTGTTCTTTTCCATTACTCACAGAGGAGATAGGTCAGCTAGCTCTGATAAGGGAAACAGGTCTCACCTTTAATCATTCAAACTGCGTTGCTGCGGCATCACACTTTTAAAACCTGAGATTTTACATCTGTGTGTTGTTTTTTATCAGTTCTTAGTAAAAAAAATAATAATATGGGAAAATATGGCTGTGTGAAGATTCATGCAAACATTTATAAAAACTTTCGGGTTTGTGTATGTGTGCAAAAAATAAATAAATTATGAAAGAGAAAGTAGAAATAATAATTGCAAAGTAATCATAATTTTATACCATATTTTATTCCGTTGGCGAGCCTCGGCTGTTCTGAGGCTTGTAGAGAGCTGGGATCCATTAAGAG
Source organism: Orestias chungarensis (assembly GCA_032876305.1). Classification (NCBI taxonomy): domain Eukaryota; kingdom Metazoa; phylum Chordata; class Actinopteri; order Cyprinodontiformes; family Cyprinodontidae; genus Orestias; species Orestias chungarensis. The sequence continues at coordinate 1,319,177 of JAVLVB010000031.1, forward strand.
AGACATTTTTCCACCAGGCGTGCATGTAGACACAAGGCTCCCATCCAGCTCTCTTCATTTCTCTCCGTCTCATTCGCACCCCTGTCTGTCTGGCTGCTGTCTCTCCTCTCAACAAAAATCATCATTCAGTGGGTTTAGAAGCAGCAACATAGAAAGGTTCCACTGTGATTTCTGACTAATTCAGGCTTTTTACATTTAGAGCTTGACTAATTCGTTTGAATTTAATGTTAAAGGGTGCCTGAATCTCTGACTTAATCCATGGTTTGTAGACAGATTTCCCCTAATTAAATTTTACCTGTAAACAAATTCTTTTACACTCACATTACAACTGTAATGTTACAGTATACAGTAAATGTACAGCTGTTGGTGGATCATAATTATTTTCAGATTACCTTCAGAAAAATTACCTTGGGTAATAAATGTTTATAAAGTTGTGAAAACACATCATGGCCTAAATTGTTTATACCATTGGCAGATTTAGATTTCAAGTTTTTTTTTAGTTTAACAAACACGTTTCTTCTGGCCGAAAGAACTAACAATTTGAATTTGGCCTGTGTAAAGTCAACAATATGAACTAATAATGAGTCCGTGGTGAGACCTAAAGATTATGCTGAAGGTACAGAAGATAAATAATCAAAAATCTGTTTGAAAATAAATGATTATCACTGACAATGTTAAATTTGAAATAATAATAATCAATAGTGGCGACTGGTACATTTAATTGATCAGTTTTGTGATATAAAACACATTTTTATGGAGATGAAGTGCAGAAGAGTCGTCTGTAAATATTTATCCATGTTTTAAGAGCAGTAAACTTGCCCAGGACTTAGAAACATTCCTTTATTAAATTTTTTTTTATCTGTACCATCCTAAATTCCACATAATATTTGGATATATGTTTACGTCTTTATGTCTCTGTCACAGTTTTTTAAATTAAAGCAACAACAGAGACACAGCTTAAAGTAACACTGAGCAATCTTTAAAAACAACCCCAACAAAACCAAACTGTTTTTACAGGAGCTGCATTAAAGCAACACTAAGTAACTTTTCAAAGTTCATAAAATATTTTCATAACGTTTGTGATTATACGTTGACTTACAGGTCATTGAATGACACCTCTGTCATGACCTGAGGGGGTTCGTATCACTTTAACTGGAACTAAGCAACTTTGAGGAGGGTGGCAGGAACCCTGCCACAAAAAACAACTACAAATTGCTGTATGCTCTAAAGCTGACTGCTTTATGGCATACATCATTTCCCCACGTTTCTTATTTTCAACGTCATCATATGACATTGTTTCACCACAATTAGATTCATTACCTCATCGCTATTCATCCTTCACACAGACATGCGCTGGTCCTCATGGGAAATGCAGTCTTCCTTCAGGCAAAACACTACCGCTTTTGTCCACTGGCCGCCAAAATCGACCAAAACTGAAACCTCTTTAGTGTTGCTTTAAGCTAACCCATTAATAAAACAAATACCAACTTTCTCAATGCAAATATGCGGTAACTGTAATCAAATTATACTTGCTCAATACAGTAATACCAGAAGGAACATATTATTTTATAAGATAATTCAAACTTTCTTTGTTTTTGAGCTGGAAAAAATGTTTGTCTGGTAAAACATACAATTTGGAAACACAAGAGTTGCTCCTCCTTACAGATGTTAACATTAATGAATTTAAGCATAATCAATACTGTAGCACAGGGGTTTAGAGGCCCTGTACTTGAGATCTGGTGTCTCGGCTCCAACTCTCCTTCATCAGACATCTGAATCATCTCCTCAGTTACAATCAGGTTTTCCAGAGTCGCTTCATTATTTGACTGAGGCAGAGACACATCTAAAAGTTGCAGGACTTTGGACCTCGATGACTGGAGCTGCTGGCCCCTGCTGTAGAGGGGGAACTTGCAGGAAAAGCAAGTCAAAATATGGAATTAGCTTTTTTTTAACACATTCACAAAGTGTTTTTTTCTGACAACAGCCTCGATCAGAGCTTGGGGAATACCAGAGTTGCACAAATATCTTAGGAATTACTTGGCCTTCCTTCACAGAAAACGTTTTTGTTTTATCCCCGCAGCTCTGTCTGCCTGCTGTGTTTTTACGGTTCTTTTTTCTCTAAAATATCCCAGAGTTGCTCAGTTGGAGTCATATGAGGGAACATAATTGGCTGGGACCTACATCTAACTTTTCTTCTTTAGAATATCTTGTGTAATTTTGGCAGCGTGCTCTAGTTGTCATCGTGCTCCATTCATCCTTCTTCTGATAAGAGGCAGGATATCAGGATTGGCGCTTAGCTGCAAATATTTTTCCCATTTGAAGATGGTCAGGGTCTGCCTCAAAGTTTTTACTTAAACTCAAAAAGGACTTTTAAGGTAAACAATTTTTTTGTGTTCTTTAAGAGGCTTTTGGAAAATTATATTTCAACTTGGAAAAATATAAAAGTGTTGAAAGAATGAAGAAAACACATTTGGAGAGTTTTCTCTATGTCTCTCCATCCGGGTAATAACTCAACGTAAGGTTTGCTTCAAAGTCGTCACTTATCTTTAAAAAATACTTTGGTCAAACAATTACCCTCTTCCATAATTGTGTTGTTGTTTTACCTAAGATAGAAGAGCCTCAATTTAATAATTTAAAACAAATCCAACAGTTGACGTTTTATTAATATTGCTTTAAATAACATCTTCTTTTATTGATTATACATTTTTAATGGGATGACGCACATAATTACCCTTCTTTGATCTACTTTTGCACCTATTTACTTATATTTTCATTAATTATGATAGATGTACTAAAATGCTGTTCCACACAATTCAGTGTCAGTTTGGATACTTTGTTTTAAACCTTGACGTATGTATAAGTGATAGAAAATTCCTACTATACATATCCTGTGAAGACCTCAGATATGACAGTATCGTCATAAGAACATCATAAGAGTCATGAGAGCAAAGAACGACTGAAAAATAAACAGTCTGACAATTGGTTCATGAGTCAGAGAGGCATTAGGCAAGTTTTGAATTACAGCGAAAGATGTGCAGCAATTCCAGCATCATAATTCCTTTGCGCATTCAGTGTTTGTTTATGACATAATTGAAGTCACACCAGAGGGATACTAGGTTTTTACAAGTGGTGAACATGAAAAAACCAATCAAATGCATACATAAAATAACATTTATTTTCTTCTCAGCACTTGTTTCAGCCTCTTTGCCCTTACGCTTCGTCTTGACTTGTGGATCAACTCACTTTTTGCTTCAGGCTCTGTGCAGGCCAGTTACTTTGATGGACAACCAACGATGATGTTAGAAATAAACAGGGAACATTGACAAATTAACCGTCAAAAACATTTCTCTTCATAATCTGTACCATTTCGATAAAATGAAAGGTCAATACCTGACCTACAAATACAGTTGTTCTGGAAACAAACAAACCCAGACTAATTAATGGGATTGCCCGGCAGATAAGCTGATTCATCATTCGCAGTCAAGTGGACTCCTCAACTCCTGCAGCCAGACTGCAAGCCATGGTTAAAACATGTCAGTATAACAATTTAAGGGCATGTATCAATGATTTTGTAAATATATCAATGCTTAAATGCTCAAAAAGGTTTATGATATTGCACTGGTAGCAAGGAATCTTGTTGATCTGCAGATCACCACGTTCACATCTGTTGGTTTTGATTAAACTTCTTAAAGTAAAATTGGATGGAAAGTTTTAAAAAGGCTTCATTACCTCTGGCTCGTCAGAAATCTCTGCCATCATGAGCTGCCAGATTGAACCCCTTCTTGCTCTCTTCAGGCAAGCCTGGCTTTGGCAACGGAAAAAAGTTGGCTAAACCAGCCGTGTCTCCAAGTCAATCTGTCTTCACAGTTGCATAAGTCAGCAGGGCATGAAAAGCAAAGATGAAAGATAGACTGGAAAATGAGGGGGAAGAGGTCAAAGATGATTGCTCCCAGTCATGTTTCAGGCTCTCTGTTGGTAAGCTACATGGCTGCTTGACTTTAGCTCTTAACGGACATTAGGAGGTGTCCCTCAAATGCAGTCCTCTTCACTGGATCAAAGAAACATCCTGTTGAGACAGCCAGGGTATTTTTAGGAAATAAATTTGAAGACGTTTGCTACGCAGGTGGCTACCCTCCTCTTAATCTTTCAGGAATGTGTGTTTATGTGCTACATTTCTACTATTTTCACACAGTTTATGAAGCAGCTGCATGTTTTTATGTGAAAGTCAGAGAGGTCATGAAATGATCTGTAAAAGGTAGTCTCAAGTTTTTTTACCTGTATATTTATAAAGGGGAATTTTGCATTTAACCGAAATATATGAATAATTTTTACCATAATTTCAGCTGGAAGGATCTTTAGGTTTGTCTACAGTTTAGGCATCTAGAGGATGATTTTTCTTGGTTGAATTGACTATGTCTAAATAAGCTATGCAACTTCTATAATAGAGTCTCAATGTGATTCCTTGGTTTTTAGCCTCTTTATTCATCAATGTTTGTTTCTGAAAACAAACTTTATCTTTTTCATCCGTTTATTTGTTGGTAAGATACTTTGTGTTGGTCTGTCAAGAAAGACCAATGACATGCAACAATACATTCTTAAAGGTATATGAACACTTTTGCAGGGCAATGTAGTTGGCTGGTACTGTATGCATTTTATTACAATAGGGTTGCAGAATATATCAGATTTTTTTAAATTGCATTATGATTGTAAACAGTACAACAACAAACAGGATTACAAGACTTGTTTTTTCATTTCTTCAGAGTATTATAGGTTCTCACTTGCATGTTAGTAAGACTGGATGGAGTGTAATTGGAGTAGATGCTACAACTGACAGATTACATAGAATAACATGCTGAAAATAACAGTGTCAGACACAAAGTTAAAAAAAGAGGCGTAAAGAAATTAGGTTTAATCATTCAATACTAGTTTTGTGATTACATAACTTCTTTTCCAGTAAAATACGAGTTATACATAAACAGATGTTTTTTGATTTTTGGTAAAGTGAACCAAACAAGTTTTTTTAAATAAGAGACATCTATTTGAAGTTTAAAATTAAGGTGACTTGTCAGTCACATTGTCATTCAGCTTTATTCACGAATTATCTCTGGAAAGATGCATAAATAAACACTGTGGAGAAGGTTTATGAGACACATTTCTCCTCTGTTTGAATTGACCTCCTTTCTTCATTTCCGTTGACTTCTGTTTGTTACCTTATCCTCCACAGACCCAGACCTCCCCTGTAGACTTTGCAGGAATTGCAGCGTCAAAACTTGAAGTGTTGTTTTACGAAACATTGTCTGTTAGGTTAAATGAGGCCTGTGAAAGTTTCTCATGTTTGTCCAGTGGAGAAGAGCTACAGGGTTTTGGTGCATTCATGGCTGTATCACACAAACGCTACCAGGATCACCCTCAGACCTGGTTATGTATATTTTTGGGAGGTTGTGTATTTTGCCTTATTCTTGCAACAATAAAAGTAAGGACTGACACTGTATAGGTGTATGGGTTAATCCATGTCGAATACTGTTTGATAATGTGAGATTCATGTGTATGTTCACAGATTTCCTGGTGTTAAATTTGCCCATCAAAGAATAACAAAACTAAAGCATATGAATATAGTATTGTTGATAGAACAGGTGGGAAACAAGAAAGTTCCCTCTGCAGTACATGAAGGCAAATTGCATCTCTTTGTTCTTGTGTCCGTGGCCAGACAATGATAGACGGATTAAAACACTGTTTCCTGTCTGGAAACCCACTTCCCGGCTTCTCGTTGTGAATTACTTCCTCTCCCTTATTCTGTCTGCCTTTTCCTTTTTTCTCTTGTCTTCTTACTGCATCCTACTGTTACTCAGTGTCTGATGGTCTCTGCACAGGATGGTTACAATGGAGAGCATGGAGATAAAAGCCCTAACAGAGAAAAGCCAGGCAGCATTGTGTACAGAAAAGGTTTAAACATGCAAAGAAAAAAATATTAATGGTATTGTGAAGCAAATGACTTGGAGATCTGGACATTTTTTGTAATACTTAAAAAAAAATCTTTATATAAGCAAAGCCTAAAATAACACATATCCCACAAAAAAGAGGCCTCAGCAAAATTGTCTTTGGTACTGCTTAACAACCTTCATATAGGATATTACGCACATTATTAAATTGTTACATTTTTTTGTATGAATCACTTATTTGTCAGTGTATAGATCAGGGGTGCCCATAATTTTTCGTGCCCCTACACACCACCACAACAACAAAAAAAGCACAACTTACTTATTTTATATTATTTATTTTATCATTTTTATTGTATATTTTGTCATTTTAGGATGAAATACAATTGAAATTTTATCCATGACACATATCGGTTTGTCTTGCATCGATCGGCAGACCTCTCATCGACGTATTCGGCACCCCTGGTGTAGATGATCCTTTCTAGCCATTCAATTTAGGGATCCGGCTTCATAATAACTATTAATAACCCAACGTGGGTAAAAACATTCTCTGGAGGGTGTATAAGGGGTTCTATCATTAATGGGAAGCTCAAGGCAGAGCCACAGCATCTCAGCATCGAAAGAAATCGGTTGAGGTGATTCAGATCCCTTGGACTTCTCTCTTTAGGATTTTTACCTGGAACGTCTCATTGGGAGAAAAACCAAGGAAGACCCAGAACTCACTGGAGGGAATGGTTATCCTGTCTGCCCTGATGACTCTTTGGGATTCGCCCATAATAAGCAACAACCTGATCCCAGAAAAGACAAGAGATTAGATAGATGGATTTAAAACTCAATCAAAGATGTGGATTTTAATGGTTGAGTTGCATTGTCTTTGTTTGGTTTATATAACTTAAAAGGTTAGTTCTGTTACTCCATTGTTGCCTCTTGTTTTAAAAAAAGGATACCGTTGAACCTGTTTGTATCTACATTTATTAACATCTTCCAACAATTAAAAGACAGGATCTAAGTCATTTCTTTAACATTAAACATTAACTGGCACTTTATCTGAAAACCTTTCCACTATGTCCCTAATTTTTAATTCTTCTTTTTTAACTTGCTATGTCTTTTCTAGGTGCGTATTTGATACGACAGGAGTTTGAAGTAACCTTACACATAGAAAACAAAGAAAAACAAAACAGAAATTAACCCAGTGTCAATCTCTATTGTTTCTTTTATTCTTATTCTGCTGTATGTGTGTATGTGTATATGTAGACCCACATTGATATGTTTACAGAGAGGTCATCAGAGTCTCATAAAACAGAAATATATCCAGAGATAAATGCTCTCATAATCCCGGTCACCACCTCATTATCATGATCTTTTTAAAACCTTACCCGTTCTTCTGAGATGCTCTAGGTTTTACAGCTCCTACCTGTTTCATCACACTTCCGTGCAATAATGGAGCAAAACCAGATGCTTGGAATAGTCAAATTCATCTAAAATAAAAAGCAGATGTAGTGACACTGTAATAAAACACATTGACAGCGCCATCTCAGCTAACTCTAATATTATTCTACTAACTCGGCACACCTTGTGCTTGAGTCAGCGTTTTTTTTTTGACAGCAACGGTAAAGTAGAATCAGATTGGTTTCAGGTTGGGTCACAGTAAAACATGAAGCATGATACATGCCTGTTGTGATTCTAAAGGAAGATTCTCTGCATCTTTCTCTATATTAATATAATAAAGAACACAAATATTTTTTTTTACATTTGCCAAATGAGAGTAAAGAAACATTTGAGTCTGCTTTAACATTTCTCGTAAAAAAAAAAAAAGGGGGAATCCTTAAAAACCCCCCACCATATTTAATTTCTGTTTTAGTATTTCTTTCCCTTCTCTCTGTGTGTCGCGTCTAATTTCCCTGCCTCAAAGTTATGCCCCAGCATTTTTGCAGCAGACATAAGTGTATGTAGCATGCGGCGGTTTTGGATGCTTCAGTATCCCACTTGGCCTCCAGGAAGAAACGTCTGCAGACAAAAAACATTTTCCCTTGACCAAATCCAGCGATTGGAATGAAAGATAAGGTGTTGAATAAAGCCAGGGGGTACTTTTGTATGTCTCTGTAAATAATAAATTATGGAAAATGATCCTTTTTCATTCTGTATGTATAAAAAAGAAGTAAATAATTGAAATTGGTCCTAAATCAGATATTTTCACCTTTCCCGTATTTTCCAGTTGAAGGTATTTAGAGGAACTTGTAACTTAAAAATGAAATAAGGAGCTGTTGAAATTGTTTTCCTTCAGTTTCCTTTTCAACAAGTCCAGACCACCATTTTCCTCAGCTTTAAACCCGACATACTCAGTTTTCCTCTGTAAACTAATACATCTATAAACTCCCTTTACAGATTGAAACATAAATAAAAATTACCATTTAAGTAATCGGAATCTATCATCGGACCTTCTGTAAAAGTATAGCTTGACAGTTAATTATTTAGTTCAATGTATAATGAATGTATTTGCTGAGTGTAGAGGGGGAGTCTGCTGAACTTTTTAAACAGCTTTTATATGAACATACATAACATTTTAATTGTCAGATTTTTTACATTCTAAACGTATTGCTTTTACTAGATGTAGCTCATTTAATAATAGCAAAGACAATTTGAAATGTTCTCTGATAAAGTTAAAAACTTCACATCAGCAGTTCTAGGCATACAAGGTTTCTGTAAAGTAAAAGACAACATTATACAAACAGGCAAATCAGTAAAAGTCACAAACAAAGATAATGTTGTGATAGAAGTCTACTTTTGGTAGAATAACTTAATAATAATTTAATTTAATTTCCATTTGGGATTAATGAAGTATTTTTGATTTAACATCTCTAAGACAATGGCTAAAATATGCAAATACTTAAGAACTGATCTTAAAATACTTATAACTGCCAATATTAACACATCTAACACCATATATACCTTAAAATCTATTAAAATGCATAATAAAAACTTTCTTATCACTAACCCAGAAGCTAATTTCCACAACCTTCCTTATCAGACCCCAGCCAAAAAGCACCAAAGGAAAGGTACGCCTGGATTGGCTTCCTTTGGTGTCAAGTGGCATCAAGACAAGGAATCTAAGCCTCCAAAGCTGCATTTTATCTTGAATGCTTTTGATATGCTTTTGAAGAAAATAAAAATATTCCCCAACTAATTTGTAAATGAAAATTCGTTCATACTGAAGAGCAAACTGATTTAATGATAATTTCTACACAATGAAGACTGAGATCCCAACTGGTTGTTCTGCAGGCACAAAATGCTAATTGGATCAACTTTTATTCAAGGAATAACAAAATTACACACATGGGGTTCATGGCTGCACATTTACGTGAAGCTCGTCGTTCTGTTTTTTTTAACTCGCCGGCATTATCAGCATTAATTTCTTCATTGGCTTTATTATTTTTCACCGCTAAGGTTTAAAATGCTGAAATAAACAGACTGAAACAGTGGATCACAAGCTAACTTTAAATATTTGTAATGTCATAAAACATTTGTTACCTAAATATTTTCAGGGTTGTATCTCAAATCATGTTCATTAAAGCACAGCATTAAAACACCGAGTGGAGTCCGCCAGTTTCCAGTTGCAAAAGCAAAAAAAAAAAGAAGTTAAATATGAAGGGGAGACATGGATGAACTATTAAGACTATTAGTGTCCCGGGAGGGTCAAAGGTCAGGGAGGCAGCAACGCACAGAGGAAATGACTGTCAGCAGCTGTGGTGGTCTGTTTCTAAACTAAACTGTTACAGCTGAAGAATATTTATTTCTGGTTTCTCTAGTTGGAAAAAAAGCTTTCTACAAATAATTTAGATGTTTTATATTTGAAAGCTATGGTGATTTTAAGCTACTTTACGGCTAATTTATTTAATCTGGGATTAAATTTGGCAGCTTGGTTTGATTAAACCAAGCTATTTAAATGTCCTTGTAAGTAAATATGCTGTTTTTATTATTATTTTATCAGTTAAGTTAATTGGGGAAAAAGCCACATCTTTCTTAAACTCACATTCAATCTCCAGTTTGCAAGTATGCAACATTTAAAGTTCGTAAGAAATTAGATGTATTGGCCCACCTGAATGTATATGCACATAATAATATGGTAACATTAAGCGTTTATTATATTGCCAAAGTCAACTTTTTTGCGTGTCCTGCCTCCTTGTGTGAGCGGCATTCAGATTAAACGTGCAAATCTCTCAAATCCTTTGAACACATGGATTTATTTTGGCAGCATGAAACTGAGAGTTACCAAAAGCATCAGAGGTTGGCATCTGCCAAAACCAAACATATTCCTAGTTGCCAGCAGTGGCGAACTAAATAACACGTTTTTATGAGCTAAGGCGTTCAGGTCTATTAGTAAACCACTTGCTATGTTGAGGTTGGAGTTGGAAAGTGCCAGATTTCACTGAGTTTTTTGCTTTGGTTAGTGAGCATGTGTTCTTGTTTGTCCGTCTTAGTCTGTACAAATACCTAAAAGCAGATTACTGCTGTATGAACCTACAGAGACTCAACACGACCATGTTTGTGTCATGCTTTGCTAATTTCAAACCTTTTATGTGAAGTTTTTTACGTACCTGACGTCTGATTGTGCACAATTCTCAAGTTCAGAGGCCGGTAATTGTGTTTCCAAATGCAGAGACGATATAAGCTTTAGGTTTCGCTGAAGTTGGCTCCTTATGAAACACCAAATAACAGAAAAAAATTATAATCCTGCATTTGGCAGAGTTTGATCACTAACCGCTAAATGCAATGTTTCACAGCATGTATATAATTTAATTTATTGTTTTTTGTCACCCAAATTACCGTTATCCCCTTAACTGACCTCATTAGGTTGTGCTCAGTTATAATGTGGTGAAGCTTAGTGCAATTGGTCTACTAACATAGTAACAACAGAATCAATGAGGTAACACCCTGTTGTGAATACATGCTACAATCACTAATATCTCAATTTTTATGTTCAAAAGAAAGTTTTACCTACTGATGGTTCCAAGGCCATTTAACCAACGGGAGGGAAAGGAAGATGTAGGAAACCGAAGGACAAATATGCAGTCTAAGCAACAATCAGAGACCGGTTTTTCTGTTAATTCTTGTTTGGAGCATTTTAAGCCAAGTAGAGTAGCCAAACATACATTTCCATAAGCACTTTTCGAAGCCCAGACTGGAGTGAAGATCATGCTTCGTCATTCTGTTGCCATTGTTTATTACAAGCTCAAAATTCAGCCTTGGAGACTGTGGGGTGACTTATGCTTGAACACTGAGGTAACTCAGTGGAATCGTTGAGTATCACCTCCAAACAGCAAGTATATATCCATCATCATTTGTCAGCTTTACATAGAAAACAGCAGGCTTAAACCTCCAACTTCAAGGGAAAGTGAGCCAAAATAAAATGAGAGTTCGAGCTCTTAAAGAGGATAATTGGAGCTCTAATAAGGGTGTTCTAACTGAACAATGATTTCTATAATCAGATATTACCCAATGAATGAGAAGCAGTATTGAGAAAGTAAATAAGTTTTTCCTTACTTGACATTTGCACACAAACAGAACACTTTTTTCCAAAAGGTACACTGGAGTGCCAACTCCAGTCTCAAGAACCGCATCCCTTGTTCAACGCACCTGAAGTCTCTCATTAGCAGTTCATTCAGCTATGCAGAATAAACTCTTTTTTTCCAGTATCCTCTGCATCAAATTTAGTTTTCTGTCTCTTCAAATCCCCAGTCGGTTGTGACTGCTTGTACTGAGCCAGGTTCTGCTGGAGGTTTCTTCCTGTTAAATGAAAGTTTTTCCTCTCCATTGTTGCTAGAGTACATGCATGCTCAGTATGAGGGATTGCTGTAAAGTCAACGACAACACAAGCCATTGTTTCGTCTGATTCTGGAGGAGTGAATGCTGCAAGTCAATGACTCGATGTGATCTGCTGGGGTTCCTTAGATTGGAAACTTTTTCGAACTGATTTTTAATGATGTATCTATGATTTTAATTGATTTTCTTCTAGAGTGCCTTGAGACGACATCTGTTGTAAATTGGCGCTATATAAATAAACTGATTCTTTATTCTTCTTGGTAATGAGCCATTCATGCACTTGTGTTTGCAGGAAAGTAGCTTCTGAGGACTGGTCTTGGCCACCAATGAACTAAAAGTAAAAGTAAAGCAAAATTATCTTAATTTCCACGTGAAAACGATCTGTGGGTTCATGCTGGTTAAGTTAGGTGGGCTGAAATGATGCAGATGCCAATATTTGTGCTAACAAGAAACTTGTTGTTCTGCTTTACAATATTTGTTAAATTAGAGCCCCTTCTTCAATTGGTTGATGTATTTTTTTAAAGTTCACCAAAGTCAGTAAAAAAAACCTTTTTGCTTCAGTTTGAGCTCAAAGCTCATCAGGTGATCTGTACCAGGTCCTAGGATTGATTACTGCTAGCAGCTGTAATTTTGCAGATTCTTTATACTGAAAAAAAAATAGTGTTAAGGCCTGTTCGCTTATTGTACAGACTACACATTTCCTTTCTTTTCTACTCTGCTACTACACAACTGCAACATGGATACTCACTTAAGTTTCTGGTTTAAAAGGGAAATTTCTATATTTGATCAAACTTCTCCTGAACTGGATGATGCACCACTAAGATGCCCTGAAGAAACATAAGCAGATGTGTTGGCTGGAATTAAATACTTCCATTTCTTTTTAGATTTCTTTTTAGTACCTCCATCTGATGATAATATAAAATCTATTAAGCACAGGTCATAAATCAACTATAATGCATGTAAAAACCCAAGCACATGAGACAGACCTACAAGTCTTTCTGTTCTCACCCATTCCCAAATAGAAGTTCTTAGTTTTACGTATCTACGTATATACTAATACCGCCTTACTTATCGAGTAACATGGGCTACTGATGAAAATTTTTCTTCTTCTGTGCACAAGAACTGAGGCTGTTAAAACTTTCTAGAATTGCTAAAAGTGATTGTTATTTGACATCTACGCTAGTTTTTAACATTGGGATCACAGAAGAATTGCTCCCTATTTTATCTGGCCATTTCTTGCTTGCCACTCTTTGTTGAGTGATAAATGATGTTTAGCAGAATCCGTCGAAGTAACACACATAGCTTTCCAGAAATGTTGTGTCTAGTAATATACCAACAGTCCACACTTTCTAACCAAACTCTACTTTGTCAAACTTGTCATTGGTCTGTCTTTTTATTTTTCTCCTCACAATTTTGTGAGGCATGAAGGAACCCTAATGAAAACCTTTAAATTATTGGGTAGCTCGAAACAACTCAATTGCTGCCACATTTGGAGCAATTTCCTGTAATTGGTTTCTTGTTCTAAGAACAGTTTTCCTTTCTTAACATTTTGTCCAAACACACCCTAGACAGGTTACCAATTATCTGTGTTGTGTTGCTTATGAAATGTCAAATTTTTTTCTTTTTTGTTCTTTTTTGTGGTTTTGGATGTAGTAACTATAAATGTTTTGATTTATGTGTAAAAGATGTTTTTTTTTCTCTGTTTCAATGCATAAACCTCAAAATATCACTAACCCAATCTTGTTTATGGAGACAACACATACAGCCTGTGAGCCAAGTTCATCTCTGTTAAGCGTGACTGTTTAGCAGTTGCTGCCATCAGACACAATGTCACTCTATTTAGGTATGGTGGATTCAAAATGGAAGGAGTCGTCTTCTCTTTCTTCCTTTTCTCTAGAAACAGTAAATAATAAAAACAGAAGCTATAAATGAGGATCAGGACTCTGTTATTCCTGCCTTTAGCCATCCTCTTTCAGAAAGAAAGACAACGTTTCTAATTAATTTTAAATTGGCACAAAACCTACAGTGCAAGCCTCAAAGAGCTTGGAAACTATTTGGAAAATTATTGTACAATTTTAACTGTGGGACTTTTTTCACTGTGTTTAGTCTGAATGTGCTTTGACTGTTTGATTGGGTTGGTTGTCCAGAGTCAATTAAACCTGGCCAGAAGCAATACTTGCCATAACAATAGAGCGTAGATGGTTTAACAGCCAAACATTGAAATGAAAGAAATAAACTTTTTAATGATCAACACAAATAATATAGCCTGCTATTAAGTAGGGTTGAAGCCATACAGCTTTTTCAAACATAATGTCTATATTAAGGGTTATACAATTGTTTTTTTACAACTTTTACCAGTTGTATTTAGGCTTGTGCCCCACAGTAGTTTTATTTATTTTCATCTCTGTATTCAAAATAAAATAAAATAAAAAAGCATAAATGACAAAAAACAAACAAAAAAAAAACGAGGCAGCTGAAAATACAGGCTAAAGGTGCATAAAATGTTTATTTTACGTTTGGAAATTTTTTTTTTTTTACGTTTCCATTCCTGACGATTGTACGTATCGACGTCACTTCCTGTTGTTGCTCCGTGTGTCTGCTAGCGTCTGCTAGCTCCGCGCTCTCTTATTACTCCGAATTCTCTGTACTGAGACGTTTCTAAACACACATTCACGCCAATCACACGTTTCTGTTACTTCACTGAAGTTTTCAGAAACCGTAATTGATCTAAACTGACCTTTTTTTGTGTCGCTAGCTTAGTTAGCTTAGCTTCTAGCGGTACTATGGCTTCTCCCTCTGCTTCTCTTCTTTCCTGCTCTGTGTGTAAGATGTTTAGTTATTTATCTGCCTCCTTTAGAGATAATGGTACGTGCATTAAATGTAGCATTTTTTAGTTTTGGAGGCGAGGGTGTGGGAATTGGAAACTGCTCCGTGCTATTGATTCACCCGCAGATAGCTGAGGCCCATTAGCTGGCGTGGAGCCAACAAGAACAGGTTGCCCTAGTGATCCTCCAGCAGTTCCCATGCAGCTGGGAAATCAGCCTGGCTGGGTGACCGTAAGCAGAAAGCATAGTCCCAGAACCCAGCCTTTGGCTCACCACCAACCTGTTAACGTTTCAAACCGATTTTCCCCACTTAGCGATACACCCGCTGAGAAACAGACTCTGGTAATTGGCAGCTCCATAGTCAGAAACGTTGCTTTAGAGAAACCAGCAACCATAGTCAGATGTTTGCCAGGGGCCAGAACAGGCAACATAAAATCATACCTCAATCTGCTGGCTAAGGATAATCGTAAACACAGTAAGATTGTTATTCACGCTGGCGCTATGATCACCCGGTTACGCCAATCGGAGGTCACTAAAATTAGTGTTGGTTCGGTGTGTGAGTTTGCAAAAACAATGTTGGACTCAGTAGTTTTCTCTGGTCCCGTGGCCTGATCGGACGAGTGAGGACATGTTTAGTCGCAGGTTGTCATTCAACCGTTGGTTATCTAGGTGGTGTCCAGAAAACGGTGTGGGTTACATTGATAATTGGAAAACCTTTTGGGGAAAACCTGGTCTGATCCGGAGAGACGGCATCCATCCCACTTTGGACGGAGCCGCTCTTCTTTCTAGAAATATGGCCGAATTTATTAACTCCCCAAATTGCTGACAAACCAGGTTCCAGACCAGGAAGCAGAGTCTTAGTTTAGAACTCCTCTCTGCGGCTTCTCTACAGTTACCCACCCAACATCCCATTGAGACGGTGTCTTGCCCACGGCAAAAACCAAATAGATTAAAGCTCAATCTAAAAAGACCTAATCCTGAAAATCTCATAAAGATAAAAACAACTCAGATGAAACAAAAATGTACAACTATTAAGTGTGGCTTATTGAACATCAGATCTCTATCCTCAAAGTCCTTATTAGTTAATGATTTAATTCTTGATAATCAAATTGATTTGCTTTGTCTCACAGAAACCTGGCTGCAGGATGAGGATATGTTAGTATCAACGAATCAACTCCCTCTAATTATTCAAACTTTCACATTCCTTGAAGTACTGGGAGAGGTGGAGGAGTAGGAAGCATTTTTCAATCAGATTTATTAATTAATCCCAGGCCAACTAATAGTTATAGTTCTTTTGAACATTTAACCCTTAGCCTTCCGCATCCAACCTCTAAAAGAATTAAACCACTTCTGTTTGTTATTTTGTATCGTCCGCCAGGTCCTTACTCTGAATTTATGGATCAGATCTCAGATATTTTATCTGAAATAGTGTTAAACACTGATAAAATCCTTATAGTGGGAGATTTTAACATTCATGTTGACACCAAAGATGACAGTCTAAATGTAACCTTCACTGCCATTTTTGACTCAATTGGCTTCACTAAAAAAATCCAAACACCTACTCACTCTCTTGGTCACACTTTAGATCTTGTGCTGACTTATGGCATTGAGTGTGAAAAAGTTATAGTGCTGCCTCATAACCCTCTCCTTTCTGACCATTTTTTTGATAACTTTTGAGTTCTTTTTCATCGAGTACTTAAAATCTGAAAGAAAATGTCTTTATAGTAGGTGTCTATCGGACAATGCTGTTACAGCCTTCAAAGAATCCTTTCCACCTCAAATTTCTTCAGTATTTCAGAGAAACGCAGTGGAGGGGAACAAATTAATTTCATGCCCTTCACAGATTGATGCTGTTGTTCATAGTATTACGTCCTCATTGCGTACAACTTTAGACAACGTAGCCCCCATAAAAAGGAAAGTGATTACTCATAGGAGGTTGGCCCCCTGGTTTAATTCAGAACTTCGTACCTTGAAGGCAAAAACCAGGAAATTGGAGAAAGAAATGGCGGTTTTCGCTTTTTGAGGAGTCCTATTTATCCTGGAAAAACAGCGTGCTTCTGTTTAAAAGGACCCAGCGCCAAGCTAGATCTGCATATTTTACTTTACTAATAGAGGAGAATAAGAACAATCCTAGGTTTCTTTTTAATACACTTGCTAAACTTAAATGAAAACTCTGTTATATCACCCATTCCTCCAACTCTTAGCTGTAATGACTTTATGGAATTCTTTATTGATAAAATTGAATCTATTAAAACTAAAATTGATGGCATCCTACCAAACATAACTACTACCTCAGTAAGCAATGAGCAACTGAATATGGCTCTGGAGCCTGATCTCTGTTTGAAGTGTTTAGTTCCAGTTGAGCCTTCTGAGCTTTCAAAAATACTTTCTTCATCTAAGCCTTCAACTTGTATGTTGGATCCAATCCCGACAAAATTGTTTAAAGAAGTATTTCCTATTATTATTACCCCCATTTTGGAAATGATTAATTTATCATTAGTGAATGGTTATGTACCAGAGGCTCTTAAGGTAGCTGTAATAAAACCCCTACTTAAGAAACCTTCTCTTGATCAAGAAGACTTAATAAATTACAGACCCATATCTAATCTTCCTTTTTAATCTAAAATCCTTGAAAGAATTGTTGGTAATCAACTGAGAGAGAATTTGAGGAATAATGACCTATTTGAAGACTTTCAGTCAGGTTTCAGAGCTCATCATAGCACAGAGACAGCTCTCCTTAAAGTTACAGATGATATTCTCATGGCCTCAGACAATGGGCTTGTGTCTAGTCTAGTTATGTTAGATCTCAGTGCTGCTTTTGACACAGTCAATCACAATGTCCTCATTGAAAGGCTCGAACACACTGTGGGGATCAAGGGAACAGCACTAGGCTGGTTTAAATCGTATTTGTCTGATAGATCCCAGTTTGTTCATCTAAATGACAAATCTTCTCCGCATTGTAAGGTTACTTGTGGAGTACCACAGGGTTCTGTACTTGGCCCAATTCTATTTACTATATACATGCTCCCTATTGGTAA
>JAVLVB010000031.1:1336895-1378594 GCA_032876305.1 Orestias chungarensis
GCACCAACCCTCCAGGTGTTCCACCTCCTGCCTGTAGCTGGACTCATCACGGTTTCGGATGCATCCAACCACTGCTGTGTCGTCTGCAAATTTCACAATATGACAGCCTGGGTGGATAGGCGAGCAGTCATATGTGAGCAGTGTGAACAGGAGGGGGCTCAGCACACAGCCCTGAGGGGAGCCAGTGCTGAGGGTGATGCTGGGGGAGGAGATGTTATGAATCCTCACAGATTGCGGCCTGTTGGTCAGGAAGTCCAGGACCCAGTTGCAGATGGAAGAGCTCAGTCCAAGTGAGGAGAGTTTCTTAATCAGAGTCTGAGGAATCATGGTGTTGAAGGCAGAGGTGAAGTCCACAAACAGCATACGGACGTAGGAATCCCTCAGCTCCAGGTGGGTGAGGGCAGTGTGGACCACGGAGGAAATGGCGTCCTCTGTGGATCGATTTTCCCTATATGCATACTGGTGTGGATCAACAGTGACATTGATGGTGGCTTTGATGTGGATGCATTTGTTACTTCAAGGCCGGACTATTGTAACTCTTTATTAGCAGGAAGTTCACAAAATGCAATTAAAAGTCTACAGTTGGTCCAAAATGCTGCAACAAGAGTTCTGATGAAACTTAAAAAGAGAGATCATATCTCCCCTATTTTAGCTTCCCTTCATTGGCTCCCTGTCAAACTTAGAATAGATTTGAATATTCTTCTTTTGACATATAAAGCCCTCACTAATAAGCTCCATCGTATATCAGACATCTGATTACTCCTTATATCCCTAACAGAGCATTTCGCTCTCAGACTGCAGGTTTACTGGTGGTTCCTAGAATCTCTAAAAGCACAATGGGAGGCAGATCTTTCAGTTATCAGGCTCCTCTCCTGTGGAACCAGCTTCCAGATTTAGTCCGTGAGGCAGACACCCTGTCTAGTTTCAAATCTAGGCTTAAAACCTTCCTGTTTGATAAACTTTATAGTTAGGAAGAGGTAGAGAAGACAGCCTAATCCGGTTGGGGAGGAACTCAGTCTTGACAGACGGTTCTCCTTTGCTCTACCTTCTTCATGTCTCACTCCACAGGGTTAAGTTATTTAAGTTTTTCTATAGTTATGCTGCTATAGGCTTAGAGTGCTGAAGGACAATCTGACCACTTCTCTCTCTGCTACTAGCTTCCTTTGTCCAATCTACCTAGTTACCATTATTTCAACCTTGTTAACCTTTTGTTTTCTCTTAGTGTTCTTCTCTCCATAGTAGCCACAGCTGGGCTGGCGTTCTGTTAGCTGAGACAGCTACTTGGATGAGAACGTGGGCTGAGATGCTTCCAGTGACGCTCTACAACTGCTGCTATAAACTCTATCATTTCAGTATCCTGTGCTTCTAATTTAGCTTTCTGTCTTTTCAAACCCCCAGTCGGTCTTGGCAGATGGCTGCTTGTACTGAGCCTGGTTCTGCTGGAGGTTTCTTCCTGTTAAAGGGGAGTTTTTCCTCTCCACTTCGCCACATGCATGCTCAGTATGAGGGATTGCTGTAAAGTCAACGACAACACAAGCCATTGTTTTGGTCTGCTGATTCCAGAGGCGTGAATGCTGCAAGTCAATGACTAGATGCAATCTGCTGGGGTTCCTTAGATTGGAAACTTTTTATAAATTGATTTGTTTATGATGAATCTTCGATTTTAATTGATTTTCTGTGAAATGCCTTGAGATGTCACCTGTTGTAAATTGGCGCTATATAAATAAACTGATTCTTGATTCTTGATTCTTGAACATCATCACCAGGCATCAGTTCATAACACAATGTCCATGCAAGATCAAACTAGTAAGTGTAAAATCTCATAGTTTCGATGGGAGTTACAATGTTAAGGACTGTGTTGTAATTTAAACAATGAGACGGATTAAGTCAGAAGAAATGAATGAGAGCTGTAGGTTGTATACTTCCACTTTTTCTTTTTTATGCTATTTATAACACAGAAATACTGACAGCGCCTAAAGTAAAATAAAAATTTAAGATTAAGTTAAATCAAGTTCTTGGGAAGCTGTTTAAAAAGGGAAGAGGAGCAACGTTTTTAAAAATCGAGCACCAAATACTCCAATTGCTCCTTTTTTAGGTGAATATACCCTTTCAGATATTTCTGTTTAAATTGATTCCCTCTGCTGTTCTGTGTTTTTATAGAACAAATCTTCCGCAGTAGGACAAATGAAGCACGCAGACAGAGTACAGTATAGTTTACTGCAGTGTCATTTCTGCACACTGAAACAGAAGCCACCGGGTAAATTATTCTCTCTTTGTTTATCTTTAAAGCCACTCGGTGACGGCAAACGCAAACAACCGATTTGTCTTTATCGCCGCTACACACAAATAAATCACAAACAAGCCAAGTTTGTTGTTTGCTGCAGTCAAACTCTGCATGCAATACTGCAAACCACCCTCCAAATCATGACCTACTGAAATAGAAAGCACAAGATATGTCATTATGTGTTTTATGGCAATAGCTTATAAACATATGAGAGCATCAGAAATGTAAAAAAGCTGTACATGCAAAATAATATTACATAGGGAATTTATTACCAACTATGTTTAGATGTTAAAAATCATTGCTTGTAATTTTCAGATTTATATTAAGGCAACAACTATCCCCATCTGGTTGACCTGCTGTGACTGGAAACCACTCTGAAAGTGTTATTCTTATGGCTCCATACAGAGGAAAACTGGAGCATGGAAAGTTCTCTGAACCTAACTTAGTGAAACTGATATGTTGTTGGATTTATAAGAGGCATGGAACAAATGGAAGCAAAGCTTGAAGGGTGTGGAAATTTCAAAATGTCTCAGACTTCATAGCGTTTAACATGGAGTTATAGATTAGGAATCCGCTGCCTAGACGGTGGACATACTATCGGGACCGTCGGCAGGGTCTGAACCCATTAAAAATGCCCTTGACTATATCAAATGATGCTAAATTGTTCCTGAATAATAGCTAACATAAGTGTTGTGTCTGTAGCTGCGTGCATTAATGTTGTTCTATTGCGGCCCAGCAGGATTGTTGTTTTTCTTACCACCCAAGCCAAGAGCAGACAGTCTGTTCAAACAAACCGTCCAACTTTCCAAACGGATGAACCCTGCTTTACTTTCTTCTCAGAGTTTTAAGGTTGATCATGATTCTTTGAAGTATTAAAACATTTTTTTTTTCATAGTTCAAATCAAGAGACAACACTAGACTTTTGTCAACTTTTGAAAATGAGTAAATATCTATTCCATATCAGCAGGTAAATTTTGATAAAAAGGTCTGATCAAAGTCAGAGGAGCAGCTGATGGGAGGACCTCAGCATGGTGCTGATGTAGTGTCTAGATCTCTGCAAGCAGAAGCGTCTCAACAGCTGGACTCCTTGCCTTCATTAGCCCCTCAAGGTGTCCAAACATTTAACATTTCTTCCAACAAATGTAATCAGACACATGCTTTTGAAGTGGAAGGTCTAATCGGACAAACATCTGTTCAAAATGTTGCAAAAATAACAGGCTAAAATTAATCTCAATCATCCCTAATGATGCAAATTAAGTGCTTGGTGGTGTATGTCTGCAGAGATAGTCGTCACAGCTTTATGTTACTTTGGACATTTATGGGTTTGCTGCTTCTCTGAACCATTTACCTAGGACTAAATCGTCAGTCTTCACAATAGAAAATACATTTTTTTATTAACTCCTGCTTAACAAAATGCATCCAAACATGCTGGGTATATAAGTTCTGAACTGGTGTTTGTTTGTACAGTTAATGCCTGCCGATCAGTTGCTGGATGTTCAGTCCTCTATGCATAATCTACAGCAGTAAAAACGGTATTGGCTACATTTTATCAGGTACAATTAGCTTTCAGTAAGGCAAGAGGATCCAGTCTGCAACATTATAGACCATGCATCTGCATAAAGATGGGTCTAGGGTTGTTATGGTCATAGCTGTGATGTTTGTTTGGGCTTGAGTAAATACCATAGCAGTGAAGGATGTGTTGGTATGTAAAATATTTCTGAGCTGCCATGTCCACACTACTGAACAGATAAGGTTACTTTTGGTGAATGAATAAATGAATACAAAGAAAATCCTCCAGTTATTTGATTACTCAAATAGCATTTCTTTAGAAAGATTATATCTTTAAAACATCTCATGCATTTCCTTAATTTACTCATAAATTTCAACATTATCTTTGTAGATTTAACCCAAAAATACCCTGTAGTGATGCTGGTGAATGAACTTTGGACATCTGTAATTTATACCTTGTGAACGATATTGCGGAAACTCTCATTCAGATGGAATCTCTGTCTTCCTTCTGCAGTTGCTGAATAGAGGGATTTGTTTGACCACGACACAATAATTATTCTGAAGCAGAGCTAAGAAGAAAACAAAATGAGTTCCAGGAGGGACACAAGAGATCCCAAATATACACGAGTGTCACAAGCATCAATCCTGATGTTGGCAAAATTCTGCATTTGAAGATGATCTTTCTGGACAAATGATTAAGGACTTGAATCTTTAAATTGTTCCTTTATCTGCAGAGGTCCAGCATCCTAGTTTGCAGTCAAAAGATAAATCTTTGAACATATCCGGAGGAAAATCGATGTAGTTTTTGACAGAAACAAATCTGGAATATCTTCTCGGCAGGCATTTTCTAAGCCGACTGAATCAGTTTGACTGCATTTAAAAAAAAAATGTTTTAATGCAGACAGTGTGCACGTTTTTTCCTGTGCAGCTTGGAGAAATCCCTGCCTCAACATATGGTCGGCTCATCTCTGGGTCGCTTCCTTCCTGAGTGTGAGGGCGTTTTGAAAGAGGAGAATCCGGTTACCAGTATTTCCTCCTGGCCGGCCGGTCCCTGTGCTGTCGTTGCCTCTCTGATAGATGCCATTGGCCCCAAGCCACATAAACTGTCCTGTCACTGATTGTGTCACCTCTAAACCGGATCTGTTCACATACAACTTTAATGGTGAAAACCATGAGGAGTTAAAGATGAGTGACAATACCTTCAGAACAATTCCTACTTTTGGGTCACATTGCGTCCTTCCACGTGTTTTGGTATGATTTAAAATGTTGTTTGTGACAGCAGACACAAAGCATTTAAAGTATTGTTACACGTAAAAGCATAAGATTTCTGAAATTGTAGTAGTTTAATGGACATTCAGACAGATTGTTTGTTATAGTTGTTCTTAAAAATAGGTCACGTTTAGTGAGATTTAAGGGAGAGTCTGTTCACACCTGCTGTTGTTGAATTTAGGTCTGAGCTTTAAAGTTCAGTTTCAGTTTCAGATTCATCTGACCATACATTGTAAAACCCGACAAGTTAAGTTTACTCAAATGCTTTGGGGAAACCGATTGCACAAATCGATTTAAGTATTGTAGCTTATATAAATATGTGGTTGGAGTTTAAAGAACCCAAATCATTTATAGTAAGGCAACTCAAACGTATATGTTTATTAGATCATTTTATATCTTATGTTGCAACTTAAAGCAACACTAGAGAAGTTTCAGTTTTGGTCGATTTTGGTGACCAGTGTGGACAAAAGCGGTAGTGTTTAGCCTGAAGAAGCCTTCATTTCCCAGAATAACCACCGTATAGCGTTGTAAAATCCTGATTTCCTGATTTTGCCTGCAGTTAAATTGAAGTACATTTCTGTTTCCAGTGGCTGTGTGAATTGTGAATAGCGATGAGGTAATGAATCTATTTGTGGCAAAACAATTTCATATGACGATGTTGCAAATGAGAAATGGGGAAAAGTGACGTATGCCTTACAGCAGTCAGCACATTTGTAGTTGTTTAATGTGGTAGGGTTCCTGCCACCCTCCTCAGAGTTGCTTAGTGACGGTACGGACCAACTTGGGACATGACAGGGGGAAAATTAAACGAGCTGTAAGACGACGTATAATCAAAAAAATATGAATTTTTTTTTATGAAGGTTGAAAAGTTATTTAGTGTTGCTATAAACCATCAACCATGTTGGACTGAAAAGCTGTGCAAATTCTTACCCATTTAAAAGAGTTACACGTTCATATTCAAATTACGTCAAAGTCACTTAAATGGTTTTCATTGAAACAACTTAAAACTCTCTTAGAAGTACTCAATTGAGTGAGGAAACCTATTGCACCAAACTGTATGAGTACTATTAACACAACAACAAACTTTGACTTTTTCCATTCAGTTTTTATTACAGTGAAATCCCCAGCTTTAAACAAGTTAAGGCAACAAAAGCCATTTAAAAATATATATAACATTTTTGTCAAGGTACCTGCATATTTATTGTTCAATTTACCAAATTGTTATAGATTATTTTCGGTGTACATCAGTAAATTTGTGTACTGTTCCCCTAGCATGAATGTTTTCTCCAGTGTTCAGAATGACACAAACGCTCGTGTTTCTGAGAAGTGAAGCTGTATGGTGCTGCTCTCTGTACGCCCCAGCTCCTGTTGCCCTTTGTCATAAAGGCTTGACTTTTGAGTTAAATAAACACAGCACTCTTCTTAAATACAGTATAATTTGGGATGAACTGGTTAGTATTACTTGTCAGTACTGCAGGAATAGCCACAGAGCCACTGTTAGGCTCAATGCAAATAAAATGTAGGTGGAGAAAAAGCATATCTTAAAAGGATAAATAAGTGAAAACCTCCCTTCCCATTGTTTTAACTATGCTTTTACGTGCAAAACTTTGAGGCTTGCGTTTGCATTCGTCATTTTGTTTTATCTTTTTTGTCTCTCAGCAAACAGATGGCTGAGGGACGTGGCGTGCGTTCCTGAAATGTGTTTCTCTTATCGGCCGCCGCAGTTTGCTGCGTGATTTTCCGCTCTGTCTTTTATGCCGCGAACGATAAGGCGCGCCAAGAGTGTTTCTGACAGATGCCGTCCACTCCACACACGCTGGCATCGGCGGCCACCTTTATGTTAATACTCTGACCTGAAATATGCCAAGGCTGTTCGAGAGGCTATTATTAGTGGGTATGCTCCGTTTGGTATCATCTCCACTACCAGCTCTCACTGCGGCCACTGACTCAAGGCTAACACGCAAACCACTGTGACCCAACACCACCTTTTAGGAAGCGCCTAATTAAAAAGATGGCGAACAATAAAATGGCAGCCAAGCATGCTGAGTAATTCAAACCACACTTTTTATTATGCCATATACACAATGGTGGTTTTTGTTGTGGGTGGTTATTCAGGGTGGCATTAAAAAGGGAAGGCACAAGATTAGCAAATACATTTGGCCTTAAACAAGTTGCTTTCAGGTAGGACAATTTGAGATGGAAACCGTTGTATGCTAAAGAGAACAGGTGGGTCAGGTGCCATGTCTTCTATGAGACTGTGCTGCATTACTCATCCCACTCCAAAATTTTATACAGTTGTCCTACATTTTGAATGTGTGGGAGGTGGAAGAAGAAGAAGTAAGTCTCATCCAGGTTACCATACATGCAGAAGGTGCCGCTGCTTCTACAGAAACTTTGCAATCATTGCTGTTGTTTAGATCGGACCAAAGACATTAGAAAGTCTGCATGCTGAAGTTGGGTGTAGTCAGCATCTCCAGAGTGACATGCAGAGCAGCAGACGAAACCTGGAACTCCCCCTCAATTTTGTCTGTTCTCTTTCCATCCTCTTTTTCATTACTTCACAAGCTCTTTAATTTTTACCACAGCTGCAAAAGCCGCTGCGAGTGTAGCCAGTTAGACAATAAAGTCCAGAGCCTTCTCTGCCTTGTCTCCTGTTTCATTTCGTCTGCGGTCACACCCTTACATGTTTTCACTCTCTATTGAGCTAATACTCTGACATTTAGAGCTATTGTGCCCTTGTTGGATGAGGAATAAAAAGTCCTTCTTGTTTCACTCTGTTTAAGTTAATCGGTAAGTGGATCTCTATCCCTCCTGACTTCACCTTGGCTGTTTTTGCCTTTCCTAATCTGTCATCTTTGTTTTTTCAACTCTGTTTTTTCTTGCAGTCTATTATTACCTGGTCTTTATCTACATGTCATCTTAAAGTTACTAAAAACACGGTTAAAGCTACCCAAAGCCCTCAAGCTCGCCCTCAAAAGTAATTCGAGCAAAAAGTAGGTATTTTTTATTCTTCAGAGAAAATAAAGATATGTTTCTCTGACTAACGTTTTTTCTAATTGTATGTGGTGGATCGTAAACGCTGGCTAAAGTTAGTATGAGAACTGTAGCTTGTGTCTGGGGCATGCACAACAGCCTGGCCTACAAACTCTGAGCTCGCCAGTGGTTTTAGACCACTGGCGAGCAGCTGCATAGTCTGTTGGAGAAATAATTACCAAGGGGGAACTTGGTCCTGTTTTCTGTTCCCTCTTCCCATCCTTCCCTTGTTGGCTGCCATGCTGATGTAGGGTTTCTTGGAGCCCCAGCAACACTGGCGGCTGTTAGTGGTCGTGTATGACGTTCTCCTCTATCCGATTGAGTCAAGTCACTAAAGCTGGGGCTGTGTTGGCAGTGGTGTGCGGTATGTGTATCTAAACAGTCAAATCTGTGACATATGCATTGAAAGGAGGGTTGATATTAACAAAGACATCATTTTGACAAACATGAATGCAGTTTTGTGAAAATGTTCCAAGAAATTGAAAACAGCCGATAACAGGCTCATGAAAAGATTTGAAAGAGATATTTTGGTTACATCCAAAACAGCCTATTTAGAGATTAATCTAAAAGAACCTGGAAATTAGATGCAAAAAGATTAAACTTTTTTGGTTTGTTGAGTTATAAAAAGGTTGCATGTGTAATGATAAACTGTAAAAAAAAAAAACTTTTCTTATGGTTGATTTGCTAATCTTCCCCTCCAACAGCAAATTCTCCGTAACTCCCGTGGGAACGCCACCAAGGCAATCTTCCTCATCACTGACGGCTACTCTAATGGGGGGGACCCCCGACCGGTGGCGGCAGCCCTCAGAGAGCGAGGGGTTGAAATCTTCACTCTGGGCATCTGGCAGGGTAACATCAGGGAGCTCCACGACATGGCATCTCAACCCAAGGACCAGCATTGTTACCTGGTGCACAACTTTGCTGAGTTTGAGGCTCTTGCTCGTCGGGCCCTTCATGAAGGTAGGAACAAGTAAAACCGAGTCTGGTTTGTTTCAAGGTTATAGACAAAGAATATCAGCTTTTCGGTTTGACTTTCCTGCCTTAATGAAAAATCAGATTCTGCTTATATTTTCCCAAAGACCAAAGACTTTCAAGTCCAATTAGCTAAAGGCAGTCCCTCCTGTACCCCTCAAGATTTCACCCCAGTGTTAACTCTTGAGCAATCAAGAGCGCT
This sequence comes from Orestias chungarensis, assembly GCA_032876305.1. Classification (NCBI taxonomy): domain Eukaryota; kingdom Metazoa; phylum Chordata; class Actinopteri; order Cyprinodontiformes; family Cyprinodontidae; genus Orestias; species Orestias chungarensis. The sequence continues at coordinate 1,346,165 of JAVLVB010000031.1, forward strand.
CCAGCTAAATGTCTGAGCTTTAAACAAACCAAACCTCCTCCAAAGTGCTAATTAACTATGTTTAGCTGATGTGGCTTTAAGTGGTTGTATATATAAGGATGTCCTATTTTAGTTTACAATAAAAATCGTATTTTACGATTTCAGATCTGTGTTTCGTGTATGACTTTCACTGAATCTTTTCAAGTATAATGTCTCTTTTCGGAAATACAGTATAATATCATTAAGAGCAGCATTTAACATATTAATAAAGAGTTTTTGTGCTAATGTTTTAAACACTTTCCCTGACAGACATGAAAGAATCTCAAAAGGATAAAACAAAAAAACTTTGCTGCAATATGTTAACCCTTCCTGCGATCTAGTATATCTTTCTCTCTCCATCATGCAGTCTGAGTAAACAGCATGTTGTAAAAAAGGTGTTTGCTTTCAAGCAGCCAACAAAACCTCTTTGACATCATCTGAATGAAATGGTTTCCTAACTCTGAACCAAAGAGTAGCCCTTACGTTTTAAGTTTGAACCATCGGATTTATTTGTGCAAAGGATTTTTTTTTTCATTTTCTGCAGACCTACATCACAAACAACAGATTCAGGTTTAAAAGAAAAAATGTGGAAACAAATAAGGCCGCTCAGAAACAAGGCTGGGAAACCCCTTGACCTGTTTAGACTGAATACATTGGAAGCGCACAACTGCTCTCCCTCTCAGTGTTGTAGTCAGCAAGAAGACGTATTGATTTTTTATGTTTACCGGCCTCGTTTGTCTATTCTTTTGAGGATATTATACAAACACTTGTACAAACACTTCAGTAATAGATACCCTTATGTCGGCTACCAGAAAATATATTAGACTTGGAACAAAAATCTATAACTTTAGGCCATGAGGCAGCAGAGATCTTGGCAAACAGAAGTTAAGCTAATGTCTTCTTAGTCTTTGAAGCTTTAATTTTCCCATCACCATTTGACCTAAAGCATTGTCCTTGTTATTGCACCTCTTTTTTTTTGTAACCCTGATAAAATTCAATTCTAACTTAAAAGGAAGGGAGTAATATTTCTTCCAGATTCTGACAACTTATATATATCGCAGATAGTTCTTCTGTTTAGTTTTGGCAATAGCCATCAGATCTCACTTGCATACATCAAACAGCAAATCCATTTTCTCACAGTAGGAAGGAACCTCATGTAATGGGGTTAAAAATGGGTTTGTTCGTGGCTTTTAAAGCCAACGGTATTGCAATAAAGCATCCCAGCTGAGGGCATGCTGTGTTTGCAGTGAGCTATAAATCATGAGCATGTGCGTGCAGGTAAAAGAGGTGTATATAGTTAAAATTCCAGATGTCAGCACATTAGAAAAGGTTGGTGAGAAAGAAACATGTACGGTTTAGGGGAAAAACTAAGGTTTTATGTACATCGTCCTTCAATACAGTCAGCCTCATTATATATAAAACATCAAAGAAACTTTTACTGTCTTGTTGCTTGAGTAGTTTCAGAATCAATATTAGTCAAGTATATATAGACCTATTTTTTTATAGTTAGTGGCAGCAGCATCACATTTCTGACCCCAATAAATTTCCAACATTTTCTTTTATGCAGAAATTATCTACATTTGAAATAAGGTTGTTTTTAATTAAAAAAAGTTATTTTTTGCCTATAAATACATTTTTCTTTACTTTAAAACCTTGAGAACTGGTATTCTTTTACATTTTGCCTTATGGTCGTTTAGCCTTGTCTGTCCTGTAGAAGAATCTTACACTAAACCCCAACTTTGATTATAACCCTAATAGGTTTTTATGAGTAAACCTTTCACCACCAGACCTGCCGACAGGGAGCTACATCCAGGAGGACCTTTCCCGCTGCTCGTCTCTCTGCGATGAGGGCAAGGACTGCTGCGATGTGATGGCCAGCTGTAAGTGTGGGACCCACACGGGACAGTACGACTGCATCTGTGAGAAGGGATACTATGGCAAAGGTCTGCAGCACGAATGCACAGGTGAGCAATTCAACACTTGCTGTCTGCGAGGTTATCTGCGTTTCATACGTTTTCCATCTTCACAGAATCTCATAAATCTTTTTTTATTTTTCTGTTATCTGCTACTGGTTGTATAAAAGAATAGATTGTAGAGAAGCCGCATTACATCAAGATCAAACTTCTCTGGTTTTTTTAAGCCCAGATTTTAGAGGCTTAAATATTATTTTCATGAAGAGTTTCATGAGTTTGTATTCAGCTCCTTTAAATCAGTAAGTGGCAATTTTAGTTGTGGGTCATTTTAGGTGTTTCTACACTGTGTCAAGAAAAAAACAAGTTTAACTCAGACTGGATGAAGAAGATTTCTGTTGTTTGGTTACAGATTATCTCTGGGCTATTTTAGAATGTCATGCTCCAGTTCAAACATTTCCATTGTAGCTTTGGCAGCAATATTTAGTATTACTGTTTGAACCTCTAATCAAATCCCAAGCCTTTCAAAGCCTGCAAAAGTTTTTTCCTGTTCAGCATGGTTCTACTTTTAGCTCTATCCATTTTTCAGCTTCTGTATTGCTGTCAAATAAATGTGATGTTGGCGGTGATGCCCACTTTGTTTCCATCTCTCAGTGCTTTGCTAAATTCAACTTTGATCTCATCCCCGCAGATCAACTTCTTCCACATTTTTGTTCTGGCTAATTGTCAAACTTTAAAGAGGACCTAGTATGGTTTGCTTTTAACACTGGGTTTATTCTTGCCTGTCAGTCATAAGTACCACATTTATGAAATGCATAACTAACAACTTTCCTGTTTACTAAATCTCCCACCTCAGCTGTCGATCTCTGCAGTCTTCATCTGGGATTTACACTCTTTATACTGGCTTCCAGTTTATCTTTGCATGTTTGGGTTTCGGTCGTACTCTTTTTGAATTGTGAGATAAAAGAGTTTTGGATATTCTGTTCTCACCAATTCTTTTCCCTACTCACCATGATTGTGTGTTTCTTTCTATGGCTCTAATACAGAAAACCCCAATAAAAGACTCAGAGATTTGTGATTGTGAAGTGATAAAATGTTAAAAGGTCAACAGATATGAATACTTTTTTTTTAAATATCCAACCAACTCATTTGTACATTTAAAAAAATCCTTAATATTCTGTGATATTTCACTCCTTTTTATGTATATACACGTAGATAAAGTCTTGCAGCACCTATACATCCAAAGAACAGCCATGAGACGTTGTTCTAGACTACATTAGCCTCTGCTCAGCTATGACTCTTTAAATCATTGCGGGACTCTTCACATTCTGCTCTTCTTCAATTCACCTTCCGTCCTTAAATCACAGCTTAGACAGTAACTTCTTTAATTTCTAAATGCACCAAAGAAAACAAAGAAAAGGCAAATGTCATTTTAACATTTTTTATTGCTACACTTCCTGCTTAGATTCCATGCAGACTCATTTGTGAACCAAAGTATCTGTTTCATGCGTTGCCAAGGCGCTGCGGCTTTTAGGCCCCTGATCCTTACTGCTGGTTATTATATAGCCCTCTCACCAGGACATCATATTTGGTGACAGCACGCATTATTTTAGATAAAAGATGGTTATAGTAAGAACTACTGTGTGCTTTTTTGTGTGATTGCGACTTCCTCTATGGCACCGCATTAATAAGATCTTCAAAATTACAACTGAAATGTGAATGTTTTGATATAAGTGTATGATCTATAAAGAGTAAATACAGTTTTTTTGGATTATTTAGATAAGTGAAGTTAAAAACTTTAAGAATTTGTCAACATCTGATCCCATCTCTGATGTGAACAAAGTTAAAACATTTGTTACTATTTACAGTTTACCAACCATTTGCCTTTTGTTCATGCTTTGGTTTGATAATCTAGACTTTTCCGAGTTTTAACTTGCTGTCTGATCCTAAGGTTAAGGGTTAATGTGTTATTTTTACTAAAGGAGGAATCAGCAATCTCACTAAGGATTAAAGTCGTCTGCGCGTGTTGGAGAACAGAACCTCGAACAGATGCACTGGCTGCTGTCTGCGTCTGTGTTTACAGAAACTTACTGCTGCATTAAGCCTCAGTAAGTTAGACAGCTCTCCCATCTTGCTAAATACGTGTTTGCGTGCGTGCGTGCGTGCGTGTGTGTGTGTGTGTTTTGTGCAACTTACGATCAGCCTCTCATGACTCCACTCCAAAGAGGATTCACACACTCATAATCACGTCTACAAATCTGAAATATTATGTGCTCGCTTGTGGGGTTTTCTTTTTGTCTGAGTTGAAGTTAAAGGTTGTGAAGTTGGAAGAAGAGCTGAATATTTTTAAGTAAAAGATAAAAGTTACAAAATGACATCCAAAGCTAAGGGCATCTGGGTCATCACGCCAAAACATGAACAACTCTTCCGTAATTCTCATCAGATGTTGTCGAGACTGGAGTTTCAGCAGTTTATTAATCTGTTTAAATGGTTTAATTAATGTCCGGATTAAGAGTTCAGACGGAAGAAGGAAAGTTGTAGTGAGATACTTTAACCACAACGCCGGGGTCCGCCTCTGTCTTTTTCATGATCAGAAATACAGCGTCTGTAATGGGAGGAGAGTGGGTGATTTTGTTGCTTGACTGTCTTTAACCTGTTTTATTTAACAAAAATGACAGACGGTCTCAACCTCAGCCAAACTTTATGTATGTGTTTCTATAGAAACTTTGTGGAAAGTTGATACTGTCAGCTTTGGTTTCATTAGCTGATGTGAATCACCCTCATATATGCTTTAAACGCAGACTTTATGAACTCTCACGCAAGTTTTAAGGCTGTCCTAGAAATAAAACGGCTCCAAAGCCAATTAGGTTTGCATTTAGAGGACGACGTCATTAAGACTGATGTAAAATTATTTGGTAGACTCTTGTCTCATTTTTAATACTATGGTTGCGAATAGGATTGGTTAAGGAATTATATTGTACTAGCAAATAGTTGCCTTAAATTGCAGAACGGCAAATGTTGACATAAAATATATAAATTCCCCTGGATGTCACTATAGTATCATAAGGTTTTACAGTTTTAAGTGGTTGTTTGAGTTTAAATGTTTTTGCACTTTGATTTAACGTAGTAAAGGCCTTAACACATCTGAAAATAATTGGTCCAAACTGCGAGGCTGTCAGTGGATTGTTATTATCGCTGGCAGAAGGACTCAGTTCGAAACACTATCTAAATCCCTACACCGCACAGCAGTGCTGTTTATGAATCTGTCATCAGCCAAGGGAAACAGCCTCTTCCACAAAACACGACAGGAATCCCAGCAGAAAGAAACCGGCGATGACCCCAGTTGTTCTGCATAGTTTGGCTCTAACAGGCCGCGTCGGACATCGTAGCTTCCTTTCAAATGCCGAACTCTAGCTGTCGCTATCTGCATCAAGTGGGATCAGCGAAGAAATGGGAGAGCGGGTAAACGGGGTAATAGGGGCGCAGAAGGGCAACGTGTTTTCCTCCTGTCACACTTTCTGACTTATCAGCCTGTTCTGTAGCGGCAAAGAATGACAGGAGCTCTGGATTGTGTTACCGTGATGCACCAAAGGCTTGTTCCTTAGGAGATGAATGAAAGATTGAAATGAAAGGGACTGCAGGAAAGACATTTAAGAAAAAAAAAAACAGTTTGTCAGAGCTAATGATGTGTTTTTGGGTTATCATGAGAATTATAACTCTATGATGGCCCAAAGTAACACCACACTTTCCTCTTGGACTGAGAGTAAATAAAAAATTAAATAATCTAAGCTAATTGTCGTTTTCTTTTAGTGACTAGGAACTATTTTGTCACCTGTTAGCAATTAAGTCTCCAGTATATGATTATATTACTTATTCAGGAGTTTGCTGTCTTTTTACTACTTAGTTTTGTTCCAATTGTGTCACAATTAATTAAAAACTGTGAATTACAGATCGTATTTAACGAAGGCGAAGGTTAATTTTCTTTTTATTCTAAGAACGATGTTAAGAGAAGATTATTATGCATTGTATTTTGTGCGGACTGTCTCCTAAACTGTTTCTATACATTTTTTATGCATATTTAGATGTATCACAGTATAAAAGGTTGAGGGAGACATTCCTCCATTTTGCAAAAAAAAAAGATTTTAAATGGAAATGGCATTTGACAAATACGTTTTGTTCTAGCGGACTTTTTCCACATGTTAGTGCAAAATTACGCCTTGTGTAGACCGGTCGATTTGCTGTAGACCAATAAATGGAAACATGCGTTTTATTTTGATTTCTTTGGTTTAATCTCTAAAGAAAACCAAAGATAAGTTTGTGTTTTCCTGAATCGCTTATGGAACTGAGTATGATTTGGAAATGAATAAAGTTGCTTAGATTCTGTTTCCTTTTTCCGGATATTGACTGCTGACTGGAATGCAGTTGTTGCAGCCAAGTTAATCTTTTCAATGATAGTAAACAACAAAAATGTTTACAGTATCAAGTTTTAATGAAACCCACTTGATCCCTTAAGGAGACGCTTGGCTGCCTAAAGCTTTGACTTGACCAGCAACATCCGTTTCAGTAGGGATGGACGCAGCACATTGTCGTCCTGGAAAAAAACTCACTTAGAGATCCTTTAATCAACTATTCTTTTTATCCTTATACTTGTCTGTAATTTCAGCATGCAGTCAAAATAAAAACACAGAAAACCAGAAAGGGTGGATTTTTGTGCAAAGGAATGTGGCCAATCTCTACTTGTCATGAGTTATCACAGTTCTGGACGCTTTGCAGCTCAAGTCGCTTTGTACTGTCACGCTAAAGGGTGCTTGTACAGTATTACGCTACACAGATACACGATTTGCTGGTAGGAGCCACCTCAAGGTTTTGGTGTGCTTGAGCACATTTTATTTTTTGCCCCTTTGCAGAGTCAGTTTATATTATCTGAGAGAACAAGCATACAGAAAACTTCACAACACTGAGCTTTTAACATTTTGTGCTTCAGGCACATTTCATTTTTTTTTTAAAGGTTTTAAAAGAACTTTAAAAACTAATAAAACTAACTCAAATATTTATATGTAAGAAAAAATTATTTCTAAACAAATATTATAAGGCAATATTTGGACAGTGTAAAATTTTACTTTCTTGCATTTGTACTTAATCTGTCCAATAAAAACACTGTTGAGTGAAGCCTGACAGCTGGCATTGAAACTCTTTAAATACCTCCCTGTCTGAACTGTTTCTGGGCTCTAATCCTACATAAACTGCTTATGTAATAATATGCCACAAACGTGACTCCTAAAGAGTTTCTTCTTGGATTGCTTTTTTGAGCCAGCTCTCAGTATGAAAACTTTCCATCATCAATCCATTTTCCTCAACTTATATAAGATCATTTTGTGGAGGTGACTGGTTAAGGGAGGAAGTCCATAGCATTGTATCCTCTGAAACATTCTCTAACTTGTTCTGGTGGGATCCTTATAATTGCCAGGGAAAAGACATTTATGGACCATTCAGTGAGTTGTGGATCTGTTTGGTTCTCCTCTCAATGGGATCTTCTTGTAAGATGGCCAAACATTAGAGCAATTTCAACCTCTTTTATCCAGGATCTAGTCCTGTTGTTATTATCCAGTCAGACTTACTCAGACTGAAGTTGGACCTGGAAAATCACTCAGCCGTAAGAGAGAAGGGCGGCTTGAGGGCAAGTCTTACAGAAAAGCTTCTGATCAGAGGGCTAGATGACCACAGGAGACCTCGTTTAACCCATAGCAGGTAACTGGGAACCCATTTCCATTTATAAGCAAGGTAAAGGAACCGGGCAGTTCACATTAGGAGACAGGTCCATGAAGAGCTAATATCCTGGAATTTTTTAGATACATTTATAGAATACAGTTCCAACACACCTGAATGATATGAATAACTTGTTGCCACACCTCTGCAGAACTTAATGAATGACTGAATGATGCATGTAAAGGTTTTTGTAGGGCAGTTGCTCAGGACCAGAGTCTAAGAGCCCTCGTAATAAAGGTTAGACTGTTGCTCAGGATCTTTCTGCGTGGAGCTGGTCCGTGTTTTCAGTATCTAAATGGGTTTTCCGCAGGTACTCCAGTTTCCTCTTAAAGTCCCAATAATTTACACATTATTTTAAACACAAATGTTTAACCCTATTTTGAAACATTTTAGGCGTAAAGAGCAGCCAGATTAATCATAAAAGTCAAATAAAATGACTATTAACTAAAGCTTGGCCTGAGTCTGAGTTATTGTTGGATTCCTGGTCTCCCTCAAGGATTAAACAAGACTTTTCTTTGCTGAGTGGTTTGCACTTAAATATTTTTCAAACTAAAATAATACCAGAAAATTTCAATTTGGTGGAAAAGTTACATAAACGTTCTTATAAAGATGCTCTATTTCGTTGTTGTGCAAAAAAAAGTTATTCCAGCATTCCTCCAGCATCAATAACCATGGCAGACTGTCTGCTTCTGTCCACTTTCTCAGTCCTCTATGTTTTTGTGGTGAGGATTAAAAGCCCAAGTTGCTCAACATGAATTCCAGCTCATTTTGGTCTCGGGGTCAAACGCCTGGGATTTCCTGACAACAAACCGAGGAGGGTTTATATGCTTACACTCCCCATTAAATGCTATAGCTGGCCCAACAAAGGTTCAGGTCAGTGTTTTTTCTTTTTCCAAGTGGAAAAAAGACGAAGGGCAGGTCTTTCGAATGGAGACATGCATCTTGGATGAAAAGCTCTTTGTGGGTCCAAAGGGCATAGAAATGTCATAACTAGAACTTTTTCCTTAGCTTTAAAATGATCGTTAGAGGCCATTGTGCATTTTGGAGGTCTTTTCACACATGAAGGTTTTTCTTTTGAAGTTTTTGGATGAACTTATTGTCACGGCTGCTCTTTGATTGTTTTTGGTTGACAGTACAGTTATCGTGAACCTATGCTTTGAACTCCATCCAAGCACAAACTACTGTGTATTTTGCCTTTATTTTATGTTATACCGACACTATGTAGCATACACACATTTGTTAAGTGGAAGGGAAATGATAAATGGTTTTCACAATTTATTACAAATGTAAGCAGTTTTATGTTTATCTGCATTTCCTTCCATTGAGTCAAAAAATGTCAAGGAAATAAAAATAATCTTTCGCAGCAAAAAAAAAAAGCTGTACCAGTTTTGGACATTTGGTCTGTTTTCCTTGCAAAATATCTGAAACTCAGTCCGACTTTAACATGTTTTTTGTGTTCCCAAATTTGTCGTAAATTGAATACAAGATTTGTTACAATTTTCAGTCTGTGAGTTTTTTCTTGCTACTCTTCCATAAAGCTTAGTTTTGTGGACTACTGGTCTCCTCCTTAGATGTTAAAAGCTGAGCTGTGGTTCTCCTCCACATTAACCCCTTGAGGCTGATTAATGCAGTGATTATCCAGTATGTCACTTTAGCTGGATAGCCAAGTTTTCAGACAACAAGGAGTTTTAAAATAAGAATTGATCACACCCAGGAGGAGTCTTTTGATCAGTCAGGTGACTTCTGTAGGCAAGAGGTTATATTTTGGGGTATCACAGTAAAGGGGGCTAAAAACTAATGTACATCCTACTTTTCTTATTTTTAAGTTTTCCCTCCTTTTTCCAAGCAAGTCATATAGATGTGGAAAAACTGTGATTTGATCGTCTGTAGTCCAGGGATGCTGTCAGAAACGTGTTGCGTCACTTACTAAGATTACTTTGTTAGTGGGGAAAAAAATGCATGAAGACTGGTTAAAAATAAAGGAAACACGAAACAGAAATATGATCAGAGCTTCCCCTAAAGGAGAGGATGAGAAACAAGAAACCAAGAAACAACCACAGGGCTGAAGCCAAACCTCACTGTCTTACCACTCCTTTGCTGTACATCCCTCTCGCTCTATTTGCTCATGTCATAAACTGCATTTGTCTTTCCTACCCCCAAAACTAATCCTCTAACTTGTTCCCAGGAAGTGCAAATCTTACACATCACTGTTTAAAGCGACCAGGTGCTGCGTGAGAACATCAGGAACGTACAGCACTAGGATCTCAAAGAGTTCTTTGTAATTTTATTCAGTATTAAAGTGATTATTTATGTTTTTCTGTTTAACTGTTTCGAATTGTTACAGTTTTTTTACAATATCTACTAAAGTTAATTCTTTCCAAATGATAATGGCCTCTTCTAGCATTTTAAGTTGTTTTCCAACATCTTTGTCCTTCTATGTGTCTTTCCTCTGTCTTAATTTGTCTCACCATTTTATTCTTTTTTAGCTAATGCTTGGGTGTGATCTAATATTTAGTAAGCGGAGGTGAGGAACTGAGACACAAATTCCTGGTAAAGTTTAAAGGTTAACGATGAAGTAAGTGTGCAGCTGTTGTTGTTTTGTTTTTTTCTGGAAGAGAAACTTTTGCTTCATTGCTGCTGTCCTTAAATGTTGATGCACAGAACATCTTTAGGTTTATCTCAGTCATAATTTCAGGAAAATAATGCAATTTAGTTTCAGTTAAACTTTTTTACTAAAGATACCAATAAATAAACATTTACTTTGTCCCTAATAGCAAGTGTCATAGTTTTTAGAAATTTGACTGTAAAGCTACAAACAATAAACTGTGAAAGCAAATGGGATGAACTGGAAATTGGGGGATTAAATGCTGTTTCTGTAAAATGCTTTGATATTTAAAGAAATCAAACTTGGAGCTATCGGGTCTCAAAGAAGATATTAAATCCACGGTTGTTCATAAAATGTCAGATTAGTTCATAACAAGTTAATTGGGAGCATTCTTTGTTTCATGTCAATTCTTATGGAAGCAGTAAAAGACTAATTAGTTTGCTTATGTAACTCCCTAAAGTGACCTTGTTAAATGAGTACAATGTGTTTAATTGAGGTGTTGTTTTCCTCACCTATATACTGTTTTTCTACACACAGGCTGAGTAATCCAAGTCGAACAAGTAAGTGTTTGAGGAATTTGGTGAAACGGTGGCACGGTAGTTTAAGTGCATATGAAAGCGGCTCATCCTGTTTAGGCATGTTGGTGTGAACCTTTCGAGTGTTATCCTGTGTACTCCTATCATAACGTGACCCTTCTATTACAGCATCAGGCGCATCGGCTTGGAGGCCGATCTGTGTTTGTACAGTTGCTCACTGGTTCGCCTGAATCTTTCAGGGGTTTGTCAGCCTTCCGGAGCCTTTAATAAGTGATCAAGGACGTCTTGCTGCCTTAAGTCACATCTAGCAATTGCGGTGAAATCATTTGGGAAGCATGCTAAATAATAAATATGACAACAGTAGACGCTACACTTTTACAGTTAACTCCCAGCACTGTTGCTTGCATCAAACACCAATACATGTATTTTCACTGTCTTGTAGGGAGGATATGAAGGTCCCTCTTCCTCCCAGATGCAGACGTTGTGTGATAACAGATGTGCAGCAGGCAGATTTCGGCAGAGACATCTTTTTCTTATGCTTCAGCTCAGCTTGAATGCGTTGAAATAATCGCTGGGATTCCCGAGATTTGATTTAGATCCTCCTGATGTTTAACAAGGGTGAGATTACAAATGTTTCTAAATCCAGAAGAGGATGAGGATGAGTTGTTTCTGTGAGGATCTAGAAATACTGGATATCTAGCTTTTGGCTTGGCCTTAGCTAAAGAATGGATAGTTATCCAAGTAGGTTGAAAGACCTTTTGTGGTTCTGCTCGATCCCAAAGATTGCTTAGATTGTGGGTGCAGGATGGTTAGGTTGGGAAATATGAGAAGTTCAAATAAAACTGATGTTGATAGACATGAGTCATGTTTCAAATTTTTTTTTTTTTTGCCAAGGCAATGTCTACAATAATTAATTGTGTATCTGGACTAACTGCTCCAAACCAGTAGATTAAAACATACCTAGTTTGTATGTTCATTAGATATTTTCATAACTTTTGTGATTATACGTTGACTTACAGCTCGTTAAATGACACCTCTGTCCTTAATCGGCACTAAGCAACTTTGAGAAGGGTGGCATGAACCCTGCAACACAAAAGTACTACAAATGCTCTGACTGCTTTACAGCATACGTCACCTCCCCCGTTTCTTATTTTCAACATCATCATATGACAGTGTTTTGCCACAGTTAGATTCATTACCTCATCACTATTCATCCTTCACGCAGCCACTGGAAAAATAAATGTACTTCAATTCAACTGCAGGCGACCGAGAGATCAGAATTTTTATGACTCTTTGTGCAAGTCCTCATGGGTAATGCAGTCTTCATTAAGGAAAAACACTATGACTTTTGTCCACAGTGGGCGCCAAAATTGACCGTAACTGACCAAAACTGAAACTTCTTTAGTGTTTCTTTAAAAATGTGCTTCAAACTTAAATGACTATTGGATGGAAACATGAAACTTGATGCTTTCTGGTCCTGAGGTAGCTATACGAATAATTTCTCATCTGTAATTGAATGTATGGAGGCTTATAAAAGTTCAAGCATCTGACCAGAGCAGCTTCTTAAGCATGTTTACAGTTGTTTTTGTTGATATCCAATAACTTTTACCATTATGTCTCACTATAGCTTAATCAGGTATGCTCATAATAAATTCCTTAATACATACAGTAGGTCAGAGGATTCTTGTGTTTGTGTTTCAGTGGCTTTGTCAACGCAGTTTCTCATGAATTGCTATTGTCTTTTTTTTGCCAGTTTGAGATCGTTCTTTGCATGCCAACATTGTTTGTTTTTTCTTGTTGTATTTTCCAGGGGAAAGCCCTACAATTTAAGATCCAACTTAACAAGGTTTATTGTGTGAGCTGGGCATGGACCACAAACGACTGGGCCTCTAGTTATTTTTGTCAACTCTTTTGAAGGATTTCAGGACTTTCCTTCATACGCATGCTTTGAAGATGACCGACAGATTTAGATGACCACACGTTTCAAAAAGAATCAAAGCATTTGCTACTTTAGCAAGTAGGCGAATATGTTTGTTAAAAACCTTCAGAACACAAGTTTCAGGTGATTGTGATTGTGACTGACAGGTGAGTTCCTGTCATTTAAATTACTGTTCCTATATTTATCCCTGAGAGTTATGTTGCTGTAACCATCTTGGGCTGTGACCTTAATCACAAGGTATCTTGAATTGATAAACAATGACAAGTAAACCAGATCTTTTATTGATACAGTTTATCCCGCAACATATTGGTTGTGCTTCAAAAAGGCAGAAATTGAACTTCTGGATTAGAAAAACAGTTTTTATCAAATCATTGAGATATGGTAGTGTAAATACATGAATGTGATATGTGTGTTCTAAAGCAAGTGTGTGTGGGTTTAGTTGTACGCTTTGTTTGGCTGTTTGTCATCGTGGCTTAGAAAGGCAGATGTTCTGCCCCCCCACTGCACCTCCTCTCGCGGTTTCCGTCTGGGTCTGTTTTTAGGTCTGGCTAATCAAACCCCTCTCTCCTCCTCCCGTGAGATCCAGAAGATTCTCGTGTGATAGTAACTTTGGCTCTGGGACTCGAAGTATCTGCCAGTTTACTTTGACTTACTTTGTGATACAACAAAGGATTTTACAGATGAACTTGTCCACACTTTAGTTATTCAACCTCATTTTTTTCAGCTTCCTTTTCCAATCCTAACAAATTTCACATTTTTCTGTTTTACAAGTTTAGTTAAGACTCTCAAATTAGCTGTAAACCGTTATTTTTAGAGGTGAACGTTAACTTAAGTTGCATAATGAGGCTTACTGGACAGAAAATATTTCAGGAAACTATTTACTGTCTGTGTATTAATTCTCTTTGGTATTTCAGTAACATTTTCAGCTGCAGGATTGTTTTTGTATTAGACTTTAACTTTACTGAGACATTACTTGTACCTGTGGTTTCTTAATTGGTTTCTATCAATCCTGTGAATTCATAGCCTCCAGTACAGCACTACCTGCCACCACCAAGCAGCATTAATTTCAAAAGAAAATAAATAACTAGAATTAAATTTGCCAAGATTTGAACCCTGCTGATATTAAGCAAGAAAGCATTCTGCAAAAAAGGGGCATTTAAATCTCAATTTTATTTTCATTTAATCGTAGAAAGTACAGATTAATGTCATTCAAACACTATTGTGTGGTAATGAAGTTACTAATTAAATTTTTTTTTTGAATTATAATTTGTTTTTTGTACATATGTTGTTTCCAGCAAAAAGAAAACAAGTACTTATGAAACATTGACTCCTAATGCAGTGGATAAAAAGAAGATGTTTATTAAAGGATGTCATACTGAAACAGCTTCTGTAATAAAAATGTAATAGATATTATGAGGCTTAAAGTGTTACCATTTAATTACTTGATAGTATCAGGTTTTAAAAATGTTTTTTAATTTATTTTTTTACATTTATTTATTTATTTGGGGGTGTTAAATTAGGCCATTAACTCAAAGCCCTGATTCATGGTTATCATGTGAAGACTGTCACAAATGTTGTCTGTAAATGTTTAGGTGTCCCAATGTTGTAAAATGTGTAATTATCATTTAATAAAAATGAAAACAGTTATTTCAACTTCATAAATTATAATTACTGCAATTATTTGGCTATTGTCTTATAAATGTCTGCCATCTTTTCACTTTTATACTCCACAAGTCACCCAGCATAACCAACAAAACAAAGCATTTGCGTACTATTACCAAGTAGTTACTGCATACTATTTAAGTTTGTATATTCATTACTAATGTGTTTGACAACTCTCCCTCTTTATCCATCTTATGTATCCACCTCTTTATAAAAAAAAACACAGATAAGAGATTAGGCAGATGTCAGACCCCAGTCTGTACTTTCTTGCTGACATACCAGATGTTCATTTTCGTATTTTATATTCACCATATCTTGAAAATATTTGACCTGTCCCGTCTTGTTATGTCTTTTTATGGTCATAGTTCTCTTTCAGGCTAGCCAAACTGATATTAAACTTAAACATGCTATATATTTTTAATAATTGTAAATACTTTATTAAGGATTGTTTTACAGGTGCAAGCCCACGGCTTTAGGGGGACAGACTCGACCTAAACCTTTGGCTACTATATAATTCAAGCCAGCTTCATCTTAGCATGTGAATATTGCAATCATATTGTCTATGACCATCTTTATTTTAGATCTGTTTCTGCTTGTCCTTTCATCATTTATTTCCTCTAGCTGCCCCTCTCCTTTCGTTCCACTTCCTGTCTCCAGAAGCAGGTCAAGGATTTTTATACTGTACATATGTTTGCTCACTCTGTTTGTGTATGTGTGATCGTACCGCTGTGTACTTACTACCTGTCAACACATGCACCCTGCCAGAAACTGAAGTTTTATATTTCCCAGATACCGTATTTTCAGGTTTAAATTAAACAGGGTTTCTGTAAACCTTTGAATGAAGCTATAAAACAGATTCTCATTGACTCTGGTCTTGCTCTGCCTTATTTAAGGTGTCTGCTCTGTGTTTAAAAGCTACAAAAAAATGAGATGGACCATCAGATGCTTTTGTTATCAAATGAAAAAAGGGGCAGACCGAGACAAAAACTGTCTGCACCAGACGAGGTATTCCATCAATGGTTTTCTCTCTGCGTTTGCATTTGATGTGGGTTACTGGGTGCGTTTTGCTGCCAGCAGCTGCTGTGTGCTTTGCAGTTGGTTAATTTCTCCTGTCTGACCTGCTGCAGCTGAGGAGAAGGGAGGAGAGAAGCCAAGCTGGCGGCATCTCTGCAGTGGAAATTCACACCTAACCTCAGGCTTCCAGTGAAGCAAATGAGTTGTGAAGAATATCAGGACTGTGGACTCTCTGTTGCACCCGTCATAATTAAAGCTGCTTGCTGAACGTGTCTGAAAGTTGCTGTCATGTAATTTTTATTCCTCCTACGGCCATAAAGTTTCTAATTGCTTCGGTCTTTCCCTTCAACTTAAAGGTCTTGAGTTCTCATGAGATTTTCCGTGTTTTTGACTTTATTAACGTTGCTTGGAACTCATGTTGCCAAACTACAACTGCCTGAAGCACCAGTTTCTCTGAAGTCGGGTGGATTTATACAAGGCTGTAGTCAACATTAGGCATTTACTTTTGAAATTTTTGCTCCCAACAACTTTTGGATTTTCCTGAACAAACTAAAGTAGGAAATGTAAGCTGCTGTGTGTTTGCAACGTGGCTTTTGGGGATTAATGGCTCAGTTATGAGCCACAGTATTTGATTTCAGCATAGTGTGAATTGAGTGAAAGAAGGACATGCTTTAAGTAGAGGTGCAACGATCAGATTAATTTCAATATTTGATGTGTCCATATGAATTTCTGCTAATTCCAGCTCCTCTTCAAGAACCATAAAGTAAGAAGATGAAAGAACAGTGATCCAAATTTTTTTTACCTCCCCTGCCATGAGTCATTAATTAGTCTCTGTAAATAACAAATCATTTTATTAAAAATAAAATGTAAGCCTGAAGTCAGTGTTTCTAGCATTGCTAAAATACTTGTCTCCATTTTTACTGCTAGAGAATGTGGACCTTCCATTTTTTTTCATGGGTTTTTGAAAAGTTCCCAACTTTTTTGATTTGATTTCTTTTTGATACACAGAATAAGAGCTTAAAAAGCTTAATAGGATAAGATGAAGCACCTTTGCTCTGCTCATTGTAGCCTTGCCGTAAAGTACAGTTTCCTTTTAAAAGGCTTATTTCATCTTTACATTTTTTCTGACCTCAGTTTAGCTTAGCTACAGCAATTTACTATAAAAACGATATCCTGAGATAACAAATCCTTTAATTTCTGTCAAATTCACTTCAGCTTTTTAATGATAGATGTTTTTTTTTATTTCAGCAGCAGTCATGTTATAGATGCTCATCATTATAGCTCAGTTCTTTCTCATATTTTCTTACACATATTATATACATTAAGGCGTTTTTGGGGATTGGTTTCTAAATAGCAGTGTCTCCCCTGATCTCTTGTCTCAACAGCATGTCCGCCTGGTACTTATAAACCAGAGGGAACTCCTGGAGGACTGACCACCTGCTTGTCATGTCCTGACGCCCGACACACCACCCAGCCTGGCAGCACCTCCCTCGATGACTGCGTCTGTAAGCCTGGCTATCAGCCAGTAGGCATGACTTGTCAGGGTAAGACAAATGTGTTCTCTTGAAGCAAAGCTTTTGATATACACACTTTCTGAATTACATCGACACCCTCCAGCGACACTTTGTGTGGCTGCTGCAAATATTTAGATTCCAACACCTTTTTTTTTCCAGCAAAAAGCCGAGAGCTCACTCGTCTTTGGCTTCCAGTCTGCAGTCGATCGTAAAAGTTTTTTGTAGTGTATTACTTAGAAATAAAATAAAAAAGTCCTATCGCTCCCTTCACACCAAATTACAAGCACACCACAGTTTTAACAAACAAGAACCAGTGGGTGATGTTTGGGGAGTCGTGGAGGGATGAAATGTGTAGGCTTTACAATATGGCAAATGAAGCATCAGAGTTTCCAAACTCTACGGACAAATATGTGTGATAGGATTTTGATGTTTCATTATCATGGTGGCAACATACCTGAATCCTGGGTATCTGGTGGCGTAGCCTAGTAGCAGCAGTGCCCACACCAAGCTGCTGGATTTCTATTTAAATTATTGTCACTCTCCAGACTCCTGAACAACTTTAAAACCGACTGCTATATGTCTAATAAAGATTTTCTCTCCTAAAAGCTGAAAGGGATAATACATGCAAAAACCATAGTTAAAAAAAAACAAAAAAAAACATGCTAAGCTCAGTCAACTTGTGCATAGAAAAATGAATGTACTTTGCTTGTGCCGGCTTGGAAGTTTGCACATTTTCAAATGGTGCATTTCAGTTATTAAATTGTTAGGCAGCTGTTTAAAAGTGAAGTTTGTATTATTGGTATTAGTACCGTAATGGTGTCCAATTAAGGTCCTGTTAACATATTCGGAAATATGCTGAAAGGAGAAAATGGAGTTAAAAGTGTCTCATGTGGTTTATAACGTAATTGTATTTGCTACCTACAGCTACAGAGGGATTAAATTAATGAACAAACCTGATAGGGTGTATTCAGGGGTTCTGGAGCAAAGACTTGTTGGATAATCAAATCCTATGTTCAGGATGAAATGTTGTGGTTGTTTGTCATGGTGGTGGAACAGTAGACCAGCTCTACACCCTCAGCAGTGTCCTGGAGGGGACTTAAGTGTCCGCAGACTACATGTGTTTTAAAGACTTGGAGAAGGTGTTAAACCATGTTTGGCGAGGTGTCCTGTTGGGATGCTCGAATATGTATGAGGGACCAGGCGCTAGACAAGGCCAAGACAGTGCTTGGTCCCCATTGCCGGCTGGACTCTGCGAAGGTTGCCCTCAGTTGCTGGTTTGCTGAAAACTTCTATGGGCTGAATTTCTAGGTGTAGCCGAGGTGTTGATGTGATCCAACCAGATTATGTAGTCCTGCTAGGTTAATCAGACTTGTAATCTCTTGCTTATACTGAATATATTTTCCTACATTTTTCTATGTTAATGACTTTTGGGTAATACCTGAATCAGAGAGATTACGAATATAAAGGGCCTACATTAGTTTTCTCCGCTGGGTGTCTGTCTCTTCCGTAAAGATGGTGTGAGAAGCTCAGTCATCCAGATGGAGTTAATTTACACTGAGATGACCCAGTTTTGGTGGCTCTTAAATCTGGATGAATGACTTCTGTATGCCTCTATAGTGAGATGTTCCAGTGTTTTCCCCAACCATTCAAAGTTTAAACATTGTTTGACAACCTGGAGTTTGTAAGAGTTTTTTCCTCCAGTGTAAAGGGGACCTTAAAGAATTACCATCCTAAACCACAAATGTCATTTTGGTATTTAGTTGTAAAGGAGCACAAACTCTAGATGTTAAAGAAAGAAAAAACAAGGTGTCTTGCACAAAGATCATTGATATTTGACCTTGGTTGCGATTTATTGCCAGTAATATCAGGACAATAGGATCTGCTGTTTAGGTGGTTGTTATTCCACCTTATTAGCGCCTCTAATAAATCAGTGACCAAGGATATTATAAACTTGCTTTAAACAGCAAGAATGTTGGGTTAAGGGGAATGAAAACTCATGAGAAGGCAGCTTTATTACAAAGACTTTCTACTTTACCAAAGAAGTAAAAGATTAGAGCAAGCCATATCTCTGTATTTGTAACCAGTCATAAACTTCCCTATCATTTGAAGAATGAGCCAGAGCCTTTCTACTTGATTTTTCATCAAAAACAGATCTATTCATCACCAGTTTCAAACACTGCTATATGTTTTCTCTTCCTCCCTCTGGATAGATAAGAGGGTGAAGCTTGACATGTAATCTTATGTTAGTCTTTTTTTTTCTTGTAATATTTTACTTACGCATAATTCACGCAATGTAGACGATTTCACTTCATATTGATGTTTTTAATCTCTTCTGATCTTCTCTTTCAGTGGTCCACTGCACATCATTGACTCCTCCAGAAAATGGCTTTTTTGTCCAAAGTGTTTGCAACAACTACTTTGAGGCCGCCTGTGGAGTCCGATGTCAGCCGGGTTTTGAACTTCAAGGAACTGGCATCAGACTGTGTCAGGCCAACGGCACTTGGTCAGGGACACCTGCTAGTTGCACAGGTAAGGAACAAGCATTATTTTTTTTTATGAAAGCGATGGTATTGGTCAGTTTCCACCCATTTAGAAACTCTCTTTCAACCTGAAATATTGTGTGGTGGATTGTTTTCCTCTCAGTAAGTAGCAAACAGATATGATACTGCCTCTTTAAGCAATAATAAATGTTATACCATTGTAATCACAATTAATTGTACCCCTGGCAAATTAAGATTTTACATAATTATTGAGTGTTTCAAATATGTTCAAATATGGTCCATCTTAAGGTCTGACCTGAATTTAGCGGGGAATCTGTAGAGGGAAGTCATGCAACAAATCCTTCTGTATGTTCATGGATAAATGTTCTTTGAATTAAAAGCTCTTTTGGAGCCACTGGTTTAGATCAGTTGGTCATCATCTGGAACAGTCACCAAATACCCCAAATGCCCCAGGATAGATGGATAATTCCCAAATGTTAAATGTACAGTGAGGACCACATATCTCTTATTATTACGGTCACACCAAGCTAGCATCAGTAAACTTTACTCTGCAGGATGTTGAGACTCTACCTAAGAAATAGGGTGATAGACTCAATAATCCTGGAGAGGCTCAGTGTAGAACCACTGTTCCTTCACATAGACAGGAGTCAGTAATGGCTCGAACATCTGGTGAGAATGGACGGCCTCCCTGATGCAGAGGCTGCTGAACCCTATGACCTGGTCCTGGATTAAGCAAACGATAATGGAAAAACAAAATCTTACTTAAAGTTCCTTAAAGATTCACTCCCTGTAAGATTTTCTTGTAAGATCTTCATCTCTCCAAAAGCTAAACAGTGACACTGTTGTTAGAACTATTGATATGCCATAACGAGTTGTGGGTTTCAATCTCTACCAAATTGTGTACTTGTTCTAAAATTCATTCATGGCCTTCTCACATGTACCCCAAAGTTTAGGTACACTACCAGGGCTTTGAATGTAGCTCCGACTTAAATTGTCAAAGGAAAAGATATAAACGGATTTTTTGTTGAGAATGTTTAAGATTAAAGTATCCTGAATTAATCCCATAACATCTACTGCATATGTTTTTTAGACTTCGTGACAAGTTAACATTTCCTGGGGATTCCGTCTTGTTTTGCCAGATGGCACGAGGAAGAAAGTAGGGAGGAATCAATTAAACAGAGACAGAGTTCATAGTTGAGTGACCAACAGGAGGAACAGATAAAAGTAAAAGTTGAACCAAGCAGGAGCAGAGTGTGGGAGTTTGAGTAAGCCCAAGGAAACGAAGGGGGAGCTCCAGAGGTCAAGAGATTAATAAGGAAAATGCTTGTTGTAGCAGAAAGGCTGCAACGAGGTGACTCATACAAATACCAAGACACTGAATATGTAAGGGTGTGTGGTAAAGATTTATAGTATGTGGCTTTAAGTATATATTTTCTAAGTGTGTGCGCATATGTCTGCTTGTATGTGTTCGTCTCGTCTTTGCCACATACTGTAGGACCTCCGTGCTTGTTAGACCCTGAGGGAGAGGGGTCTCATCTGGGCTGCCTGTCTGTCTATGGGTGGCGATGAGAAATAGCACGCTGCACAGCCTGTACCAGACCTCAGCATAACTCAGAACAGACACGCGCACTAGGGTTCCCCCCCCCTTTATTTTATAGGGAGTTTCACAGTTTTAGTTTAATGATAGGCCCCAAGTTAAAGCCAAAGATGATTCATTCACGTATTCCACTCCTCTTGTGATTTATGCCTTATAGTATGTGAGTTTATCTGTTACATTTTCCTTTGAGTGTTAGCTATTTATGCTCTGTTTGAAGAATAAACCAAAGTTGCCTAGGAGAAGCTTACAAGTGGGGGTTTATCACGATAAGATTTCCGTGAGAAGTTGATATTTTACGAAAGATTATGGCCCGTTTCCTGTACAGGCTACAGGTTTCACATCTTCAAGACTGCATTATATCAAACAAACCTTCCTAAATAAATGATACTGAGACCTCACGTCTACAGAGATCCAGTTATTGTAACAACAAACAGCACAGGTCTTCTTTCAATGTTTGTTTTCTTCTGACTCTTTCAGTGCGCTCCTGCCCGCCTCTCTCCCGGCTCCCACATGGCTTCCTGCGGTGCAGCGATGGTGGGCTGTCCTACAGGTCACAGTGTCAGGTTGGCTGTGAGCGTGGCTACAGGTTAGACGGAGACTCCACACTCACCTGTCAGGCCAACTCCCAGTGGAGTGGACCCCTACCTCGGTGTGTGGGTAAGCCTTCACACTACTATGCACCATTGTCTCACTGTGTGCTACGACATACATAAATGATCTTTATTTATCCACAGGCCTTTATAGACAAAGACATACAGAACCTGTGAGTGACACTTCAATGTTGTAGCGTAGGACATTTCGTTATGTGTCAGAGTAAAAAAATGCAAACAGCTGCATTAGTATTGTTGATCAAAAAGAGTGATAACCTCTCAGATCCCATTCAAGTTCAAACTCACATCTAAATACAGGTGTGTAACCTGTGAGGGTGGTCTGGGATGTTTTTATCAGTTTAATCACAACTCTTACTTCCCTCATGCAAAAGAGTTTATGCCTGGACAGCTCCCTGGACAAAAGTTGACACAAAAAAGCTTTGTTAAAATTGTTAACAACGAGTTTATAAAATCTCTGTTGGATTTCTCCTCAATAAAAAAGTATGTTCAGGAATGCATGAGTAGACTTGTAAGAGGATAAAAGGATGAAGTATCAGGAAAGGAGTTTTCCCTGTGCCTCAATGCATATTTGCACTCACTATGGGACCCTTTCAACCATCCATTTTATACTTATTAATCTTTTCGGCTCCTATCTGTCTCCTGCAGCTTGGACGCAACAGGTAAGATCGGTTTACCTGACAAGCATGTTATACTTTGTCAGGAAGTTGTCATTATTTTTAGTCCTCAGTTCTGAGAATAGACTGGTAGCAACATATCTGTCTTGTACCCTGTCATGTACTTTAAGGCTATACGATTTGTTTGCTGAAACGTGTCTCACTCACAAAAACCCAGGGAGAACTTATCAAACGAAGGAGCCTGAAATAACGCATGATCTGTATGGTTTCTGCCGTAATTATGTGGTTTTACACACGTATGTAAACACACGTGCACGGTGGCTAAACACATGGTGTATATTTGGACTTGCGATTCGCTGAAAGACGCATCTGCATTCTCCCAGGAAAAATCGTGCACGTTTAAAATTGCTCACACACTTTGAAACTGATATTTAAGTTAAAATAGTCGCGCACACTCGTGCCCACCACAAAGAGCACTCAGGTCAGGCACACAAACACACAAGAAAGGGACAGTGTGAGAGCGTGGTGCCGCAAACCTCCGAGCTCACTGCTCCGGCTCGCGCTGACGCATTGCCAACCGACCAGCTTGGTGAGCTATTTAAAAAAAACAGCAACAGCATCAATTTATCAATATACCCCATCTGCGCTGCTATGCACTGACTGAGATGGAGCTTGTTTATTTGAGCATCTAGCCCAACAAACTGTCATAACGTTTTTAACACAGCCTTTGTGGGCTTCTGAAGCAGCTCGCTAGATTATTTTACTGTTTGTTTGTGCTGTGGCGAACGAGAAACTACTCATCTGGCGTTGGGGGAAAAAATAGATATTTTAGTTTGTTTTGAATGTAATTCTCTAAATACCTCTTATAGACTTTTCCCTTTTAAACCTGCAGCTAAACTGAAAGAAATGCGAGTTTCAGATATGAAGAGCAACTAATTATCACATAAAAAGCCACAGAGATCTGGGAATGGGTCACGGAAAGAACAGGTCCAGAAATAAATGCCAGAAATCCCTCCTCCCAAGTGAGTGTGGAGCTCTTTCTGGAAGATTCCCAAAGCAAAACAGAAACACACTGATCAGGCATCGTGTTACGACCACTGATGGAGCTGATTCTACTTTAAAAGTAGGAAAAAATGTGTAAGCGTGACGACTGGAGAGGCTTTTTTACAAATGCTAAACTGAGAAGCCTAAAAAAATGATCAGAAAATATGCAAATCCTCTCAGCTGCTTTGCAACGACGAAGCTCTAGTCAATCGATTCACTGTTTCACGGCCAGGACAAACCATCACTTCTCATCCCGTTGTAGCTTCTGTCCAATATTGTAGCGGTCTGAAGCTTTTTCCCAATTCTTAAACAATTGGACCAACACTTAATTTCCCATCCTAATGTTCTTTTACTCTAATTCCTTCTAAAGAAGCTTTATTTCAAAGAAGGTGATGTATATAATATATAGATTTATATATAAATATATATGAATATATATATATATACATGAACCATCATGCATTATAACATTGTCGCTTTTTCTGATGTTTCCTACCCAGAGGTTCGTTGTCCCCCCATCCTGAACCCAAAGAACAACATCTTGTTGTCACCCCCTGCCTGTGGGAGAAGAGCTGTGTCCCCCGGCTTCATTTGTCACATCACTTGTCGCCAAGGTTACAGTCTCCAGGGAAACCGGCGAGCGGCATGCCTGAGCTCAGGCAACTGGACCGCTAATGTCCATGAAGCAGTCTGTGAAGGTGAGGAGACTGGCCTTTGCTCTGTAGCTAATATAAGGTCAGAGGTCATGACGGGTCGAGCTGTAAACCCTGGCTCGAAATTTAAAACTGATTTAAAGGATGCCGAGGTCATGATATCGTTCTGACACAGGCAGAGGGTTGTTGACTGAGTTATTTTCCTCTTACTATATTAAAATGTGCATTCAGAGGAGTCTCATCTGTCTGATTAAAAGTACTAACAGACCTTAAATATTAAACATACTTTTATGGGACCCAAATTTCTTTATTAAAAATGTTTTCAATGGTCTGATTTACATTTCTAATCACAAAAGAATTAAAAGTTGTGTTTTATTTGCTTAAAGCTAAAAAAATATCTTCATAACTAACAGAAAAAAATGCTTTAAAAATTCCACCTGTTTTTTATTCGATCAATAGGATATAAATTCAGAAGCCTAAATGAATTTACTTTTCAAAAATGTAATCGCTGCAGCTGTATTTAGAGATGCGGCTTGACAGAAAACATGATTTTGCTTCAAACATACATAAGACTTTACATTATACATAAATCCTTTGAGGATGTTGCTGTTCAAATAGACATAAATCAATATCTACAATACTATAAAATCATAAAGGAAATACTAAAAACTGTAAAACTGCTGGGATGTCTCAGCTACAAATAAAAGATAATTGAGGAATGTTCCAGGAGCTTTAGGACATTTGAGGGTGGAAAACTTGAAAATTTGAATCGGTTGGTGGCAAAATCCTCAGAACACTCATCCTGTCTTGTTTTAAAGCTTGGTTTTAGGTACGTTCAGGGAAATGTGAAAGCCTCTCTCAGAGTTTTTCTTGGTAGGGTCCTTTTAGCGATTAGATTAGCGTAGATTTATTAGTTGGTAGTAAAATTTTGATATCAATCCTGGATCTGAGAAGACTAACAGAGGAAGTGCAGGAAAGAGTACTGGATGCTTTTGGTCACACAGGTGCATCGTAGGACTAGCTGCAGGCATTTCTGGCTGCCTTCACCCTGTTTGAATTTTTATGGGTGAAGCTCTGAGTCTCATCTGGAAAAGGCAAGACCTAACAACAGAGGAAATCTCTTATTAAGCAGGCAGAGGTGAGGGTTATTAGCTTTGCATAAAAGACCTAAAGGTAGAAATAAACCTTCTTCCTATTGCTGTCCAGAATGGTTACTAACAACTTTTGCGAAAGGAATAAACAGAATAGGCTGACAAAGTAGACGCTGTAAAACAGAAACAACAGGAGACTTGGAGGGAGTTTTCATTTTCCGTTCTTGTTTTCGGCATTTCTCACTGCTTGTGAATGATGCTAACTCTTTTTAGGCAGGTCTGCATGTCTTTAACTCAAACCATACCATGTCCAAGCTGTCATGTCTCTCCCTTTTCTGCTCAAAACTGATCTCTGGGGTTTACTGTAATGTGCTTTAGCCATCCAGATGCCTTGCAGGTGTAACAGCTGTTGCAGAGTAACTTTTACTATTCCCGAATGTCCTCAGACAACATCTCTCACTTGGCTAGTGGACAAACAGCTGTTATTAAGAAGAAAAAGAGTTGCCAAAAAAAATAAAAATAAATAAAAAGGTAATGCAGACAGGGATGTGAAAAGCATGAGTCATACTGAGGTGTTTTGGAAAGGTTTACAAGTTTATATTTTTCTTTTTTGTACTCTTTGTGCTTTAAGTCGGCATCCGTACAAACTCAAACATAAAGGTAATTCTTATAAAGGATAATGAGCAGGCTCCAAGTCATACCTAATCACGAGGAGCCGCAGAGAACAATCATTTCTAAGAACTTCCTGGCATTTTAGGCGCTCTCCATCCTACCAAAGACATCTAAGAGACGCTTCCCTTGTTGTCAAAATAAAAAAAGCCGATTCAATCTAAGCCTGTTTGTGTTAGGCAGAGAAAAATGGCAGAGGGAATGGATCATCGGGGTCCAGATGAGAACAGATATCTTACACAATCCGTTTTTCAGATGGGAGATTGAACTTTTTAGAAGCCTAGCAGCTAAATGCGAGCTTGGACTGATATGAACTTGGCTTGTTTCTCATTACGTACAGTGTAAGTTAAAAGGAGGAAGAATCAGCTCTGAAGAACAACGCGGGAGCTAATATGCATCCCACCGTTGGTCTACTGAAGCTAAAGAGGTTCTGTGGCTTATAGGTGCAACTAAAATACGATCCCAACATTCCTCTCTGTGGTCAGACTTGTCTGCAGAAGCAAAGCCTTTCCTCAGTCAAAGCTGGCAATTGTTAAACTTTTTATATAACTGCGGTTTTGCACAATTTTAAGTAAAAATAAAGCCACACCTTACTTTCATAAACAAAACAGCAACCCAGAATGAATTATGAATTTGTGCGGATGGATGTGCATCCAAACAAACACAATTCAACACAATCCTTCAATGGCCACTTAGCGATTCTTTTTTTGTTCTTTCACCTGCTCGGGCGATCCTTTGTTAATGTTATCTTAAAATCTTGCAGATTGATGTTTTGGACCAGAAATATTTTAACCATGTAAATATTACTCACCGATCTCTGTTCCACATTAGAAATGTAGTATTTTTTTAAACGCGAGCACCATCGCTAAACAGGACCAGAGCCACTGACTCATTGGACTGCAGGGATTAGGACAATGACTTTTTAAATCCTCAAAGATTGAAGACACTATTTATTATTGGCACTCGGTCTTATTGGAACGATGGGGCTCCTTTTTTATCTTTTCTTGGAATGTTTGACAATGAATGTATGATATGTTGGTATTAAAGACATAAGAGGTCAAATGACTTCATGCAGCTATTCCCTCCGTGATAACAGGGAGAAGAATAGGGTCCCTGGGAAGGCTCATTATAATTGGATAAAACTCGTATAATATTTGGTTCTAATGTAAAGCCGGATTTAATCTGCTGGAGCGTTTCATCTTTTTTATTTTATTTCTTATTGCGTCTCTTCAGATACAGACCCACCATGGCTCCAGTGTCCTGCAGACATTGTTGCAGAGACAGATGAACGCCGCGGCACCGCGAACGTCAGCTGGAACGTCCCAACGGCGGCCGACAACACCAAGGAACAGGTTAAAGGATTAAAAAAATATACAATGACAGATTTTTATCTTTCAGACAAGCAAGGGGAAGCTTTGGTGCTTTACTTCAGCCTGTTTCTAATTTTAAACTTTACTGTCTCTTCCACATGCAGGTGGCGGTGCAAGTGAAACCAGTCTACAATCCCCCTCAGCTGTTGCCCATCGGAAAGGAAACGATCACCTACATCGCAACTGACCCCTCTGGGAACCAGGCCAACTGCTCCTTTACAGTCACTGTAATCGGTGAGCTCATCCTAAAAGCCGAGAAAACACTAAGAAAGTTTGCAGTGTGGTATATTTGCATGTTTCTTTTTTTTTAACAACAGCCCCTGAACATTTTGTGATCCGATCCTTTGTGGATATAAGAAACACTTTTTATTACATGATCGAAAATAAACCTACAGATTGAATACAAAGGTTTGAAAAATTAGGATTAGGATTAGGAAAAACTTGCTTGTAAATCCCCTAAAAATAATTACATTTAGAAAATGTTTAGATGTGCTAATTCCATGAAGAAAGACTGCAGGCTGGGTATTCAACCCTAGGACCTTTTTTGCAGCAAGGCAGCAGTCCTGCAAAATAAAAATCGTTATTGTTTTGGTTATTTGTCATCATTAAACATAGGGAAATGAGAATAGAGTTTAATTTATTAAAGCAATCTGTGGATGATATTTTAATGATGAGGACTGAGGCTACACCAAGGCAGAGGAGAAACTTTATCCCGGTTTTATCTGGCTAATAAAGCATATCTCGAGCTACAGGTCATGGCTGTGGTATGAACTGTATTGTCTCCTCGTGTATTAGTCCATCTTGTGGTGCCATGAATGTGTCTTTTAACAAGAGAGGTTTTTTGTATTTTTGTCATAAGGTTTTTGTTTTATAAAACAACAGGATATCTGATTTATAGTTTATATGTGCAAGATTTATATGTTAGTGACTTTTTTTTGTGCAGTAATATATGGGAACAATTTCCTTTTTAAAAGATTGATTGGCCTCTCATGCACATTACAACCAGTTTAACCTATTGCAGAAAAACTTTTTTCCCTCAAACCTTTTTTCTGAAGTTTAGACCCAAAAAAAAAAGAAAAAAGGATTTCATTGAGATGCTCTCCAGCAAGGGAGTTCGCGCTGCCTAACAGGTGCCAGATATTGTTGACATTGTGGGCGTCTCGTGTCAGCCGCACAGTAATCACTGCAGTCAGGGGGAAAACCTCAAGCATGGTAGCTATGAGCATTTCCATGTGTTGTTATGGCTAGTGGGTTTTTATTGGAGACGTATTCGGCTTGTGCCCTCTGACTTTAAAAAAGTCGTCCCACTCTGCACCACTCTATTATCCACTGTCGTTTCACCATTATTGCCTAAATCTGCTCCAAATATACATCTTATTATGGTCATTTTAATAAACCTGAATGTTTCAATGATTGCTGCTCCTGGAGAATGATTTTTGCCTCTGTATTTTCAGATACCGAACCCCCGTTCATTGACAGGTGTAGGTCACCCCCTACGGTCCAGGCCACGAACACAGAAGCAGCCGTCGTCTGGGACGTACCACAGTTTTCAGATAACTCAGGTGCGTCTGCTCAGGTGCTCTCTGTAGGCTTTATTCTACTCCACTCTGCGCCGCAGTCCGCCTCCAGTGATCACTGTTCAACGGGGATCTTCTCCAGCGACTGATTGGAAAATTTTAATCGACGGAAAGCAGCGTGTCGGCGACTGGAGGGTTGGAGTCAGATGGTGCACATTTTGAATTTAAAAAGAGTCAGAAAGAGAATGGGGTTGAGGAGATTGATGAAGTGGTTATAGTGCCTGCTAATGTCATTAATGTTAAAACAGATGGAGACGGTGGAGAGACGCAGGTGTTTTTGCCATAAAAAGTGTTATTCCGTGGGAATGTCTCCTCATTCCATCCATTCTTCACACAGTCCTTTTTTTAATTATGTGAACACACCCAGTGCTTTAACTTCTTTGTATTCTGTGCTCAGTTTTATACTTTATTTTTAAAACAGTGCAACAGTGGGATTGAAAATAATCCTCTGTCCAGACATAGTCTACACTATAGCAAGAGACCTGACATATAAATCACTTGTATTGCATTTGGACTGATATCAAGGTGGTATAAGTGATATTTGTTTTTAGCTATTAGAAATAAAACATCAGGTTATAAAGCTTGGAAATTAAAATTAGGAAATTTGGAGTAGTAAAATCTCACAGAAGCAAGTCACATTTAACTGCATGAGATCAAACCCAGACTAACAGCTTCCATGATGTGGAGTCTGAAGCATAAACAGTGGTTACAGTGTTGCATTCCTGCAGGTATTTAGTTCGGAGGACTGGGATTAAGGACACTTCCATTGTCCTCACCCACTTACCCGTGCAGGGTGAGGGCTGGTGCCTGTCAGCAGCAGTCAATGACTGAGACGCTGGCTACACTCTGGAAAGAAACTTTCTGGCTTGTCCGGTCATGGGAAATGAAAGTTTGCATTACATTCGGTGCAGTTACGGAACAAAACTGTGCAATAGTCTTTACAATCAGTCTAATAGATTCTTTAGAACATTTATTTAGTTTAGACAGATGTTTCTTGCACAGCTCTAAGCCACTGAATATCAAGACTGATGACTGCTTGGTTTGAAGCATCTGAAGCTGCCAATCAAGTCCAAATCATCCCCCTCCAGCACCGTGCTTTAATGTTTCTATGAACCGATGTTTATGATTAGCAAATTTTACCCCTTCAGTCTAAAGGACTGTATTCCAGAAATGTTTTTTTTTCAGGGTTGTCTTCTTTTTCTACACTCCTGGGAGAACCAGCTGCTGTTTTAAATAGGTTTAGGTTGTTCAAATTGTCCAATGGCGAATTTGAACATGTTTGTAAAAAGTGTTATAGAACTGCAGATACATTTAGATCTCTAAGATAGTTTTCTTTTTTGACATTGTGTTAAAATTTATCTCTTTATTCAACAGACCAGCAAACTCCTTAAACTGTTGCCTTATAGAGGGGCTTACAGTTGCGGGGAACCAGATTTTGCTCTGCGGTTCAAACCATGTGTGCACACATTTCAAACGATCAGTAAAGCCTGATGTGCCAAAGTTAAAATAAAGCATTTAGGAAAACAAAGAGTTTAGCAGAACCTGTTTCCTTTCTTTAGTTATCATTATTTTGTATGTGAACATGCAGTTAATATATTACTTCAGCCTGTTAAACATACATAATTTATGTTCTCAGGTACACTCAGAAAAATAATACTGCACATTACTAAATTCAATCAGTGAAACATTTTTACACTCTCAAACATTCTGTAGACATTGTAAAGGAAACTGGTTATAGCCGGCAAGATGATAAATCACCATATGTCATGTTATAAGTTGTTTATTGTTTTAACTAGCATATTACAAATTTGAATGACGTTAACAGACACATTAATAATAACAATAATAACAATGACAATACCGACTTCACCAATAATGAATGTATCTGTAAATATTATCATTCATTCAAGTCATAGAGATCTCTAAAACACTTATCAAATGGAGTCAAAGTGTTATAGCTGACTATGTATTCAGCAGAAACCAGATTACTGTAGGGAGAATACTGACAGTGATTTGTTGCACTCACCTCAAACTCCTTGATTAAGGTACCCACATCTTCACCCAAGTGATCAGAGGCATCGTATTACAACTTCTCTGGTTCTTTTCAACCAGTCTCTGTTAAAGACAAAATGTATTTAAACAGCTGACAAGATTATGGTCACTCTCCCCAGTGCACGTTGGCCTTTTCTCCTTTAATTATTACAGATTTGACTAAACTGGAAAAAATTTAACAACATTTAGTAAAGCAGTTGGTAAAATAATGCAATTTATATTAAAATTCATTAAATCGTTCAGCCCTTATCTGGATTGATCAACCTTGAAGTCATGTTTGCCATATGATATTTTTTAAAAGTCTACTCAAAATATACACAAATTGAAACAGGGGGAAAAGGAATGTAAGATAAACGTGTGGTAGGCAGATAAGTAGATGAGCAAAAATGTGGAGAGTGTATGTTGCATATAAAGAAGAAAAAGACAGAGGACATTGAGAAACACTGTGGTGGAATAAAGGTCGCATGAGGCATATGATCATGTGTTGAATGCAAAAGTACAGAGGAGTCAGCTATTAGAGAAGTAAATTGATTTTGGGAGAGAAGAGAGGTGTTGATAAGATAGGTGAGGAGTAAACTGAAATACCTGAAGTAGAATATTCATTTCTGTGCGATGTCTCTCTCCAGCTGCACGTTTCTTGGATTGAAAGATGGCAAAGAGTTTAGGGGTTTAGTGTTCTAACATGAACATGAATTTGGCCTCAAGATTTACAGTGGTAATTATCTGGAATTCAGCGTTGACCTGAAGAAAAAAAAAAAACAAGACGAAAAGACCAAAAAGGAAAGGGTTCAGTTTACAATAAGACTCCGCCCCCTCATTTGAATATGATTATGAAATAAAAAGAGCTTTAAAGGAAAAAGGGGTTTTTGAAATAAAAGCCGCTGAAATAGTAAAGTGGCATTACAACATAAAAGCGTCACTAAATAAAATAAAACTCCATAATGAAATAAATAAATAAATAAAATCCTTCATTGTGAAAGATATAAATAACTTAATATTGTGGAAAAATTAAAATAAATGAAATAATTAAAAAAAACTTCTTTAAATGTTAATTTAATTTTATTTCATGTGAATATTTATTTAATTAATTTTGAATGAAACGGCATCCATAGAAAGAGCCAGAACCAGGCGCGGTCCAACTCACTAGCACTCGGTCAACCCCTGGGTCGGTCCTAGTTGGATCAGGCAAGCCTGACGACTTGAGTGCTTTAACCCGATATGAAACCTGTTTGATACGGTACGACTAACTTGGCAGAGCAAAATGTTCACAAACCGGCCTCCAACTTGAGATGTACAAAAACAGGGTGTAGTTACATGTTAAATGTTCGGGCACCATGTGTTACCAAAGCCATAACTTCAAAAAATGTAAAGTTGCTAACAGGGCAAAGTAACTAGCTAAGCTAGCTGTAACATCGAATAACCCATTTGAGATAGTAATGTTTGTCAGCTCATGTCTGGCTTCTTTAACTAATGACTCTTATAAAGAATTGTCAGGAAATGTTTTAATGACTCGAGCAGAGGTGGAGTTGAATGAATAAATTATTTATTGATGGGGATGAATAATGAACATAAACATGAAACAGAAACAATACAGGGAACTACAGGTAACCGGAGACGAAACGCGAGACGTAAACAAACAGGAAGCGGAGGCGGGACTACAGAAAGTAAACAAACAGAGAATACGGGA
>JAVLVB010000031.1:1378694-1518659 GCA_032876305.1 Orestias chungarensis
TTGAATGAATAAATTATTTATTGATGGGGATGAATAATGAACATAAACATGAAACAGAAACAATACAGGGAACTACAGGTAACCGGAGACGAAACGCGAGACGTAAACAAACAGGAAGCGGAGGCGGGACTACAGAAAGTAAACAAACAGAGAATACGGGATGAGACCAGGGAACTAAGATGAAGAGCCAGGACAGAGAGTTAGCGAGCAAGAGACTTACTGGGGATGATGGAGGCGAGAAACATCAGGGCAAGACCACAGGAAGGACAACAGGGAGTGACAGCAGGAGATGACGCAGAGAGACGAGAAGGCAAAGCTACAGGTAAGACAACAGACGATCCAGCGGTGAGTGAAAGAATGTGAAGGGCTTATATACTGTGAACCGGTGTGTGATTGGTGGAGAAGATGATTGGATAATTGAATAACAGATGTGAATGAAGATTAGTGAAGACACACACGGGAAGAAACAGAACCTAAACCAAACATAGATCATGACAAGAATAATAATTTTCCAAATTACTTACCATCAAGCAAGTTTAAAATCAAATTTGCGGTTCCCGCCAAATCTGCTCTCATCGTCTGATCTGTCCCAACCGTTAGAATGACGTCACGTCCGTTCAGCTCAGTTTACTTGATTTTATTAGTTAAGTTACGACTCAAATAAAATTGAGTTGAATTTAATAATATTTATGCTTATTAAGACTAATTTCTGTTAGTAGTGTATTCTCAGATTATTACTGTATATATATTTAAACTTTGTAATCCGTAAATCAAATACAAATTTATTTAGAATAAATAAACTAGGTTTATGTATGTATATTTCACAAAAGATCCCTGTTGGAGTTCTACTAATGAATTTTGATTTTAGTCAAATACTCATCATAATGATATTGAGCAGTTTAATTAAGCATACATACTTATATGTTACTGTCACATTTACTAGGTCCATGGATTGTTTTTTAGAGTGTAGAGGTTTCCATCCTGTAGTTTTAATTTATTTGTGGTTTAAAAACTATTGTTTTATATCTGATGGTTTTTGCACTTTCCTGTCTTTGTGTAAACTGCTTTGTTCACTGATTATTGTACATCTGGTCTCTGAATTTTAACTTCACTCAATATTTCTGGAAGAGCACTCAAGCAAACCCATCTTTAAACAGTGGAAATGCAGCTATAAAAAATCCCTATGGGAAGTGTTATCCCAAACAAAATCTATGTTGGGAGAACAATGTGGACTTTTACAAAAAGAACAGTTAACCTGGAAAAAATGAAGAAAAATGAAGAAAAAAACTGAAGGCCCCTGTACATTAAAATGCATGATATTATCAATCTAGACATCTCATGATTAATATATATATTGCTAAAGCTAGTGATACTAATGGCTGTGTGTAGCTGTGTTTGTAATAGCTAAAACTCAGTGACAAAGCAGTTTGATCCATCGCATAATAACCCAAATGAGCCAGATGTTCTCTTAAAAATCGGAGTGCCGAGTTGAACACCTGCTATTGTTATGAGGATCTAATAAACAATCTTCTCAGACTATTTTTCCAGCAGAGGGGCTTCAAGAAGGTCAGTCTTCCAAACAGACTAAATATTGGACGCTTTCTCTTGGCACCGCTTCGCTCTTTGAATACAGCAATCCTGACGTTCTGTTCACATAACACTCAAGTGTTCACATGTAGAAGGTTCTGGTATGGGTTAATGAACACATGGGATCCCTGAAATAACATCAACTCACAAACAAGTCAAAGTAATCACTTCCTACCTGTCTGCGGAGGTGCGCCCCCATCAAACGGCCTCACTGGCAGACACACACCCACGATTGCACACTAATGACAGACTGCTACTCCTGTGGCCTCTCCGACGTCAGCCCAGCCGTACCCCGACGTCAGTGTTTTGTTTTTCCAGGCCCACACCCTGATGCCGGCTCTATTTATAGTCGTGACTCGTTAGGAGCTCCCGTACAAACACACACAGTTAAAGTTAAATATAAAGGGAGACTCCAGACATGTGTCAGCCCCGCTGGAATGATATTTGCCACTGTTAATGGAAGAGGTGGATTGGACAGACGACTTTTCCCTACATCGCAGTGCATTCTCATCCTTACAGATGCGCTCATTGTTCTTTTTCTCCCCACAGCCTGCCTGCAGAGCAGCCTCACACGCCAACACACAACTGTTATCACCATTTTCATCTATTTTTATGCATTTATGCATTCTTCTAGACCGTCAGATAAAAAAAATAGATATTTGTATGAACCTCTAAAGTTGTCCTAAATGAGCAACTTACTTTGTGCCTATAAAGCAAATCAACTCAAGGCTGCCCTCTACAGGAGCTGTTTAAAAAAAAAAAAACATTTTCATGCAGTTGTTTGGTTTAAAAAGGTGTTATAATTTGAGATGTTAATTTGGAGGCATACTGATTACATTGATGTAATCTTGGTAATATGTGGTAATATGAAGAAGGGAAAACATTTATTTACCTTCTCTAGTTCCTTGTTTTATCATTATAGTTGTGTACATTAAGGAATAACGTCAATGTGATCTGGTTTATTTCTATAACCAACAGTTATTACTAATTAGTATTTCTCTTTTCTACAGGCGGACGCCTTACTGTGACCAGTAGCCATAAACCAGGATCGCTGTTCCCAGTAGGAGAGACTCTAGTCCAGTACACTGCAAACGATGCGGCAGGAAACAGCCGCGTTTGCAACCTCACCATAACTGTGCAAGGTTCGACTTAAACATCAGCCTCCAAAGCAATGTTTTTTATGTTATGTTGCACTTCGGTTTAATAATTAAAAATATGTTTTATTTTCAAACAAAATAAATGTTGCTGTAGTTTAAAAGTAGATTTAAACTCTGTTCCTGTTTTCCAGGCCTACTTGTTGAAAAAATATAAACAAAGCAAGGCAACGACCATTTATTTGTATAAAACAGTTCAAGGCAATTAAAATTGCTTTAAATAAAGTTGAAAAACACATTAAAAGCTACAATTTAAGAGCATAAAAATTAGGAACAGTTTAAAGCACAATTTTTATCAGTATGCTTTATCTTAATATGTTTTGTGCCAAATATATCCTAGTTTGTTATGCCTGAAAGCCAATTTGAGTTACTGAGTTACTACGAGCATTAGCCAAGCTGGTTAATACATCTTTAACATATGAAAACACAAGACGAGCTGTTTTAAAGTCTGGTTGACAGGAATCCATTGCAGAGATGTTAGTCATTTATAGGTGCATCTCAATTATGATCTCATTTAAAAGTTAAATTACTAGGGAACTGAATTCACATAGTGACACCTACGCACATTTAACAGTTTTATTTGTAATGGTCACTGTTCAAAGCTTATGAACAACCGAGTTAAGAAAAACTAGACAAGTTAATATGTAGGGATAATACAAAAACATTTCAAGCAGAGTTTACTCCTGTTTTTAAAGGGCAGGTTGCCTAAATAGTGGCATTTAGCTTGTCTGTGTCATATTGTTTAGGCTTCAGACCCACATAAACAGAGAACTCTCAGGAGATAAATTATAATCTTTATATTGGATTGTGAGGGAAAGGGATCCGACAACGGGCAGCAACGGGCAATGGAAATGTGCGGTGAGGAACGGGAGACAGCGGGGCAGCGGGAAACAGCAGGAGGCTGGGAACATCAATGACGTGGAAGACCGGAGACCCTTTGAGGGAGAGGACAGGAAAGGTGAGTTGAAGCAATCGGGCGAGGGAGAATAAACGGAATGATCTTACTGGTCTGGAGTGAATGGTTGTCGCCAGGGAGGAGTGAATGGTGAGTTCTTTTCAGCAGCGATGGTAGAGAAGTTTTCCAGGGAATGTGTGCGGCAGATGGAACTATGCTGGAGCGGGCAGGCCGAGCTGAGCCAAAAGGAGCGGAGAGACTAGATGGAGGTGAGCAACCAAAGATGGATCTTGAGAAGAGTTTGAGCACTGGAGATGACGATAACCTGAAGTGAGCACAAGGGAGGTTAAAGGCATTGGGGGAAAACAAAGTAGCAAATGAATATAACTCTACACTAGAAAAAGCCAACAAGAAGCAAAACTAGAAACATTCAAAAATACTACGAGCAACTAGAGACTGGCACTGAGACTGGTTTTACCGGGAGTAAACAAACACTCAGGCGTCGAGTAGCTGATCCACCACTCCTCTTATACTGGCTAAGCTCATCAACGCCAACCGGGCGCACCTGGGGTGGAAGGAGCTCCAGCAGAGGCACTGGTGACCCCTGTGGACAACTGGAGAAGTAGACAGACTTCACGGGAATATCTCGGGATGACAGCCATACATGCTGACCTGGAGAGTAGACTGGAACCGGAGTGCGTCTCCGGTCAGCATACTTCTTATTCAGGGCAGAGGATCATTGAAGGGCTGGGAGGGTCTCCCTCCAAATGTTGCGGATGCGGCGGATGTGATTGTGAACGGAGGTCACCGAGATATCCCTCTCGCCGGCTGGGAACAGTGGTGGCAAGTACCCTAAAGAGATCTTGAAGGGGGACAAACCAGTGGCAGCAGAGACGTCAGAATTGTGGGCATACTCAATCCAGAGAATGTGCTGGTTCCAGTCGTCCTGGTGGGTGGAAGTAAGACGCCGGAGGGCTGCCTCGACCTCCTGGTTAAGTCGCTCTGTCTGACCATTAGACTGGGGGTGGTAACCAGATGTGAGACTGGTCTTGGCCCCCAGTGCTGCACAAAAATGTTTCCAGACTTGAGAAGCGAACTGGGGGCCACCGTCAGACAGGATATTGACGGGTATGCCATGGAGCCGGAAGACATGTTTAACCAGGAGTCGGGCAGTCTGGAAGGCAGAGGGTAACATGCGTAGTGGAATAAGGTGGCAGGCTTTAGAGAAACGGTCAATAATAGTGTGAATGGTGGTCATACCTTGAGCGGGAGGAAGGACAGTGATGAAGTCGGTAGCGATGTGGGACCAGGGACGTTTGGGGATCTCAAGGGGCTGCAGAAGGCCCGAAGGAGGTTTGTTGCCGGATTTATTTCTTGAACAGATGGGACAGGCTTGAACATACTCGATGATGTCTTTATGGAGGTTGGGCCACCAGAATCTGCGGGAGACTAGAGCTTTGGTCCGACTGGAACCAGGGTGACAGCAGAAACGAGAAGTGTGGAACCAGTGAATGGGTTGTGAACGAACGTGTGGCGTTCTGGACGATGCCTTCGATCTCCCAGGATACCGAACCAACCACACAATCAGGGGAAATTATTGGAGCTGGATCGGTGACAGAATTGTCCGGTGAGAACTGACGGGAATGGGCATCAGGTTTTACGTTCTTGGACCCAGTCTGTAAGAGATGGTGAGGTTAAACCAAGAGAAAAACAGAGACCAGCGAGACTGTCGGGGATTAAGACGTTTAGCGGATTTGATGTACCCCAGGTTGTGGTGGTCGGTCCAAACCAGCACCGGATGGTTAGCACCCTACAGCCAATGACGCCATTCCTCGAGCGCTAATTTAATAGCGAGCAATTCTCAGTCTCCCACGTCGTAGTTGCGTTCAGGCGTCGGGAGAAGAAGGCACATGGATGAAGCTTGTTGTCCTCCTCCGATCTCTGGGAGAGTATGGCTCCAACTCCCAGGTCGGAGGCGTCGACCTCCAAGGTGAACTGGCGGGATGAATCGGGTTGTACTAGAACGGGGGCTCGAGAGAAAAGGGTCTTCAGTTGTAGGAAAGCTTGTTCTGCTTCCGGGGTCCAGATGAAGGTCTTTTTGACAGAGGTTAGGGCTGTGAGTGGGAAAACAGTCTGACTATAATTCTTTATGAAGCGGCGATAGAAATTGGCAAAACCTAAGAAACATTGTAGTTGTCGTCATGAGTCTGGAGTGGGCCATTCTGTGACTGTGAGAACCTTGGTCGGGTCTGCTCGGATCTGCCCGCCCTCGAAGATGTAGCCGAGAAATGTGTTGGATGTCTTGTGAAACTCACATTTCTCGGCCTTGATGAAGAGACGGTTCTGGAGAAGACGTTGGAGAACTAGACGGACGTGGGATCGATGTTCAGTGAGGTCTTTGGAAAAAATAAGAATATCATCAAGGTAGACAAAAACAAAAACATTTCAGAAGTCACAGAGAACGTAATTTATAAGGGCTTGGAAAACGGATGGAGCATTGCATAAACCGAAAGGCATAACTAAAGTCTCAAAATGGCCGATGGGAGTTTTGAAGGCTGTCTTCCACTCATCCCCCTGGCGAATACGGACGAGATGATAGGCGTTGCAGAGATCAAGTTTAGTGAAAATGGTGGCTCTGTGAAGGGACTCAAAAGCAGTGGTTATGAGAGGTAATGGGTACTTGTTTTTAATGGTGATGTTGTTAAGCCCTCTGTAGTCAATGCAAGGTCGGAGCGAACCATCCTTCTTGGAAACGAAGAAAAAGCCGGCCCCGAGGGGAGAAGAGGAGGACCTGATAATGCCAGTGGCGAGGGACTCATTTATATTGGTCTCCATCGATTCCCGCTCCTTGTGAGAGATGTTGTATAGACGGCTGGAAGGTAATGGGGCTCTGGGCAAAAGGTCAATGGCGCAGTCATATGGTCTATGAGGGGGTAGGGAGCAGGCCTTACTTTTGTTTAAGGCCTGTTTAAGGTCCAGATACTCCTCGGGAACCTTGCTGAGATCCTGGGAATTGATGGAGACGTCCTCCTGGGGCGGGCTTGGAGAAACGGCGGCTTGGAGACAAGAGGAGAGGCAGTTAGATGACTAGGAGGAAATGTAGCAATCTGAGCAGTTGATGCTGGGGCTATGGTTCTGAAGCCAGTCAAATCCGTGAACGATAAGGGCCTGAGAGTAGGAAAAAACAAAAAATGATTTATGCTCGCCGGAGATAACTAATGCAAGGGGACGTGGGTAATCTGTGGTAATGATCTTAATATTAATAATAATGTATACTTTATTGATCCCGTAGGAAATTGTTTTTGGTGTAAACCACACCGAGGCAGCCATTTTGCAGGCGCCAGGTAGGCAGTAGCGCAATGGGTCTTTCCTAAGGACCCACACTGGATGCTGTGGTGTATTTTTCGCCCTGGGCTGGATTCAAACCCATGACCTTTGGATTGGAAGTCTGGTGACATTCCAATTGAGCTATCCCTCGAGAGCGGCAACCTGTGGCGGTCTGCACTGTTTGATTGGGTAACAGATGACAGGACATTTAATCACTGACTGTGGAAACTGTTCAATTGTGATCAACTCGGATTTTTGCCCCTTATTTTCCAATCAACGTACAATATTTAGTTTAATCTGAAAACAGGACATTTACAACCTTGCATGGATGAGCGAGTGTAGAGGTTTTCCTGCATAATGTTGCAAGGTTATTTTGTAGTAACCAAGTAAAGTGTGAAGCAGGCAATCCTTGCTATAATAGCGTTACCGATTGTATGGCCGCAACATCAATATTGTATATTCAAAACCATTAAATATAAATAATTTTGTATTTGTCTTATATAAGATTTAAAAAACATCCTCATAAAGTATTTAATTTAAATTAGGCTATAGTTGTTGAAAGAAACAGAAAATATGCCAATGTAAATGTCATGAATCCATACAGTAATTTAGTTTCACATTTAAGAAGCAATTACTGAAACAAATTAGTCTAATTTCCAGATAAATTCTGGAGCTTCTTATCTCCATATTTGATGCTGAATATAAATGGTTCATCTTATGTTTTGTCTCACCCAGGGACTGCTTGTGACCAGCCGTACGTCCCGGTAAATGGAGATTTCATCTGCTCTGAAGAAGAGGAAGGGGTTAATTGTACTCTTCAGTGTAAAGACAGCTATAGTTTTGCTCAAAACGCCGTGCAAAGCTACTTCTGCGCCTACAATGGCGTTTGGGAGCCGGCACACTCTTCAGACAGACCAGACTGCTCATGTGAGTTCCTACTTCTGTTTGAACATCCGACCAAGAAGTTATACAATATAGTTTTTTTATCAATTATGACCTCCAGATATTTGTAGTTACACCACCAGCAGGCAAGATACAGAAACAGATGGAGCGATGGTTTGTCCTGCAACCCACCAGTTACAGGACAAACCCCTAACTTCCCCCTGAGCCACTGTCGCCTTAGTTTTCAGTGAAATTGCATGTAAAATATTAAATTTCTGTTTCAGTGAACCGTATAGCAAACAACGGGTTTAAGCCTTTTGAGATGCTGTTTAAAGCCTCTCGATGTGATGATGCGGACCTGATCAAGTCATTTGCTGGTGATTTTAATGCCAAACTGGGAAGCTTGGTGAGTACCAGTACATATACACTCCCAGAAATAAACTCACAACATGACAAACTGTTTTTTCCCTCCTCTGTAGCTTCCCAATATTTGTAGCAACGATGAAATCACCTGCAAACTGGAGGTCCTGTCCCAGGGTCACTGTCTGGAGTACAACTATGACTATGAGAACGGATTTTCTATAGGTAGGTGTTTATCTATAGATATTAATAATAAAAGCCCTTCAGGTAAAATGAGGCATTATATGAATGTTTTTGTCACGTCAGCACCAGGAGGCTGGGCCAACAGCTGGGGCTCCCAGGGTGCGCAGGACTATGCCTACTTTGAGTCAGGCTTTGCCACCGGCACGCGACAGGTCCCAAGTCGGCAGCAAGATGGCAGCGTGAGACCTCACCAGCGCACCAAGAGGCACAGAAAAATCCGAGGCCCAACCAGAGACCACAAGATCCAGATTTATTTCAACATTACAGGTACAACAATTTTCTGTGCACATATTGGAACTGTAGGCTATAATTTTGAAATTGATTTCAAGTAGAGAAGTAAAAAACAAGCATAAGATCAATTTTCTCAAAAGAACAGACATCATTTAAAAATCAGAGAGTGTGGATGGTCTCTCATAGGTTTTCGAGGGGTTCAAGGTTCTGGTATGGGTTAATAAACACACGGGGCTTCGTGACTATTTCAAACTTGCTCCAATCTTATTGTTTGTTATCACAGTAAAGACTATTGTTCTCCAGATTACACAAACAGGCTAGTTGCTTGTCTGCATTTGCAAAAATGTCCGCATGAATGGTTTCTTTGAGGTTTTTACATCTCTCCCTGTATGTAGCAAATGCATTAATCTTTGCCCGTTCTCCCAGCAAGCATCCCTCTGCCCCTGTCGAGGAACGACTCAGTTGAAGTGGCCAATCAGAAGAGGCTCCTGCGAACTCTCGAGCAGCTCACCAACCGGTTGAAACGAACGCTGGC
The DNA here is from genome assembly GCA_032876305.1 of Orestias chungarensis. Classification (NCBI taxonomy): domain Eukaryota; kingdom Metazoa; phylum Chordata; class Actinopteri; order Cyprinodontiformes; family Cyprinodontidae; genus Orestias; species Orestias chungarensis. Next base: position 1,387,909 of record JAVLVB010000031.1, read on the forward strand.
AAAGCAGCCATTGTCCAGTTACCACGTATCCTCAGAGATGATCGTTGCAGATCCCAAATCACTCGAGAGCAAGACGGCCTCACTGTTCTGCAGGCCAGGCTCAGTGCTCAAAGGCAGAATGTGTGGTGAGATTGGAAACAGTCTAGCTTACATCCGTTACATATTGTGCGCACAATAATACTGCACACGATTTTCATTTTCCTGGATATCACTAAATTTAAGATTTTTATGTATTTATTTTTTTCACAGTCCAATGTCCAGTGGGCACGTATTTTTCCCTGGAACATAATGAGTGTGAGAGCTGCTGGTTGGGATCCTACCAGGAGCAGGAAGGTCAGCTGGAGTGCAAGTCCTGCCCTGAAGGAACATCGACAGCCTATCTACACTCCCGCAGCATCACTGAGTGCAAAGGTATGTTTCAAAGACATGCATAATATTTGAAGAAACGCATTTTTATCAAAAATTTTAGGGAATATTTAGGAATATTTACTTATTTCTTGCGTGTTCCCCCAGCAAAGCTTTTGCTGTTTTATTCATGTTGTGACATGCATCTTTGTGTGCAGGGCAATGTAAACCTGGCAGTAACTCCCTGAATGGTCTGGAGATCTGCGAGTCCTGCCCGCTGGGTCACTTTCAGCCTGGTTATGGCGCCAGGAAATGTTTAGTCTGTCCTGGTGGAACCTCCACCGTCACCAGAGGAGCAGTAGATGAGATAGAGTGTGGAGGTGATGCAATCTGAAGATGCTGACTTTATTTTTCTTCCAATTTGGATGGATATTAATAGAAATTTTGAAGATTTTGTAAAACTGTGTCAAGAAAACACTTCTTTAAATATATTTTTAAATATTAATATTAGGTTTTAATTTAGTTTCCCTAACTGAATGCTACCCTCTGCACTGATCATAGACCTTTCTTTGTTTTTTAATTATCCTGAGTTTGCTTGTTTATTCTTATCTTTTCCACTGAACCTTCTCTCTTTGCAGTTCCATGCATGACGGGTCATTTTTCCCGCACTGGTCTGGTTCCCTGCTACCCGTGTCCAAGAGATTACTACCAGCCTGATCACGGACGCTCATACTGCCTCTCCTGTCCCTTCTATGGAACCACCACGATAACCGGGGCGTCCAGCATACAGCACTGCTCCAGTAAGTGTTCCTGGCTGAAGGTTATTTTTTTTATCAACAACACTTGATCAACAAACGATAAAACTTTCCCTTGTGATCTTTTATCATTTGACCAGGGATTGTATTTAATTTGTTGGCTAGTCATCACACAATCTTTACTGAAACTATTTGAGAGACTTAATTCTTTTAAATATACAGTTGAAACCAGATGATTTATCAGCATACTGAATGTTAATGATGACCACGTCAATACATTGATTTGGGCCTTAAGCCACTCTATATCTATTTTTTCAGTATATTTAGTGTCATTTTGATAACCAATTTAATTGTGACCTTTTACTTCTAGACTTTTGAGGGACTTCATCAATATTTCCACATATAGCAATATCTTTTCCTTAGGATGACATACTTATTTTTTACATGTAAGTCCACATTGTTTAACACTATTTTAATGGAGATACACCCTTATTATAATGGTAGGGATTGTATTTTCTGGTTTGCACGGTTTTTGACGGTTATTTGTCTGTACAAAGGTAAGTAAATCTGCATTTGTCTTGTCATAATTCCTGTGTGTAGTTCATAATTTAGTCAAATATTAAATTAATTAAAGCTACTGTGCTTGATGTTGTGAGCTTTAAAAAAATTTAAATGCATCACAAGCTCATTTAAGTACAATTAAGTTGGATTTTATTTATATGTGGTTTAAAAGTGGGTGACAGTTTCTTCCACCCACTGCCAACATCACTCTGTTCCCCTCGTCTTTCTTCCTCTGCCTCCCGAAGGCTTATACCGTAATCTCAATTTCTTAATGGTTTCCCGCAAACAACAGTACGGTCTTAAAGTGTTCTGGGCCTTATCATTAGCTGATAAAGCAAAAAGGCTTCACCAATAGTCTCAGGTAACTGTTTTTTCACTACCTCTGCCATTATATATTTTCTTTTTGGAGTTTAGCTTTACTTTAGTTACACTTTTTTGTTGATCAAACAATCTTGCGCTCATGAGCTCAATTTCAATTTTGATAGGCGTTTATCCATGCATTTAATGGTTTGGACAGATAAACATGGCACGATTAAACATTTAATGGTGAATCAGACTTGTGGAGCTCCACAACCCCCTTCCTATTATCTTCGCTAGTTGTTTTTTTTAGCTTTCTATCATCTCACATTATGAACAGTGTTTGCGCTGTCGCCTTAAGAGACATTCACAGGTGTTCCTGAGTTTATCCTACCTTATTTAACCCTCGGAGGAAATAACATAAGTTAAATTAAACTTTAGAGTATGTTCATTATATATAAAAGAAGACGTAATTATATTGCCTCCCCTTTGTGTGGGTTATTCCTGCTCTGCACCGTTAGGCTCACATGTGATTTTTATTAATCCTCTGTTGGACAAGCAAAGTTACGTCAATATTGCTGTAAAGGAACTGCTGTGTGTCAGCCTTTCCCATGTATAACACCGCTTGTGTGCTGGTTGATCTGTCTCTTGACAGCTCAATCCAATTGGAAACAGGATTACTGAGCAGGATCAAGGGACTTGGTAATAATAAGGTTTTTATTGCTGTGAAGCAATAGAAAATAAACCGCACTGCATGCCTTAAGCGCTAGAATGAACAGTGGTTACAGCAATGTGCATGTTATGAATTTAAATACAGACCTTTTTCCAACTTGTCCGCCAGTGTTTTAGCTAATAACTCGTTTTTTACATGGTATTTTTTGTCATTTCTTTAGTATTAATCTCACATCCTAGAATAAAAATAAGTTGGTCCAAAGAGGGGGGAAAAGGGAGGCAACTTGCAGTAAAGTGGGAACTGACTTTTCAATAATTTTTTTTACCCAACACTTTTTTTACATTGCATTTAAAAATCTTTTTTAGACTTCTCTCTGCCTGCATTTTATGTTTTCTGATTGTCATTGTCAGGTTTTAGCTCAAGCTTTCTTGCTAAGGAGGAGAGTGTAACTGATGCTCCTGAAGTGGAGGTCAGTGAGGAATACCAAGTCAGCAGTCAGGTAATTTACAACCTGTTTTCACTCTTATTGTGCTGCTGTCACTAAGCATGAAAAAACAACGATACCTTATCAAGTATCCAGCACTGTCATGTGTTACACGGTTCTCTGTTTCTTGTTATGCAGTCCTGTTTTCATGCATTTTTATGCATATAGTGCATTACATTTTCAAATTATAATGCCAGTCAGGAACTTCTACCCGTAAAAATCTAAAGAATTATAAGATTTTCGAAATATTTAGTTTATAAGTGTAATTTTAGTTTGTTTAGTTTATATAAATGTGAAATTTTTTAAATGTGACTTTTTTTTTTTGCCAAAGCAAACATTCAGAATGCTATGGATAAGTGAATTTTCTGTGTAGACAGAATGTCTGCATATTGTAGCATGAGATTCAGTAAGGTTATTATTGAATCAGGTTTCTGACTCCCAAAAAATATCTGTTTTAACTGGTGATGCATAAAGAGTAGCTGCTGAGGAGTCAATCGCCCAAAGCTCTGTGTTTGTACGCAAATAAATCTAAGCCGTACATGGAATAGTTTATTGGTATTTATATATTTTGAACTTCAACTAGTAGTTGAGGAGCAGTTAAACCAACACATATCCCTTCATGTAAACTATCTTGTTTCTCTAGGTTTTCCATGAGTGCTTCTTGAATCCCTGTCAGAATAAGGGAACATGTGAGGAGGTTGGAGCAGGATACGTCTGCACCTGCATGCCTGGCTTCACAGGTTAATCCCATTCATCAGTTATGGGCTGTCGATGTTGTGAGCCATTGCTTTATGGAGGCATCAGTGTCAGCTGCTGATATTTGTTCCTCAGGTGCAAAGTGTGAGGTCGACATAAACGAGTGTAACTCTGCCCCCTGCCAGAATAGAGGCCAGTGTAGGGATGGGATGGGAGACTTCCAGTGTCAGTGCAAGCCCGGCTTTTTTGGTAACAAAGCTGGCAATTTGTTGTTACAAAAAAATAGTCAATGATGCTTGGAAGGTTATGATAGACTTTCTGTTTGCCTGATTTAGGCTCCCTGTGTGAGGCAGAGGTGAATGAGTGCCTCTCTTCCCCGTGTCTGAATGAAGGCCTATGTGTGGACGAAGTCAACAAGTTCACCTGCAGCTGTACTGAGGGCTTCACAGGTCAGTGCTAAAGAGACTTTACTGCCAATCAGCTTCACTAGATGCTTTTTCTTTCAGATTAATCTGCAGATTTATGCTCACCAGAAAGTTAGATGAACTAATATTGTGGGTCTTATTTAGGCCAGATTAACAACATTAAAATACCGGATAAAAAGAGGTTTCTGTCAGTTGCTCTTTGAACATGTTTTCTATCACTTGTATATATTTGCAGTTAGTAAGGAACTGGCGCCCCCTGCTTACTGCTAAGAACATGAAACTTATTTTATGTATTTGGAAATGCAATGCATTTTATCCCTGTCCATAAGTCGGTGGATCTGTCACTTATAATTTCCAACATTCGCCATTATATTCCCAAAGGCCCTCGTTGTGAGCTGGAAATCAACGAGTGCCTTTCCAACCCGTGTTTGAACGGAGGCGTTTGTGAAGACTTGATAGGTGGTTACAGCTGCAACTGTGCTGTTGGATTCTCGGGGGATCGCTGTGAGATCAACATTGATGAATGTTACAGCTCTCCGTGTCTCAATGGAGGCTCATGCAGGGACGGCGTCAATAGTTTCAGGTATGAATGCTTTTATCTGTGCAAAAAACACTAACATGGACAAGATTTCAAAAACCGCTATAGTGCATCCTTATCCTCTGCTTTTCACATCGTGGCTCAGGTGTGAATGCATGCCGGGCTTTCGAGGCTGGCTGTGCGAGGTGGATGTGGACGAATGCACCCCAAACCCCTGCGTGAATGGGGCCAGCTGCTTTGACGGTCTGGGGTCCTACTCCTGCCGTTGCCTCCCCGGGTTCAACGGATCGAGGTGTGAGACAGGTACTACTGTATAGGACTGATGCCACATCGTCATGTAACTGTAGAAGGGGGAAACACGGCATGAAATTTAGTTTTTGTATTTTATTTTATTGTTCTTTCACATTTTTTTCTATGTTGAAAGTTACAAAATGTGTTTAGAAAATGTGTGAAAGAAAGAAACAGAGTTGAAAGTGCAAATCAAATAAAGGTGAGCGTACAGATGGGACATCAACGTTAGGTGTGTTTCATAACGGACACCTGAGACAAGAATACGTCTAAGAAAGCTTTCAGCTCAGATGCAAATTCATATTTATCAGATTATTGTGTTGATTTGCAGCACTCTGAAAACATTACAGTCTGGCATCCTATTCAAGGATTTAAAAGCATCTTATACTGAATCTTTTTTCCTGTAAATTCTCAAGAGTTTTTAATTTCTAACTTTGGCAAAAAAAAAGAAATTAAAAAGGTTAAAATTGTGGAGGAAATCACAAAGACCATGTAATTTCTATTTCACAGCTACGTTCTAGCTCTTCCATTTCTGCCAATAACTTCATCTCTGGAGGAGCCTACTTCATACTTACAAAGCCAACAACGGATTGTTTAAAAACCGTGCTGCTGTTTATGGATGCAGAAGACACTCTTCTTTCTATGCTTACTCAGTCTAAGGGACTTTTTAAATAGAATTATGTCAAGAAAATTGATAGTGAACCAGTTTGTTTCCTGGAAAGCTTTACAAACAACATTCCTATCCAATTGGGGATGTGAGTGATTTGTGTCTTTGACCCTCAGCTTTGAGTTGTTCATTCTCTTGAAGCAGATTTTCTGTGGAAGGAATGATCTGTTCTCTCCTCAAGTATGTAGAAAAGAAAAAGTAAAAGTGCCCCTATTTTACTGCTGCCAATGGGAAACCTACTTTTTCTGAAATAAACCATTTTCTGTTTAGATTAAGTTCATATGGTCTACTTCTACCCTTAGTTACAATTCAGTTTTAGAAAAGTATGACCCCAATTTTTTATTTCTTTTTTTTTTTTGCTGCCATAGAAGGCTGTTATGAATTTAGTTGAAAAAAAGGCTCAATGTCATTTCTCTAAGATACAATTTTCCTTTTCATTAGAATTGTTTGCTTGGTTTTCTGTTTTACTGCACAGTATAACATCTGTTCATCTTAAGCAAGCAAATGTCAATCTTGTATCCCGTGTGTCTGTAGATTACAGAATTGGTTTGGTTATTATTTTCTATTGTGTTCCCCCAGAGATGTCCTCGGCCTTCAACCTTGACTTTGAGGTGTCCGGCATCCATGGCTATGTGATGATGGATGGAGTGATGCCAGCTCTCACAGAAATCACCTGCACCTTCTGGATGAGGTCGACAGACATCACTAATTATGGCACCCCTGTTTCCTACGCCGTAGAAGGCAGCGACAATGCGTTCCTGCTCATAGACTACAACGGGTAGGAAATTTTGTATGGTAGTATGGTACTCCCCTTTAATGTTTAAAGCGAGCACTTTCAACAGTTGTTTTTTTTATCTGACTTTCCTGTAGGTGGGTGCTTTATGTGAATGGTAAGGAGCGGATTACTGACTGTCTTGCCGTGAACACGGGTCAGTGGTACCACATCGGTGTCTCATGGAGGAGCTGGGACGGTGACTGGAGGATTTACATCAATGGGAAGCCCTCGGATGGAGGCAAAGGCCTGTCAGTCGGCACCACTATCCCAGGTGTAGTGCTATCCTCAGCCTTGACTCTTTCCTGCCATTAGATCTTTCAGTTTTTTGATTTGTCCGAAAGGATTTTCGTGTTCTTACTGTAAAGTTGTTAACCTTAGGTCTATGTTTGTTTGGCAGGTGGAGGGGCTCTTGTTTTAGGTCAGGACCAAGACCAGAGAGGTGAGGGCTTCAACCCTGTTGAATCTTTTGTTGGCTCCCTCAGTCAGCTCAACATCTGGGATCGTGTTCTTACTCCACAACAGGTAAGCAATAAATTTTTTACCATTGTTACTGATCCAGTGTAGGTTTTAGCTAAGTTTCAGTGTTGCTCATATGGTCAGTACTTGGTGTTAACTACAAAAGATGCTGTCTCCTGTTTTTAACTTTGAATTAAGTACAACTAAGTCCGTATTTGTGGGAATAAACAGATCAAGGTTCTGGCCAGCAGCTGCCCAGCTTCCCATGTGACCCACAGAGGAAACGTCCTGGCTTGGCCAGACTTTCTCAATGGTGTGTCAGGCCGAGTCAAAGTTAACTTCAACAGTATTTTCTGTTCCGGTAAGAGGGATTTATCAAGTACTTAAAAACTGTATTCTAGGAAAGCTCCTATCTAGTAATCCTGGTCATAAGGTACAAAAGGCTTATTTTGTTCCAGATTGCCCCAAGTTGGAAAATGCAGTGCCCCACCTGCATGCTTCCAGTGTGGAGGTGAGCCCTGGTGCTCAGGTGCATCTGTCCTGCGATCCTGGCTTTTACCTGGTGGGGGAGCCGGTGCTGCAGTGTCAGAACAAAGGAGAGTGGAGCCATCCTCTTCCAAGCTGTGAAAGTAAAGCGCAAATCTAATCGCGTCACCTTTTAATAGCAAATGTCTTTTTGAAGTGGAAGTCAAAGAGAGAAAAATGCATGAATGGTAAACAGAAACTGTAACTGTGCTGTCTAAGAAATATGCATGAATGGTAAACCGATCTGGTTTAAGCTTATGACAATAATTGTAGCAAATATCTCAACTCATAGTGTTTTTATTTTCACCTTTAGATTGCACTTTTGGAATCCTACATTTGTTGACATAATTACATTGTTCTTGTCATGTATGTTCATAACTGGGAACATCCTTGAGTTTTTGACTGGGAAAAGAAAGTCCAAACAATGAACAAGACAATGCATCAGTTATTTTAGAGCGTATATTCACAAAACGCTATAGGAAGAGTCAAACACACAGGGTTTTTATATATGAAAAAAAGTGCACATGATTTCTTAAAGCATTCCCCTTTCAAGACTACAGCGTTCCATTTTTTCCAATTTCTTTGCTTTTCCTCTAAAGCAATATTGTGAAATAATTCAAAATGTAGATGAATGATTTTATGTTTCCATCTGGATAAGTGGCACAATAGCACATTTTCGAGGAAAGCACTTACTGGACCTTCCACAATGAGCCTGGTCTTGCATATAAAATATTGCACTCTCCTGTGCCACCATTTTTGATGCCTCTTACCATTTCTAAAATATATATATTGACAGCTAGATTGATACAAATAAACAACCAAAGTCATAATTTCAAAGCTCGCTATTGGAGCATTTTGGGTTTCTTTTTCAATGGATTTGTTTTTAAACAAATCTTAAATGTGTGCATATAAATGTGAGGATCCAATGTAACTTCTCCTTTTAATGTGGAATACGTAAGGATTCTAAAATTACAAATTGATAATAATAACTCATATTTCATGTGTGTTAAAGCATATTTCTCTCTCTGTGTGTGTTGCAGGAGTGTCGTGTGGACCTCCTCGTCCTCTGGCGAACGGCTTGCAGCAGGGTTCAGATTTCCATGCTGGCAGCTCTGTGGTCTACCAGTGTAATCCTGGTTTTTACCTGCTGGGAGACGCCAAGGTGCACTGCAGCAACAGCGGCCAGTGGGGAGGACATCCACCTGCCTGCCTGGGTAAAACGATTCAAAGTTTTTCTACTGCCGGCAATGAGACCGTAAAACAGCCAAAGAAACTGGATGCCGTTTTATTTATGTGCATGTGACCGCTTGTGTTCAGACGTGGATGAGTGCGCTCTGGGATCTGACTGCGACGATCATGCCAGCTGCCAGAACACCGAGGGCTCGTACACCTGCACCTGCATCTACCCATACACCGGAGATGGCAAAAACTGCACAGGTATTTACTATTTCATACTAGTTAATGACTTATGGCACCAGCAAATAATGAGATAACCTTAAAACGTGCTTTAAACTTTATTGAATACAGCTTGATAATGCTTTCCACGTGTTATACTGTTACTTAAGAAATTCTTTCTAAATAAAGACAGTTAATGTATGTTTTTCAGAGCCAGTTAAGTGCCAGAACCCGGGATATCCAGAGTTTGGTCACAGAGATGGCAGCAGCTTTCTTATTGGCAGCTCAGTGGTATTTGGCTGTGATACTGGCTTTGAGCTGATAGGTTCTAAGCGACTCTCCTGCCTCGATTCAGGAAAGTGGGACAATCCTGTTCCTTACTGCAAAGGTAAGAACTTTGGTTTTAAACCATCAACCTTTTGTTTCTCTATTCATGTAATTTAACTATATGTAAGTTAATGTAGAAAAATGTTTTATTCCTGCTGGAAAACTTAGATTTATTTTTGTGTTACCAACATTTAATTTTAGAGTGGCCCAGCCAAAAACCCACTAACCCTAATCTATTCAGGGAGCTGAAGATTAAGATGATCAAATCAAATCAAATCAAATCACTTTATTGTCACATCACAGGTGTGAAAGGTGAGTGAAATGCTTAGGTGCTCAGTCCCTCACAGGTACATTACACATTAAATACAAAAATATACGCATAAAACTTACAGTAAAACTTTGAAACTAGCACCATTTGTTAGATATATACAGATATCCTACAGGATCTTTATGTGCAGATGTGCAAAATTATGAAAGTGGATGAATATAAATATATGAAATACAATTGTATTATATAGTAGTAGTCCGAGATGTACAGTTATTGTGCAAGATATGCATTACACATGTTAAATTGCAGAGTGCAGAATGGGTTGTATGGGGGGTATATGGTGGGGGGGATCACTGTGTTGATTATGAGGGGTGTGCTTGTCCATTGCTAGAGAAGCTAGTCAATATTTAAATGGAAATAAGGGGTTAAATAAGGGGCTGGATTCCTGTAATGCACATATTATGAACGTAATAAATAATAATAATAAAATGAACTGTCATTAAGGAGGTGAAAATAATTGTTGACACATATTTTTTTTAAATGTGAATAAAATATATATATATTTTAGATATATATCTGCTGGCGTATATGAATATTTCTAGGCTTTCCATAGGTCAAATAGATCATCAGTTTTATATCTACCACTGGAGAGGATCTTTTCTGCAATACGATTATAAAATCTCACTTTTTTATGTTTATGACTGTACAGGTTTTTTTCAAAAAAAAGAACACTTAAAAAACACACAAAAAATGTAACCAGCAACATTTGCCAGTGTAAATAGAGTTATAAACGAAAATCTGAGACTGTCAATTTCAACTATGTGCATACTCAGCTGTATTGCATTTGTCTGAACTGACAGTCTGCTCTGGAAACAGCACTTTTTTGTTATGCTCCATAACAATGGGTCACGAGATTACTGACTATTCGAAATTACAACCATGTGGTTTCACTAACGCCTTTGATAACATGAAAGAAAATTATGCGGCAGCTGATCTTTTTCAATTACTTTTCTTTTTAAGACAATTGCAATTATTATTAATAAAATATAAAATGAACAAAATAGTTGTTTTTAAAGAAAAGTTCTTCACAATTCTTTCATTGATATGAGGAAAAAACAGAAGAATTTTATTTTGCTTTTTGAAAGATATTACTATTTACTAATCAAATTTAAGCAGGCATTGAAAACACCCCTGCTTATCACTATTCTACAGTTTTTTTTTTTGTTTTTTTTTTTGTTGTATCAATGAGGCCTAGTAATTGTCTTCAGGCTATAGATTTGTTAATTGGAATTTCTATGTTCCAAACAACTGGCTACCGTGTTCTTCCCTCAAGTTTGACTAAGACACAGAGCAGATTGTTAAAAGAGGTCACCAAAGAGTTTATCTGTTAAGGAAACTCAGTTCTTTCATATCAGCTAGTATTTTAAATATATTCCATTGTTTTATTAAAAGCCTCTTAACCTATTTTGTGTGTGTTGGTATCATGGAGTATAGGTTAAAGATACAAACTGCCTGAACAGCATCGTGAAAGTGTGGAGTAAGATCTCAGGAGTTCAGATTTCAGATATGAGCTCTGTTTGGAGGAAAATAGTTCTTTAGAAAACTAAATCCATCCTGAGCAAGTTTAACCACGTTCTTAGAGCTCAGTTCACGCTAAGGCCCTCATGGCGGCGCTTTGTTGCTCCCTAACAGAAAGCCAATCGTTACTCAAACTCTTTTATTCCTTTAGCCAATCGGCTCTTTAGCTCTGTTGGCCAGTAGCCACAGAGGTTGCCATTGTGTTGCTTTTTTATTTTCCTTAAACTAAAAGTCGTCTTATTGCTTATTTTGCACTGACAGTGTTGGTTTTGATGATGAATGTGGCTGATTGTGGATGTTTGTATATTTTATTGCATTTTCTGATTGATTGTATTTTTGATCAGAGAAGGCTGCAAACAGAATTTCCCTTTTTTTGGCATAAATAAAGTTGCTTGAAGTGGAAGATAACAAACACATAACAAAAGGCTTTTACATATTACCTGTATTTGATCTCACCAGAGGTGGGGTTCATGATTTAGAACACTCCTCAGCAATATTATAAAATATATATATATATATATATATATATATATATATATATATATTTAATATATAGTCAAATGTTATATTTAAATTATATATTTTTTGACATTTCTTTTGTTTACTATCTGAAAATAATGTATTATCTTAGCTCTAATTGTTCTAAACTTAATGTAACCAAACAGTGACAATTATGTTTTCATCCACCTTGAGCAAAATGCTTGTTTAAAGACCTAACTTTGAGTCTATCATACGGAGAGTTAAGATCTTCCCCAGTATACAGGATATGTTAGTGTACTGGGATTTACTTAGCTTAATTGTTTTCTTAGTGTTTACTCTGCACATTTTTCTGTTGCACATCAGTTTAACAATTACCAAAAGGCTTTCTTAGGTACAAGTGGAATTTTTTAACATATATCAGAATTAGAATCGGACTTTATTGGCCAAGTGTGCTGACACATACATGGAATTTGTATTTGGTTAGAGTAGCTCACAGTGCACGAAAACTGACATTACAAAAACAACAAACACACCCCAACCTAGCTGTCCTCCTACACACAAACGCACAATGATATACACGCGCGCGCGCACACACACACACACACACACACACACACACACGCGCACACCTGTAAACTTAACATGTGCAGAGTTGTGTATTTAAAGGAAAGTGCCAGTGCAACATTAAAGTACAGTGCAGACTGAACTAAATAGATACAAGTATGGGGAACAGAAGAGTCACTGATTGAGACGGCAAATGTTCTGGGACGCTATCAGATAAATAAAAGTAGTACAGAAAAAAGCAGAAGAGTGAGAGAACGTTCCAGGTATGGATGTATGTGTGTAGTAGACTGTAACCAGAATGTAGTGTTGTAATGTTCAGCTGTTCATGAGTGTGATGGCGGGTGGGAAGAAGCTTCTTTGTAGTCTGGAGGTCTTGATCCTCAACTGGCTGAAACGCCGACCTGAGGGAAGATACTGGAACAGGTGATATCCAGGGTGTGATGGATCACGGAAGATGTTCTCTGCCCGCTTCCTGGTTCTGGCCGTGTGCAGGTCCAGTAGGGAGGGTAACTGCACGCCGATGGTTCTCTCTGAAGACCTGATGTTGCGCTGCAGTCTGTGGGTGTCATGTTTGGTGGCTGAGCTGCCCCACACTGTGATGGATGTGGTGAGGACAAATTCTATGGTGGCGGTGTAGAACTGCACCATAAGCTCCTTGGGCAGGTTGAACTTCCTCAGCTGATGCAGGACGTACAGCCTCTGCTGAGCTCTCTTGGTGATGGTGCTGATGTTGCAGTCCCATTTCACGTCCTTGGAGATTATTCTGCCCTGGAACATGTAGGAGTCCACAGCCGTTACAGTACTGTTGAGGATGGTGAGTGTTGTAAGGGTTGGAGGGCTTCTCCTGAAGTCCACTCTCATCTCCACTGTCTTGGTTGTGTTCAGCTCTAGGTAGTTGTGGTCGCTCCAGAGGACCACCTGCTCCACCACCCGTCTGTAGGCAGACTCATTACTGTCTCGGTTGAGACCAATGACTGTAAGATCATCTGCAAACTTCAGGATTTTAACTGAGGGGTCCGTGGAGGTACACTAATATGTGTAGAATGAGAAGAGCAGTGGGGAGAGAACACAGCCCTGTGGAGCTCCTGTACAGATGGTCCTGGTTCCTGAGGTGATCTTTCCCAGCCTCACCTGCTGCTCTCTGCCAGTGAGGAATTTTAAGATCCACCGGCAGGTGGAGGCTGGCACACTGAGGTGGGTCAGTCTGGTGCGCAGATGTCCAGGGATGATTGTGTTTAAGGCAGAGCTGAAGTCCAAGAACAGAACTCTTGCATATGTACTTGGACGGTTGAGGTGCTGGAGGATGTGGTGAAGTCCCATGTTCACTGCATCGTCCACAGACCTGTTGGCCCAATACGCAAACTGCAGGGGGTCTGGTTGGGGGTTGGTGATCTCCTTCAAGTGAGTGAGAACCATCCTCTCGAAGGATTTCATGACCACAGAGGTCAGTGCAACAGGTCTGTAGTCATTCAGTCCTGAGATGTTTGGCTTTTTGGGGATGGGAATTATTGTGGAGCGCTTGAAGCACACCGGTACGACACACTGCTCCAGTGATTTATTGAAGATCTTGGTGGAGACAGGAGCAAGCTGTTCTGCGCAGTTCCTCAGGCATGAGAGTGATACTCCATCTGGGCCTGGTGCCTTCCTCACTCTTGTTTTTTGAAGAGTCGGTGCACGTCTGCTTCACAGATCTTCAGGCCAGGCTGTATGGGTGGCTGAGAGTCAGAAGGGTGTGAATTGGTGTTGTACTGTTGAGTGGAGCTGGGCTTTTCAGACCCACAGTAGAAGGTGTTTAGGTTGTCAGCCAGCTAAAGGCCCCCTATTGTCTGGGGGGGGGGGGGGGGTTGTAGCCTGAGAGGTTGTGTAGACATTTCCAGACGGCTTAAGGCTCGTTTGTGGACATCAGTCTGCTCAGCTTGGTGGAGTAGCTCTTCTTTGCAGCTCTGATCTATCTATCTGTTCAGTGTGTTCCTTGCGTTGTTGTACAGCAACAACGAGTTAATTTTAAACATTTTAGAGCTATAATTGTATGAAATTTAGATATAAGATAGAAACAAAGTTTGTATGTAAAAAAATTAAATAAAATTTCCTCCGGGATCATTAAAGTCTATCTTATCTTATCTTATGTTTAGTGTGCAGAGACAAACATTACAGATTAAAAAAAATTCCCCTGTACTCTTTCCACAATCTGCATTATTGCATTCTCAGCTCTCTTCTTGTCCTTTTGCCTGATTACTAAAGTGGCTTCATTTTGGCTCTAAGCCAAGCCTTAGTAAAGGAGAAAGTGGAAATGCTAATATGATGTATTCAGTCCATTTGTTTTATGGTTATGCTGACACAACATCTCTTTCAACAGCACAAAAAACACAAAACATGTGAATACTTCAGAGTATAGTTGTTTCACATATAATATGATGTGGGAAATGCAAACATGTCATTTTTGCTGCCGTGTATTTTATGTATTTTTTAAACCTGACAATTGTGAATATTTTTGACATTAAGGTCTATAAGTGTCACTAGACATGTTAGAGCCATTCTTACATCAGTTTATGAAAGGAGATTTAAGCAACCTTGTTTTGTTTGAGAGATTGTCACTTTAAAATGTTTACTCCACACTAAAAATGTTGTTGAAAATAAGCAATAGAAAGAGTCTTGGAGAAGACATATCTAATCAATAATTTATCTAAAAACGGCAGATATTAATAGCCTACTCATTGTTTCTCTGTAGCTCTCTCCTGTCCGACTCCAAGTGTTCCTGAAAACTCTGTCATGACAGGAAACAATTTTACCTTTGGAAGCAAGGTGACTTTCAGGTACCATTTACATCATACTGGGTGTCACTATGATAAAATTAGTGCAACAAATAGTCTCACATTTTGTTAAAAGCATTAACAGGTCTGCTGTGTGTCGCTCTTCAGCTGTAAAAGCGGCTTCCTGCCTCAGATCAACTATGAGTTCTACTGTCTCTCGACTCTGCGATGGAGTGGGACACCGCCTGTCTGTTACCCAGTGACCTGCGGAGGCCCACCAAGTGTGGAGCATGCAAACTATGTCTTTAACACAAACACGTACCTCTCTACTGTTAAATACACCTGTATAGAGGGATACAGGTATGGATGAATCACATATAATGATATTTTTACAGTAAATCAGCAATTTTGGTATTTTTTACTCACCTGCGTAAAAGAATGTCAATAATCAGTTCTTTGTTATTGCAAAGACCACAGGGTTCCATGGAAGTGGTTTGCGAAGTGTCAGGGGAGTGGAGCCGACCCTTTCCTCGCTGTGTGAGCATCCTATGCAGTGAGCCGCCTCCACTTAATGATGCAGTGATTGTTGGAGAAAACTATGAAGTGGGAAACAAGGTTCACTACATCTGCAAAGAAGGGTAAACGTTTTATTTATCTCAAATCTAAATATTATTAAAAAAGAAAATGTACTTTTAATTTAACATTAACCTTAAACTACAATTGTTTGGATTGTTTTTTTCACCGTGTCCTTTGCTTTTTACTAAACTTTTGATCAACATATATTCAACATATATGATGGAAGACTATCCAAAAATCTCCAAAAATCAGACTAGACATCAGCGGTTTTGGCATACTATTTACAGACAAAGCAGAAAGGAGCACACAACACAGCAAAATTTGTACAGTAACTGTTGTTGCAAAGTTGGTGCTACAAGGTATTAACCAAATGGAATATTTGGTTCCTGAAAAGGAATTTATGCATCAAAATTAGGCGGTGAACTAAAATCCTAATAATACTCTTAATTATGCTCTTGTGAGCAAAGGCTAAAATGTTCAAGGGGTGTGAATAATTGAGCAAGGCACGGTAAGAATACAAATTTGTCTATCCTGATTTGTTCTGTAGGTATACACTAATTGGCCCAGAAACCAGAGAATGTCTACTGAATGGCCAATGGAGTGAAGGCTTTCTGCAGTGCGTCCCTCGCTCTTGTGGCCCACCCCCTGCTATCGACCATGCCGTGCCCCATGAGACCCACAAGTTGTTTGGAGATACAGCCAGCTACTACTGCACAGATGGATACACTGCCAGTAATAACTCGAAGATGGTGTGCAGCGCGCAGGGTGTGTGGGTTCCCCCGGATGGCATGGAGGCTCCTCTCTGCATTGCAAACTTTTGCCTACGCCCGTTTGAGGTTCCCCATGCTATTTTAGATTCAGTCAATAAAGCAAAATATGCTACCAACACCGAGGTGAGCTATAAATGTGAAGAGGGTTTCATGCTAAACACAACATCCACCCTCCGGTGCTTGTTAGGAGGGAGTTGGGAGCCTTTGCCATTAGAGATTGGCTGTATACCTGTAAGGTGCTCCAAACCAGAAAGCATTGATCGAGGGTATGTGAGAGGTACCAACTACAGCTTTGGTGCATTGGTGGCATACAGCTGCGAGTCAGGGTACATGATTCAAGGGGAGAAGAGGAGGATCTGCAAGGCTAATGGAGAGTGGGGAGGAGTTCTGCCCATGTGTATTCCTGTGTCCTGTTCCGCCCCTCCTCCACTGCTTAATGGATACATCTATGTTAGTAAAATAATCAAAAATAAATGGCTCTTTTAGATGGTTGTTGATTTTTATATTCAGGAATGTTTATGTTTTGTTTCCTTTAGGTCAGACCGCGATACATTTTCAATAACAGGGTGACATACGCCTGCAATGCTGGGTACAAACTCGTGGGTGGGCCAGAGCGAGTTTGTCAGGCCAACCGACAGTGGTCCAACAATGACCCTCCCACCTGTGTCCTTTTGACCTGCGATCCTCCTCCTCCTGTGGTCCATGGTTACTACAAGGGCTCCACCTTCCGTGTGGGAAGCAAAGTGGAATATTTTTGTGAGGAGGGTTATGCGCTTGGAAGATATGTAATTTGGACCTGTCTCAAGAATGGACATTGGGATCAACCCAGTCCTCCACGCTGCTCTCCAGTCAAGTGTCCAGAGCCACCTCTAGAGGAAAGTCACCTGGTCCTGCAAAGTCTTTACCCTGAATCTGGAACTGTGGAATTATCTTGTAAGGATGGGTATGTTCTGGAGGGGGCTACTGTGCTTCGATGCACTTCGTCTCAGGAGTGGAATGATACCTTTCCGGTGTGCAAGAAGGTGTTTTGTGGACCTCCGCCTGATGTGTCTTTTGGTGCTCCACACAACACAAGTCATCCATACCCTTTCAACTCAGTGGTCACCTACACTTGCATGAGAGGCTTTACCTTCAGGAAAGACAACTCTGTGTCTTGTCTAGCCAGCTCCCAGTGGAGTACTCCTTATCCAGAATGCATCCCAGTTGAATGTTCTCAGCCTGATGAGATTTCTAATGGTATTGTTGATGTTCAGGGTCTGATGTACCTCAGTAAAGCACTCTATACCTGTAAAACTGGATATAATTTAGTGGGAAGCTCCACTGTTCTTTGTGGAGAGAGGGGTGCATGGATTGGTGAGGTTCAATTCTGTCGCCCAGTAGAATGCTCCATCCCTAAACAGATAACCAATGGGAAAGTGGTTTATACAAAACTCCAGTATGGTCATAGTGCAACCTACTCCTGCCATCGGGGTTTTCGGCTCAATGGCCCAGAGTCTCTTAAATGCTTGGCTAATGGGGAATGGGAGTCAGAGACCCCTGTGTGCATTCAGATATCGTGTACTCTGCCCCAGGCAATTGAAAATGGGTTTGTGGAGGGTCAAGATCACAGTTTTGGTGTCACTATTTTCTATAGCTGTTTCCCAGGATTCCAGCTTGTTGGACAGGATCATCTAACCTGTGAGGAATCAGGTTGGTCTAGTTCTGTTCCTATGTGTGTACCCTCAGACTGTGGACTCCCTCCTCACATTGACTTTGGAGACTATGTCAGGGTGACTAAGTTGGACAATGGTTCAAAAGACCCCAAAACAAGTTCCCTTTTAGATTTGAACTTTCTTCATGGGACATTGATTGAATATCGCTGTCATCCAGGTTACAACATTAGCCGCCACACCAGACTGGTTTGTCAGAAAGATGGGGGCTGGAATGGAACAGCGCCTTCATGCATCCCAGCAGAGTGCGACGCACCCTCTAATCCAAAGCATGGCTATGTAAACATAACGTATGCTCCCATTGGTGGTGTGGTCAGTTATTCTTGTGAGGAAGGGTATGAGCTCGTGGGAGAGCCTGTAAGACAATGTGTTTCAGGTCGACTTTGGACCAGTGATGTCCCAATTTGCCAACCTGTGTCCTGTGGTGATCCTGGAGTTGTTGCTAATTGTACGACTCATGGGAGGGATTTTCTTTACCCTGAAGTTCTGCATTTTGAGTGTTATCCTGGATTTGTTCTAATTGGAACAGACACCATAGCTTGCCAGGCAGATGGAAGGTGGAATGGACAAAAGCCAGGATGTGATCCAGTGTCCTGTGGCCCCCCTGTACTACCTAATGACATCATTGTCCAAGGGAACGAGTACAATTATAATAAGGAAATTAAGCTGAGTTGTCAGCCTGGTTTCATCTTGAAAGGAACATCTAGAAGTGTTTGCCAGGCTGATGGTACCTGGAGCCATGGTTACCCTTCTTGTGTAACAGCTCGTTGCAATAGGCCATCACCTATACCCAATGGCCATGTTATAGGGTCGGAATTTGGTTACAATAGCAAAGTTAAGTATGAATGTGATGAAGGATACAAGCTTTCTGGAGATCCTACTGTGGTTTGTCAGTTAGATGGACTGTGGGATAAACCTTTACCCCGCTGTGAAATCATTAGCTGCGACCCACCTGCAGACATCAGTCATGGCTTTGTGAATGGCTCTGGATTTAACTACAACAATATAGTGGAGTTTGTCTGTTTTGAAGGATATCAGGTGATTGGGGATCCCATTCTGCGATGCTCGGGTCAGGGACTCTGGTTGGGCTCTATTCCTAAATGCCAACCATGTGTCTGTTCACCACCTGAGGTTCAGTTTGGGATGGTCACAGGCCCTGGCTACGCTTGTGGAGACAGTGTTCAGTTCATATGTGATGAGGGCTATAAACGGCTGGGTCCCTCTCAAGCAGTATGTGAGAAGGGAGGAGTTTGGAGCCCTGGGGTGCCAGTGTGCAGCAGAGGGAGGTGCATTGTTGCCCCACCTTTGGTCCCCAATGCTGTCCTACAGGGGGGTGTAACTTCATTTACAGAAACAATCTCATATAAGTGTAGGCTTGGCTACGTGTTGAAAGGGTCACCCCTTATCTCCTGTGGAAGAGATGGTAGATGGGCAGAACCTAGGATCCAATGTGAACCTGTTAACTGTGGAAAACCACCTGTAGTAGCCCACAGTCAGTTGAGGGGAGATGTCTTCACCTTCCCCAATGAGGTCACATACAGGTAAATACTCTTTTACTTCTGCAATGCAAATTAAAAGTATTGTTTATTTATTTTTACTGAAATTATAGACATAAGAAACAGGACTGGAATTAGATCTTGCCATATTAAAATATAAATGTTTTTTTAAGTGATGTCTGCCTCATTAAGCTCTGCTTAGTTGATCATTCTTATTTGATTTTGATAGTCAGGGTTGACAGATATTGATCAAAATAGGTTTTTAATTGTTTTAAAAAATTGTCACTCAAACACTGAATATCTGTGTGTACCCACAGATAACTGAAAAATACCTTAGGTTGTGTCCAAAGTTAGGTTTTAAATCATTCAAAGGCTGAATTTAAAGGGTGATCATGTCACAGGGACATAAAGTAAAGTAGACAGTTCATATTCAAAGACCTACAGTTCATCCCACAAATCCTTACTTTCACAGATTTGAAGGACAGATCTAGTGTATTCTTAGCTGCCCACCATTTACAAGGTTAATTGCTGGCCATCTACAAATTTCATGCACAAATACTCTACACTGATTACAGATTTAAAGCACAGTTTGTAATTGTGAACCATTTTTAAAATTTGTTAAAACATTTCAACAATGATCAAATCTTCTCATTCTAATTAATACATTGTGCCTTGTTTAATTAATCTAATGTAAATTTACAATCCTAGTAATCCTATCACCTTCTTTCTCTGAATTTGCATTGAATATAAATATGTATATTTTTACATAATTCCTACTTTCCAGATGTGACAATGGATATGAACTAGCAACAACAAAAGCCTCTGTCTTGTGTCAAAGTGACGGGACCTGGTCCAAACATAGCATTCAATGCCTTCCCACCCCTTGCGGGCTCCCCACCAACATTTCCATCCCTCATTTGCAAATCAGCGGGAAGGAGCTCACTCCTGTAGGGAGCACCATCACTCTCTCATGTCCCACAGGCTTCTACCTGCAGGGGTCAGCATTAGCAGAGTGCCAGGTAGGAAACAATAGTCTTAGTCATGTTTTTTTATTAATTCATTTATTCATTTTTTGTTTTTTTGTTGAATACCTCAATTCTTAATCACTTGTTATTGTTTATTATTTTTTTATTTGTGTTTTGTGAATAGATGGGAGGAAGCTGGTCTCCAAGCATCACCACCGTTTCCTGTGAGGTGGTGAGGTGTGAGAAACCTTCTCCTTTTCTTCACGGTTTCATGGAGGGTGACAGCTACAACTATGGAGACGTTGTCCTGTATTCGTGCTTGCCTGGCTTTGATATGAAGGTGCTCATAATGACAAATTTTACTTGTTTAGCTCTTTTGTTGTCCACTGAGCTAAGCCCCTCCCTATAATCCCCTACTGTGAGAGGTTTATCTCATAACCAGCTCTCCATCCAAAGGATACGGATATTCTAAAGACTGCTCCATTATATCTTAAACAGAAATGTAGGGAATCTATATAAGCTAGTATCAAGACAGACTCGGTTGTCGTGTCATAGCCTCCATCGAGGTATTTTATCCTTCTTCCAACTATAAATTATTTAGGTTAAAGCCAACTAGGATTCAAAGACTACACTTGTTAATAGTCATTCTGTCTGTAATTTAGAGCAGCTTGGGGCCTAAGGAAACCTTAAAAATCCTCCTATAAACTTCTGAACCATGCAGGTTCGTAAAGCTTAACAACTGTGACAAACTGCATATTTTAGGATCATATAAAAATGATAAATTTTTTATCAAAAATAGTATGTTATTTAATCTTATCTGCTGTTATCTTTTGCATTTATTGCCCTCCAAAAAACACAATCATCTTCATCCTTTTTTTTTGTTTCATATCTAAATTACTCATTCCTTTAAACACAATCATAATAATCATTTTCTCCAGTGCTGACAAAATACTTTTTTATTTTTTTTTATTTTATCTTTATTGATTCTCAGGAAAATATCATTTACATAGTCTTAGGCATCTATATCACAAAATTAACTCAAAAATTTGACAAATGGTGCAAAAGTAGACCATTGCCTAGTAATGGTAACTAATAGTCAAATCAAAAAAATGCAACGGCATTCCTTCAGAAAGATTATAAGGTGGAGAATATAAGAGAGTGTGAAAGAAGCAGAAGAGGGGAAAAAACAGACAGAAAAAAATAAATAAATGAATAATAGATAAAAAGCTTAATAAAGTTAGAAAAGTAGAAAGCAAACCACAGAAAAAAACACACTAACAAAAAATATGGTATAAATTATAAAATATGGTTATCTTAGGAGAGAGATTGTGGGAGAGGTTTAAATAAGTTTGATCTCTAAAAAAGAAATCGGATCTTTTAGATTTTACGTAGTCTACCCAAATCTGCCACCATTGACAGAATTGTTCAGTCTCGTGATTGAGAGAGGCTGTTATTTTTCCCATTTTAAACATGTTAAACGTAATGTCAATCCAGTCATCTAAAGTTGGTTTGTCTTGTGATAGCCATTTTCTTGTAATATTTTTTCTTACTTGCTGTTAAAAGAATAGTCATCAGATGTATGTGTTTTTTTGTAGCCTCTTGAGGAATTATCCCAAGATGCATGTTTTTGAGCTCCAAAGCAATGTTCTCCTTAAGAAATCTTGTAAGGCACTATTTATCTCTTACCAGTAATCTTTTATAATTGGACAGTCCCAGAAGACATGATAACGGTTTGCATTTTGATTTCTACATTTTCTCCAACATGCAGGAGGATTTCCATCATAGTGGCATTTCTGAGCAGGTGTGATAAAGAATCTTATCAGATTTTTTCCATCCAAATTCTTGCCATTGTAGAGATTTATTATATGACCATTGGTTTTTCCATAATATTGCCCATTCCTCCTCTGTTACTGTTAAATTGCCCTCTCTCTCCCACCGTGCTTTAATTTGTAGGGTTGAATTGTTTTTGAGCTCTATTAGGTTTTTATAGATAAGTTAAATCGTTTTCTCTTTAACTTTTGATTTATAGGCATTAATAAGAATTTCCATTAGGTTTATATTCTTGTCAGTAATTGGGTTAACAAAATTTCTTATTTGTAAATATCGGTAGTGTTGCTGTTTGTCCAAGGAATATTTTCTCTTGAGTGTTTCGAAGTCATTTGGGATGTTTTTGTTCATTAATGTGCACAGAGCAGTGATTCCCCTGGAGGTACAGTCCTTAAATCTGGCGTCCAGTTTATTTGGTGTAAAATCGGAGTCATATGCAATCCATTTTATGACTGCCAAGTCGTTTTCTAGTGCATTTTCTTTAACAATAGTTTTCCACGCACTAAGGGTTGTTTTCATCCACCGGTTATCTATATCATTTATGAGACTTTGTAGATTTCCATCGGCTAGAATTGCCTGTACAGGAATGGGTGTTACTTTTGTTTCAATAGTTTTCCACTGACCATTGCATGTTGGATCACAACAGTATATCAGTGTCCTTGCTTGTGCTGCTAAGTAATAATCTCTAAAGGAAGGCAACCCCCAACCTCCCATTTTCTTTTTCCAACTGTAGGAATTTATATCCGATTATTGGTCTTTTACCTTGCCAAATGTATCTTGATAATAGTTTATCCCATTCATTAAAAACGTTTTGATTTATTTCAATTGGAAAAGTTTGGAATAAATATAACAGTCTGGGCAGTATGTTCTTTTTAATCGAAACAATTCTTGAACTAAAACGTAGAAAAGGAGTGAGATTCCATCTTGTAATATCCTCTTTAATTATTTTTGCATGGGGACATAATTATATTCAAAATATTTTCAAGGTCCTTTGGTATAGTAATGCCTACACTGTAAACCCCATGTTCAAAATAAGTAATTGTGTTAAGTAGTGTGAACTGTTGAGTGCCTGGAGCAATTTCCTTCTTTTTGAGTTGATTTAACTTGAAATGTTATATAATAATAATAATATGAACATTTTACATTTCATGTACCTGTTACTTAAAATGATTAACTCAGAGTTACTGAAACCGTCGTAGATCAAACATGAATTTATATTTTATTTTGAAAGCAAAACATAAATAAATCAATTTAGGGACGAATTAAGAATAAATTAATTGCATTAAATATATTTTTATATATGAAATATCACACACACACACACACCTTTTTATACGTTTATTAATTTTTATTTATTTTTGTTTTCATTGTTAATAGTTTGCATATTAAAATGTAGGCTGTTTAATAAAATATTTTTATATTAAAAAAATAAGTCGCTTGCACCTGAACCGCTCACATATTTTATTTTGTAGTATTTGCGTCACTTCCTCTTCAGGCAAAAAGACTGGAACCGATGAAAAGAGCGGGAGACTTTGGCAAAGGTTAACACTCAGCTCTGCACTGCATTGCGTGTCCCAGTTTTGAATGTAAGTAGTCAACATAAAACTTGCATGAATGTTTGAATGTTTGTTTCTGGAAGTTCAATGTGTTTATAAGGCGGACAAAGTGAGTCGCGTTTGAAATTTAAAACGGTTAACCGTTAGGTTAGCAAGCTAGCAGGCAAAGTCGCTCTTCCAGCTAGCTGTGTAGGAAACATGGGCAGGCTGCTGTATTTTTAAAGGAAACTGATCCCAAGTAGCGGGGAATAGTTAGTTATCATGTACGGCTCAATACAAACTCTAAATCTGTGGTGGAGCTGTGTCAGTGTTGTGAGGGAAACCAGAAGCTAATTTCATGCGTTGTGACTTGGGCTAAGTTAAAAAAAAACAACTCTATGCAAATTAACTTAGCTGGTTAAATAAAATAAAACAAATACATATTATTGTGTTTTTTTGTTTAGTTATTGCTATGATAAGAATTAATGGATGCTATGAGCCCAACTTTGACTTATTTGTGAAATAAAAGGCTTTGAATAGTCTAACAGACATACTGCACTTCTACTTTGTTTTGATCTGTTTGTGTATATTGTTGTACACTTTTAGTATGATGGGTATGATCATTTGAAATCATGACACCTGTCCTGTAATACAATATTCTTTGTGTGTTTTCAGATTGTTGGAACAAGTATGACTTGGCACTGTAAGTTGTGTACAGATTTTACCACTAGAACATTTATTTAAACATTGCAGACTGCAGCAGAGCCACTTTTTTAAAATTAGCCATCATGATGATTGGATATGCACATTTCAGACAAAAGAAGCTCGATCTGACAATGGATGGAAATGTTGGAAGAACAGCATCAAGTTTAAAATGGGCCACTACACGACTGAGATGAGGAGGGCTGGATGTCAGGAGGTCGCTGTAAGTGCTGAGAAAGGAAGTTGGGGAAAAACTGATAATAAACCTTTACACCCCAACATCAAAAAGCCGATGTATGCAGAGATTAACTTTCTGCCTAACTTTGCTCAAGGCTGTTGATATGCAGTCTGAGGTAATAGTAGTAAACGCTTGCTAAAAAAATTTAATTAATTTAGGTAACTTTTTTATTATTTCTGTTTATATTTGTTACTGTCTGCCACATTGTTTGTAGTATTGCCTAATTTCATTCACCGTGAAATAAATAATTGCTGTTACTGTCCTTTCCTCAATGCAGGTACATGCAAAAGATAACTAACTAACCGAACTAACTGAGCTTGATCGCCTCACTCATCGTCTGACATTATTTAGACAGAAAGCTTCCAAAACTGGAAGGACTGCAGATGCTTATGCAGAAATGTTCAAAGTTCATGATACACAGGTAAATATACATTTCACAGGTACAGTCTTAGTGTAATTTTGGGAATTTAATGCTTCATATAAACTTTTGAATTCCACAATTCCACCAGTCAGCTGGTATTAAAGGGTTTATGTGCAGATATTGGTAATTCATTCATTTATAATTACTTGGGGCTGTTTGGCATTGGGTTTGATTAGTAAACTTGTCACTATTTTAATCCTTTTAGGAATTACATGATGTCCACACATGGTGTACAACTGTTCTTAACGCCCTTCCTGTGTATCTACGCGAGGAAGTCTCTGGATTTTTCAGAACATTTGTGGTAAGTAACCAATTCATATTTGCATTCTATTTTCAACACACTGGAATGTCTGTATATGTACCAGTGTTTCAACTACAAATCTCTGGCAAGTTTCTAAGTGTGAATTGCAATTTTGAGCCCAATAAGTCATCAAAAAAAATAAATCGCAAAGAAAATCAAGTAAGGTGTCTTTATCCTGTGGAATACATAAAAGTCATCTAACTTTCTTAGCAACGAGAGTACAACACAGCAGAATGAACTTGAGTTTTTCAGACTTGGGTATTATTGTTGTCTATGTGATGTCCAACTGTAATCAAAATGGCCACAGCCAGTTTCTGTAAATGTAATAAGTAAATGAAAGATCTAAAAGCACTTATTACCCCCCCTGATGTTAGTTAGCACTCAGTGTATGGTACTTGGGCCTTCTGTGTTACCTAAATGCTGTAAATGAGTGTCATTATGCAGGTAAATTGTGTCGTAGTTCAATGTTAAACCCTCTTTTTGTAAGTCGCTTTGGATAAAAGTGTCTGCTATATGCATAAATGTAAATGATCTCCATTTCAATTTTTAAGGATGAGCCAGACCTGGGAATCCATCAGTAGTCCTCCTTACAACCGTCAGTGACGATACCACAAGCCCACTTTACTACCACTCAGCAAGATTTTCTTGTCATCCTAGAGGCTGATGTTGTCGTCAATCTTCCCAGGCTTGCTGATGCCTTTGTGGTAATCTTCGGCCTAATCTATGCACTACATCTCAGCTATCCCAAGGACTGACAAACACTTTTGAGTTCACGCAAAAAATCTTGCTTGGTTTTGATGACTCTAAACTTTCACCCAAACTGCAGATGTTTAGAAATTATGTTATGTTGTGTGTCTAACTCAAGATCTAAAAAGGAGTGGTGGGTTCACTCGGTTAGAGCATATTCCACAAGGGTTTTTAGCCAAATAGCACACTGGCTTTCTATTTGTTGTCTTTATTTTATTTTTGTTAAACTGAATTTAACAATATTAATTTTGTGTGTTTCATTTAGTGCTGAAAGGGACAGGAGTGGGCAAATCTCTCTAAAGTCAAATTTGTGTTTAGGACCCAACACTTGCTTATGCATCCCTGGTAATGTTGTATTAACTGTTTATAAGCTATGTGGGACATGAAGATTTTTTTTCTTAGTACTAGTATAAACAAAATGGCCGGAAGCAAACTTGTTAATTGTTGGTTTATTTATTTATTTGTGTTTTTAAGTTTTTTTATTTCAGATATTTGTTTGATAAAAGACTTGCCAGGAAATGTTTCTACTTAACATCTGAATTTAAAAAAACATATGTAAGCTTTTAATTTTATGTTTTTTTGTTATTGGACTTTAAAATCAAGAGTACCTATTATTTTTAAGGCAATCAGTTGCCACAAATATTTTAAGTTTGGCAGTAAATGATTTTGAGCTGTAACATGTCTATAATTTTGAGTTGCGGGTAATCGAACGATTGATTGAAGAAACTAATAAATGTTAAGTTCTTGAAACATAAATATCTCGACTTTTTATGCTTGAAATTATTAAGTTTTCTTGAGTTATTACAATGAGCCAGATGGATAGCAGAAACATAAAATTTTTGAGTTGGCTTAATTAGTAAATCTAATTTAATGATAATTTAAAATTATGCTTATCATGAACTCAAAATATATATGTAGTGATATACTTAAATTTTTAGTTTATGAACTTAAGAAACGTAAGGCAATTGATTGTCTTACTTTTTAAAAGTTCTGCTTACTTATTCGTGTTTAGATATTTTAAATGGTCACTGTGCCAAGCTAAGGGGTACCTACTTTGAATTTCCTGCATTGGAGTATAATTGTAAGATAGCAGCTGAGTTTTGTTCATATTAAGTTTGTACGCTGATAATTTACCAAATTGTTTGAATAATTGCATCAAAGCCGGGAGAGAGTGGGTCGGTGGTTCCATATAAATTAATATATCGTCTGCATAACAGGCCAATTTATGTTCTAACTAACTAATTTGATAGTTATTCCTTTAATATCCTCATTTTGTCTTTTCGATCGGGCTAGTGGTTCTAAATATAATGCAAAAAGTAATGGTGACCACGCACATCCTTGTCTTGACCCTCTTTCTAAAGTAATTGTGTCTGATAAGTGTCCATTAACTTTAATTCTTGCTGTGGGGTTATTGTATAACGCCTGTATTGTTTTTATTATTGTATTATGTAGTCCAAATTTATGTAAAACCCTGAAGAGAAAATTCCAGTCAACCGAATCGAATGCTTTTACCGCATCTATGCTAATGACCATGGCTTCCAGTTTACTTTTTTGTATGTGATCTATAACATGTAGCGTCCTTCTTATATTATCTTGTGTTTGACGTTGTCGTTTGAAACCCGTTTGATCGTTATGTATTACGGAAGGGAGAAATTATTCCAATCGTCTGCCCATTATAGACGTGAAAACAGGTATCGGTCGGTATGATCCACAGTCCAGTTTATCTTTGCCTTCTTTGTATCACTGAGATTATTGCCTCTTTCCAGCTTGATGGTGTTTGAGCTTTTTTCAGAGTCCATTTTAGTGAAGGGAGAAGGATTGGAATCAGCTTTCTGAAATTCCTTATGAAATTCTGCTGTGTATCCATCTGACCCAGACGATTTACATGGTTTTAATCTACCTATTGTGTTTTTTTATTCTTTTTCTGTAATGTCTTATGTCATTTTTATATTCTGTTCTTCGTTCATAAATGAATATCTGAACTCACTAGAACTAGTGAGTTCAGATATTCGTCAGCTTGTTCTATAGTTCTTCCAGAGATTTTTGAATATAGGGTTTTGTGGAACATTTCGAATGCTTCCTGGATGTCGTTCAATTCTTTCTTTAATAGTTTTGATTTGGGGTTTATAATTCTATGGATTGTATTTCCTGCTGTTTTCTTTTTTAGTTTCCATGTTAGTATCCTCATAGATTTTGATCCACTTTCATAGTTTCTTTGTTTAAGAAACATGAGGTTTTTCATAGTTTCCTGTGTCGTCATATCATTTATTTCATTTCTAATTCTTTTTAAATCTTCCAGTATATCTATTGTACACTTTTGTTTGTGTTTCTGTTCTAGATCTTCCAATTTTTTATGCAATTCTTCTGATCTTTTATTTCTTAATTTTTTTAGGTATGCTGACATTGCTATAATTGTTCCCCTCAGTACCGCTTAAAGAGTGTCCCATAATATCGGAGGAGATACTTCTCCCTTGTCATTAAGATCTAAAAACAAATGTATTACCTTCCGTATTTCCTGTTTGAACCACTGGTTATTAAGCAAACCTGAATTTAGTCTCCATGTATTATTTCTTTTTTGTAATTTCAGATCCACTGTTAAATATACAGATGAGTGGTCACTCACGTCTATTGTTCCAATCTCACATCTGTCTGTTTTGTCCCTGTCTTTTGTAAATGTCAAAAAAGAATCAATTCTTGTCAATACTGAATGAGTGGCTGAGTAGTATGTATAATCCTTTTTACTGGGGTGGAAGTCTCCCCACATGTCTATCAGACCAACTTCTTTAAAGAGTATATGTATTTTTTTTGTATTGTTGTTCTTTCTGGTAGGCTTTCTCCCTGGAAGAATCCATCTTTGGTTGTAAGCAAATATTTAAGTCCCCTCCACAGATCAGAACACCTTGTGTTTCTTTTATTAATTTATTAGTTGTTTTCTTTTAGAAGTCAATATCGCTCACCGGAGGAGCATGTATGTTAAATAATGTAACAGGGTTTCCCCCTACATTGCCTTACACCAACACAAATCTACCTTCCTTGTTCGTATCATTTTTCGAAATGTATCTTGTTTGAGATAAGAGTAGCCACCCCTCTTCTATGTCCTGATTTGTATGAAGAGAAGAACAATTGGTTGAAACCCATTCTTCTTAGTTTTTCATGTTCAGTTTTGTTTAGGTGGGTTTCTTGTAAGTACACTATGTGAGCATGTTCCGTCTTCATTTTTGATAGGATTTTACTTCGTTTAATTGAGCTGAGTGGACCATTAACATTAAAAGTAATTATATTTATCTTATTGTTAGCCATGTCTGGTTGTCTTGTTGATCACTTTTAGATATCTGATAGCAAAGCTTAACCAATCCACTCTCCGAGTAAATGTACACAGTAATTTAACCATAAACAATAAAAAACTAACGAGATTCCAGGGTTGGGGTCCTGAACAACAGACCCTGAACTTGGCTAGGAAAACCGTCTAGCCCTGGGGGAAATCCTCCCTTGAAAAAGAGGGGAGGGCCCCCAACAACGTTAATCATGATCAAAATATATCGGTTTGCCGTGTAGAAGCACGCCTTTCTTCCCCCATGCTCTACGTAAAATCTCTTCCTTGGTTTCGCCGCGGAGAAATTTAACAATGGTCTGTTGTTTCTGTCCCCTGGTGGAGCCGGTGCTCCGTGTGCCCTCTCATTGTCCAATTCCTTAATTGGTTCGATCTCCAGGGTGTAAGTAATTTATCCACAAAATCCCTCATCGATGATCCTTCCACTCCCTCTAGCACGTTGTATATCCTGAGGTTTTCTCTTCGTGATCTCCCCTCCTGGTCAAGCTGTTTTTCCTGTTGCTGGCTTATCAGGTCGGCCATCTTGCCCAATATCTGCTCCATGTTCAGTGCCCGCTCCTCCACTTCATCAACTCTGTTCTCCGTTTCGTTAATTTTTTTGGTGTACGTTGGTGTGTTCTGACTTGATGTCGTCAAACTGTTTCATATCTTTTCGGAAATCCCGTAACTTCCCAAGAATTTGCGCTAGTCCTGACCCGTCAGTGGAAGGCGGATTAGCATTAGCTTCGTCGAGGTGCTGATGTGTTGGTGAGCTACAAGAAAGAAAGACGGCATGTCTTTCTTTCTTTCTTTTGCCAATTCTTCATTTGTGGTTTTTCTATTCCCGTCGTTTTTCCCCATTCTAGACCCCCTTAAAGACTCCATTTTACTCATTTTTCATTATATTTGGTAAGTAGTGGGGGTCAAATTAAGACTTACCGGAGGAGTAGTCAGCTCAAGCAGCCATTACAGAACATGACGTCACCAGAACCCCCAAAATACTTTTTATTTAATTTAATTTTGTTATCGTTCATTATTATATTATTTTATCTACATAGTTAAGTAACGATGTCACTTTATTCTGAATACCCGAACAAGTGGAAAGACGAAGAGTCAAAAACAGCAAAAGCTGAAAAATCTTGTGAGGTTAGTTAAGTAAAAAAACTGCTTCTCCTTATTTCTCCAGTGAGAGTTGATGTTTCTTACGTAAAAAGTATAGCAGGAAACTTGATTTCTGTTTTAACTTTTGAGGTTCGTTATATATTATACGATTTAAGTCATATTTTGAAATGTTGTCCGAGCTTACTTATAAAATGCAGTCTCAGACCATTCAACAGCTGCACAGCCAGCCTAATTAGCAAACAATTTGGTGTGACCTAAAGCATGAAGGATTCCCATCTCATGCTGTCCTCTCGCAAAGCATTCGTCCGCCCTGGACTAGCTCTGTTGTGCAAGTTGCTGGTCTGTGGTGACCGTGGTTATTTCCTTTTGCCCAGAGCAGGGTTGCAAGTCAAGGTACTATTGCGCTACTATAGTGCCAAAGTCAATGCTTCTTACGTGGAAGTAGTAAACCAATGCTTAACAAGCGTAAGGACTAGTTTACGACTATAAAACATGACATCTTATGCCCTGATTTTTTTATAAAACCTTTTGCCATATCTTGCCTTAAGCTGCAGTGAAAACCATATTTACAGCTTGTCCAGTTTTACTATCATCTTGTTTTGTTTTAGGGAGACTCAATCCAAACCTGCCAGGGAGATGGAACATGGAGTGGGATGCAGCCAATGTGTGTTGGTAAGTTTATGTGGAAATGAAACATGTTTTATAGTTTAAATTATTTTTGTTTTAAAGCAGCCATCAGTTATTTTAAACACTGTTCAACAACATTCAATTTAAAGTAATCTTTTTCTAATTAAATTTTATGGATGGTTACCTGTAAGGAAAGGCTGTCACAATTCTAAAAATAAAATTATCGTCCAGTGAAACATCCTTTATTTATTTTATATCATATCACATTAGAGGTAGCCAGCCTAAATAGTACCTCCACTAAATTATACAAGAGTTCAAATGAGTACTTAACTATATGGAAATATAAACATATTTAAGGGTTTGAGTACTAGGGACCAAAATATTTGCTGACAGGTACCAAATTTGATAAAAAATCGTTCTGTTGAGGAATACCATTCAAAATCATTATGAATGCGTGGAGACAATTGCCTAAACACCAAGTCCTCTCTGAAACTCTACGCATCCTTAAAGACTGTTTTGAATTACATTTGTCATGCAGATAAACAGAAAAGAAGAAGCAAGTGATCATTTGAAATTGTTGAAAGAAAATTTTACTTTCAAAGACAGTTAAACACTTGATATATTGTTATATTTGAGAAAGCCGCTCCCTGTCCCAAAGCCTGATGTTTTCTTGCTCTAAGTTGCAAAACAATATCTCAGTAGAGAAGCAAGTTGCTGAATTACAATCCAAACCATGACCTTTCTACAGCTGTTTCTTACATGTCTGCAGCTTCATCTCGCTCCTGTGGACCTCCGCCTATAGTGAAAAATGCTCAGATCCAAACAACAGGAGGAAGACGTCTGCACAACGTCAGCTATGTCTGCAATGTCGGGATGCAGCTCCATGGCCCCAAAACCCTCACCTGTCTGGCTAATGGGACCTGGAGCATGCCACCGCCTACATGTGAAGGTTTGGAGGGAAGAGGGTTTACAAGGAGTTTTAAAATGTTAAAGTCCTAAACGTTTTTTTAAAATTATTATTATTATTATTATTTAATTACTATTATGACTGTAATCCCTGTCACTGTCGATCAGAGGCCAGAGGTTGCGACAGTCCCAAACAGGTGCTGCATGGTATAGTGCAGGCGCACAACCTGAGCTCTGGACGTGCTTTGGAGTTCCAGTGTGATCGAGGCTACAGCCTGGTGGGAGATGCTCTGGTGATGTGTATGGGAGGAAATACCTGGAGTTCAACTTTTCCCATCTGTCAAGGTGAGAAATCATTTCCTCCCAAGTGACATAACGTTTTTATAAAAACCATGTTAAGATTTATCATTCTGGTTAGCTACCAACAGTTTCTTTTTTCGTACAAACATTTGCGAAAATATACCTAAAGAGTTTTCGTGGCGTTCCAATCACGAAGATCATCAGTAAAGTTAAGCTAAACGGTCCCAAAGCAAGGCCTAGTTGAAACCAATACAGATCCTAAAATCATTGCTGAGCAGCAGCTGATTCGTTGCTGATTAAGCTGCTCTCCACAAATGAATTTTGCATAAATAAAAAAAGTTTGAAACCAAATAGGATTTTAACCCTAATTGTGCCACTCGGTTCCGCATGTGACTGTCGCTTTAACTAATTTACCAAGTCAATAGCAGCGAAAATCCAAACCAAATGAAACTTTAACAAAAGATAAGCAGAAGAGATGGCAGTTGTCCTGAGCCACTTAAAAAAAAATCCCAGGTTTTTATAATGGAAAAAAAAATTTGATTGGTAAACAATTTTTTGCCCTTAATGATAAGAGAAGGTATAAAACCAAGGTGAAATAACATAGTTGTTTAAGTTATGAAACCCTAAACCAACACTAGAATTTAACTGTATTGAAACAAAAACATAAATTTTTAGTTTTCTAACCTAAGTGAGAGAATCGGAAGGTTTAATGTTTCTCTAAAACTGCTGAACAAAGACAGAAGCTGGTCAGAAAGAGTGCCAGGAGACCAACAGCAGCACTGAAAATACACTTTCTTTTCTATCCTTTAGAGGATTGTCTTACGATCTAGATTAAACCATACTTGAAGTTCTGGGTCAGAAAATAAATGCCAGCTTTTGTCGCGCAACCTTCAGATTTAGCCCACAAAATTGATGATAAAGTGTCTTTGAGTGTCCCAGCGAACAAAAAAATAACTTCAGCAAAAAGAATATTTATGTTTTGGAAAAGCGGAGACAAAAAGATAACCAGAAGAGGGCTCTGGACCAGAGATATCTCCAGGTTTTCCTCTTACCGGTTAATTTTTCAGTTATCGTGCATCGGATCAAAGAAATTAAAGATTTTTGCTTAACAAAAACTTATCATGGTGAGAAATCAACTGGGATTTGATTAGGAATGAGTAAATGTTTTATTTGCAGTTTATCTCACAATATATCTATGTTCCCAGAATATTTGTTAACTTCTCTGATTTTTCACAGCAAAGTCTTGTCCGCCTCCCCTTGGCTGGATCAGAGGCGCCAACAGTGACAGATCCCAGTCGGAGTTTTACGTCGGACAGTCGGTCCGCATCACCTGCCCCAAGGGACGGAAGGTGAAAGGTGGTGGTACCGTCACCTGCAGGCCGGACCAGACCTGGACCCCCCTCAGTTCAGTGTGTGAAAGTAGGTTTACGTCCAAGAGATTCAGTATCATATACTTAAACGGGGTTTAACGGCATACGTCTGTAAGACATTTTTCAGTTTGGCACAAAATCTGAAATGTTATCACAGCTTTATCACTCGCTGCATGTAATAATAGGAAGTTTTTTATCATCATGTTTTCTTATCACCTTCTAAATATATATTTACAATTTAAGACTAACGTTAACCCTAAAATATTTTATTAATAGGTGTCAAATTGATAGAAGTTTAAAATTGTCTATCTATCTAATTGATTTTTAATTTTAAAAACACATTTTTGGTTCAATCAGCACCTTTTACTTGGGTTATACAAAAGTGGCTATTGTAAGTTTTTTTTTTTTTTATTGGTTTCTAATGGAGTTGTAGAAATGAAGCTCAAATAAGAATTAATGCATTGAGATAAAATGTAACAGAATATTAAAACAACTAGTTTATGGAAACATTTTTTGTGTGAAAACTTCCTCTAAAATACCAGGAGTGATAATGCTTTTTTAAGAATAGGTCAGAAAATCAGGTCATGATCATCGTGGTTGTTTAGATGTGACTTTATTATTTTACAAGGACAAGTTGTTGATGATGATAACACGTATGGGAAGAGCAGCTCTACCACTCTGCACACCCCTGCATGCTTTTCTCCTCTGCTCTTTCCTCCCTCATGGCTCTTCTTCTAAATCCGCCGATTAGCATGTTTCCATTAACATCGCTCCTGTCATTTCCTAAATAACAAATGAACAACAATGCATCAAACACTGCGCCTGGGTCTTAAAATAACAGACGGCACCTCTATGGCAACCATTCGCTTTGCAAACCCTCAGCTTTGAAGAGCAGCCGCACTCAATCTGGAATCCTTGCATGTATTTGCATGGCCTGTATTCTTCTGTTTGCATGTTAATCTGTGTCGTTTTGGTCTAAACCCAACCAATATTCACCCATATTCAGCATTCGTAGCATTCAGGTATGTTGCACGAAAATCACGGATGATAGAGAAATATAATCATACTTTCCTCTGTTTGGTGCAAAATTGTTGCTTTGTTTGATCACACGGGGGCCAGTCAGATGAAATCATGATCAACACATTATATTGCAGGATCTTCTATCAATCTATTAATTACAGCAGCTAAATTAGATGAGACCATGAAAAGACACTTCAGTGAGTAACTGGTGGCTGTCGTCCAGAGGTATCCTGTGGCCCACCACTCCATGTGGCCAATGGGTTGGTGCGGGGGGCGGTGTTCCAGTTCGGGGATGTGGCGGTGTACTCATGTTTCAGCGGCTACATCATGGTGGGCGTTGACAGGAGCAGGTGTCAGGAAAACGGCACCTGGACGCTTCCTCCCACATGCAGAGGTAGAGAGAAGCGCGAAGAGACTCACTTCCTGTCTGAGAAGACTTCCTGTTTTAACATGCCTACCTCTTGACTAAACCACTGCTTATCTGCAACAAGTCTTTTTTGTGTGTTTCCCATTTCTATGCAAAGCAAGGCTGCAGCCTGGATTCACCTGAATATGTCATAGGGTGCACTTTCCGTTTTCTTTTTACTTGGTTTGTTTAGCTTTTAAGTATTACAACACAAAGCCTTTTTTTTAAATGAAACCAATCTTTTGAACTAAATACAATTGGAAAACTAAAATTAACTGAATCACGTTTTATATTTAAAAAAAACAGCTGTAAGGATGCAACAATATTTTATCTTTTATCTTGCTCCTAATTAAATGTTAAGTAGGTGAATTTAAAACTACAGCCTGTAAATTGTATTCACATTTGTTTTATTACCTTTATCGTTAATTAAATATTTAGCATAACATAAAACTGAAATGTGATTTTTTTCATGCCTGTTGTCTCTTAAATCTTAATCTAATTGGAATTTAATTTAAAGTTAAATAGAAGAATAGAAAAGGTGTGTTAATTATTAGAAGGCGATGTGAAACTTTATTTATTGCACACACTCTGAAAATCAAGAGTCCAGGCAAGCTTTTCATTTTAACTGCTAAACTTGTCTGTCTGCCTTCTTTCGTCTTTTATACGTGGATCCTAGTTTCTGTATGCATGAAGTGTCTTGTTTCAGAGCCGTGTAACAAAGGACCTGTTGCTAAACGTGATGTTCTGTTTGTGTGTCTCTGTCATCAGCGAGGTGTTGGATGCAGTGCCAGAATGGCGGCGTGTGCCAGCGGCCCAACATCTGCGCGTGCCCAGAGGGGTGGATGGGTCGACTCTGTGAGGAGCGTAAGTACAATCTGGTGGGGTGTTTTTAAGTGAGCTCCACTGAAACTCGCTGCTTACAGCTGGGATAAAAATGAATGAGATGAATCTTTAATATCAGCACCATGTTTGTACATTGAGCAACTTAAAAACACATAAGATTTCAATTTAAATTCACCAGTGCCCGCCTGCTGGTAATACTTTTCTGTTTCCCCATGTTTATGTTTATTTCTAAGTGTCAGCAAACATGGTAAGATATAAAATAAGAGATTTTTTATTTCATAGTTCCACATTAAGTGTGTCAGTACATTTTACCCCCAGTACAAAACCCGCCAGACTTTCCTGTTAGGTTCTACCGAGCGTCCATGCGAGCATTTAGATTTTATAGCCAATTTTTCTGGTATACAAGGCAGATAGTCTAAAACCCCCAGACTGTGCTGGCCCAGGTATAATGATCCCTATGCAGGGCCTAATCTTGAGATTTATGCAGTGCTCACAGAGAGGTTTTATCTGCCATCCTTACCGAGTTACTATCTGCAACAAAGTCTGCTGATCAACTTCATTTTCCGTTGAGATTGACTGTTTTACCGCATGCTGTTTATAGTGGGGACAAGTTAACGACTGTATCCAGGAGTACATCAGGGTCGTACCATTGGTTAACTCAATTCAGTCTGCCAATACGTGTTGGGGATCTTTTTGATTTGCTTTGAAGGTGTGAGCCATAAAACAAAAGAAAGATCTGATAAGGACTGGTAGCTGGTGTTTTATTTTATATTTATATGTTTTAGTGTGAGATTATGTTACTGTGTTAAAATATAAATGTTCTTAGAGGCAATTTACACATCTTAGTCAGATCATTTTCCGATGTTAACCTTTGTATAATAAGTATTTATAAATCTATACAAATTATATAATATTGCAACTTATAAAAAAGGTCAAATATAAGTAAAGTACACCATTGATTAACAGGTTAATGGAAGGCTTCACTGGTAGAGTTAGATTTATTTTTCAGGTCAAATGAAAAGCAGACCAAAATCTTTGTCGTTTAATGTCTCACAAATGTGTTCTGTAAAGATCTGAACTTCCTGTTTGGTTGCAGCTATCTGCATCCTGCCTTGCCTGAACGGAGGGCACTGCGTGGCACCGTACCAGTGCGAATGTCCCGCCGGGTGGACGGGCACCCGATGTCACACAGGTAAGTTCACTTAGTAGGAGTTTTCATAAGAGGTAACTAGTTAACTAATGTGTGTGTTTTTGTTCCGTTGTTTTTATTACATATTCAGGATCTCATTTATACTAAATGTATTATTCTTTTCTCCTTTCAAACTAACTTAAACATTATAGGATACTTTATTGTTTCATAACCTAGAGGAATTTCGAAAAGGTGCAGCAAAATGTTTTTACTCCATTTAAAATTAAGTGTTAGACTAAAAATTAGATGTTTAACCCACAGAAACGTCTCATCAGGTGTCTCTAATTTTCCCTTATCCTCAATGTAGAACTACATTCACCTTATCCCAGTATCTCTTCTTTTACAAACTATTTTCATAGACTTTGTAACATAGGAGAAGAAAACGAACATTAGTGACAGCTCTGAAAGGTTTTTTTACCACGCTTATTCCCTCTTCTTCTCACAGCTGTGTGTTTGTCACCTTGTCTGAACGGGGGAAGATGCATCCGGCCGAACAGATGTAGCTGCACTCCTGGTTGGAGCGGGCATAACTGCTCCAGGTGACACAAAATAAAAGCAAAATCTTATTCTGTTTGTATGAAATTAGGGAAAACTACTATTACTATTGCTGTTTATTATTTTACACTAATGGTTGCTACTGTACTAAGTGCAATTTCCCTCTGGCATTAATAAAGTTTTCCTAAATCTGATTCTGAAGTGATGCTATCAACGTTGCTTTCACTGCTAACCATGATAGACGTGTTAACATACGATTAAGCTGATACTATGTTGCCGATTTAATGTCAATAAACCTCTGAAACATGCATGAAAAATAAAAGGACTTCCAGCGCTGAGAGCTAATGACGGTCATTTGTCGTTGCAGGAAGAGGAAGTCGGTATACTACAACTTCTGAACCCTTCCCCCGCCTCTGTGTGTAACCTCTTATGAAAGGAACCCTTGTATAAATGACCCGTGTAAACCATCCACTCATCTCTGCACAGGCAAAGCAAAAACCATCCTGTAAATTAAAGCTGTATTTTTTTTTCCACATACAGTCTGGACAGTATTAAACATTTGCTGCTATATACTTGTACGATGTGTAAAAAACGATTTGATGTCATGTTCTAGTGTACATGTGTAAACTATTCACGTTTTTATTAAAGCATAAAATGCCACTAATAACACTCTGTCTGATTGTTTTTAGATGCAAGGTTACATATGCTGAATAGTTAAACATGATCTATTTTATATGAACATCCTCCTCATCAGACTCTTCTATAACGACTGTTTCTACAGAGGCATTTCATATGTGGAGTAATACAGACAGCTACAGGAGACTGACTACAACAAACCTTTTGAGAAAATTTAACCATATGAGCTACAAAAACATTTTATTTACATTTGGGGACTTTTGAGTTTGAGTGAATTTGAAATTAATCTCTGTCTTTATCTACTTAATGTGTAAAATAGCACATATCTTAAAATAAAAACCTAAGGAGCTGAATGCAAATTCATCATTTTCCTTGGAGTTTTTTTCTGTGGTTACTACTACAGATGGGATCCATTCGGATTGTTTCCATTCAGTCCTCTTCTACATGCAATTCTCATACTTCCTAATAGTACAGGAGCATAGCAATTATCATAAAATACCAATCACGCTCTCCATCTAAAATGCATTTCATTAGCTGACTGGAACTGATTTTTAAACTTACATTGCCCTTTTGATTTGTTTACCATTCCTCAATTGGTTAAACTGAATATAAAATCTTTCAGCTGGCTTATCTGAGCTGGCCAGTGTTTTGTGGTTTCATGCAGCAAAACTAGTTTGCTTCAACTTCTTACGTTCCTCACTTTGTGGCTTAATCTATAGGCTTCAAAATTCTGGTTCATGAAGGAGTTCAGACCAGTTCTGCTGATATCTGGCATTTTATTTGTTCATCAAAAAAAGAAGGTAAACTGATTTGTAGCAAGAAGCACCAACATCTGACATACAAGCAAGATTGTTTGTCAGAAAACCTGTGACTCAATCTTGTTTGATTAGATCAGTCATGTTGTCAGCAAACATTTTGTTAATACACCAAAAATGTTGTCACAAAATCCATAATTATTAAAAAAAGAAAATTTAGTGTTGTTAATTTTATTTATTTTTTGCACCACCTAAATACTTTAAAGGTGTTTTTCTTCTAAATGTCTCAATGTGGGCTTATAATACTGCACAAAAATAAGATTTGTAGCTTTTTAAACCTGTAAAATGAGCTTTAACATATGGTTTCCGGTAATGTATAGAGGCTGTAAATGGCTACAGATATTCTTTTTTATATGTCCACGCTGGCTTCCTGAACAACCGCTGCCTCCTCAGGGCAAACAGCCAGTAATCACATTAAATAAAGTCACATGAGTTTGCATCACGAGTCAATAAAAGTGTGCATTACAAAGGCAGCTAAAACAGCCAGGTCAGTTTTCCTGATGCATTCAGTCTGAACACCGACCGCATGCTGAGTCATGCTGCGGACATCAGCAAAAAAAACAAGACAGAAAATGTCACATTAAGACAATGTAATTAGAAACATAGTTTTATCAACATCTTTATTGTTGTTAATAGCAGCAGAAAAAAAAAGCTGTACATGAACGAGTACTAACTCATAAGAATATGCTCTGCATTATTTGTTCATGACATCTGACTGACAAAGGAATCTATTTTGCATGAGTAAACGTTGAAGTCTTTTCTTAAAAACCAGCCCATCCTCATACTTGTAATGTTAACTCTTTAAAACAAACGTTACGGAAAGTTTTAAGGGGTAAAAACTGTAGAATCACTCCAAAAGTGGTAGTAACTGGATAAGATGGTTTAAGATTCGAGCAGTATGAAAACTATTGCAAGGCAGCATATAAGCGCTTTTGGGCTCAGGTGAAAAATATGCATATTTCAAAAGAAAACTCATGCACACGTGTCATCTGACTTCTCTTTATGTTGCAGTCTTTACCGCATGTTGATTCTGCTGTAATTGCATTTCACAAACATTTGCAAAGCATAGACATGGAAGCCACCCCGTAAGTTTCTTAATCGGTTTCCCAACAGTGGCTGCTACATACGGTTTGTTATCTTTCCTCTGAAATAAAACTAAAACTAAAAAAGCCTTCCCAGCAGATAAGCCGGGATTCTTTTACTAAAAATCGTTTTAGGGACATATTTAGAGCTAATTATTACCATTTTAAAACAGATTATTAATTTCTTATTATGTATTTATTTACAAATCCCTTTTAATTGGAAAAACTTAGTACAGTCTCGATGTTCAGTGAGATTAAGGAGGAAAAGAAGCACCAACATCAGCAAGTTTATGCACGTCAGCAAAATTTTTAAATGTCAGAAATCTGTGTTTTAATCTTCTTTGATTAGATCAGTCATCATTTTGATATTCTCTATTTTGTTAATACACCAAAGTTCCCCTAATAATGATATAGATCATAACATTAGAACATGTTTTCACAATATCCAATGTTATTAAATGAAAATCATTTAGTATTGGTGTTAATTTCCTGAGTGTCTTCTCTGCATAGCTTTTATCAGTTTAAACAAAGCTGCATCAAAAACTGCTTTTGTGTCATGAATCCTGACATAATTACAGGCCCTGCTGCAGCCGCCATGGAAACCTTTATCTGCCATACTTTGATCTTGAAGTGGAGCAGTCCTGGATATTCAGCTCAGTGCTGCTGGTTTTGCTGTGTTTTTTTTGTGCATGTATTTACATGGCCTTTGATATCTTCTGTGCATACTTTTCTGGGTCCTCTTGGTCTAAGATGAACTGTCGGTGTGAGCTAAAATTGAACCACAGATGTGAGCTGCTTCTCTGCATACCCCTTTTCCACCAAGGCCTGGTTCCATCCTAGGGCTAGAGTCGGTTCACGGTTGGTTCCAAGTGCAAACCGACAAAGAACCGTTTGTTTTTCCACACACTGGCCGGAAAGCTTCGTGATTACGTCGCTCCATGCGTATGCGTACGTCACCATTACCCAGTAGATTTAGCGCCAAATCCGACCGCAACAAGACCACAACAACACTTTATAAGTTTCTTAATGATTTGCTCACCACTGCGCTCATACCCTCCCGATTTGTGGATCAATCACAGATATTGGGAGTCATCTAAACAAATGCGGGCATTGCCCCAGTCAGTGCTGCTGAAGATACTGAGCCAAAACTTAAAACTATTTGTTTCAATCGTCTGTCCATGTTTATACTCTTGTGCTTGGAAATAGAACATAAACCATGTTCGAAGGAACAAGATCTTGACTGTAGGTTGAGGCTTTCGAGATAAGGTGTTGAACTTTGTCATCCAGAAGGAGCTTACAGTAGAGTCAAAAGAAGTCAGTGAAGATTGTTTAGTCATCTGATAAGGAATCCTTCAGGTGCCACCCTTTTGAGGTTTTCTGGCCATATTTAACTAGCCAGAGACCATTGCACAGATCTAGACTATACTGCAGGGAATATGTCTCTATATCATCTGGAAATGCCATCAGGCCCCCATGGGGAGCTCGGGTGAGTCAGAGGCAAGAAGGTCCAACACAAAGTAGAGAACATTGGGTGATTTACAATGTCTTGATATCATTCTCAGTTTTCAGTGAGATGTGCAAAGCTTGAAGTAATATTATGTAACTCAATTCTGCAGGTTTTCTTGGTGGTGTTTATTCACATTGTTCCCTAGGAAATCTTTAAGGCCATCACAGGACTGCCAGAATAAATCAATATTAAATCACATGCTGCTGTACTCTATTTCTACTTGAAGACAGGCTTGGCCTTCTAAACTACTCAGTGTGAGTTTTGAACCATGCTGGAGGTTGCACAGCTGCAGGACATCCCCATGGGCATCTTCCAAATAAATCTTCTTTGCTTTTGTTACTGGGAGTGGCATTTATGGACTGGCTCTATGTTAAAGTGCATAAAACTTGCTCGGACATGCTAAAAAAGTGAATCATTATCTACAGTAAAAGACAACCAACGAATCTAAAAACTACGTGGAATCAAAATTTTGCCATTTCCCGAATCGGGAGCTGGAATTGGAAGCCAACTTCATTTTTGTCTAGACGTCCAAAGTCTTTGTCCTCTTTTTATGGATTGACAATAGGGCCAAATTGATGTTTCGGGAATCACCGCTGCTGTTCCGTAGATAGTACTTAATCCAACGGATGCAGGAGAAATTCACACGACGCCTCCGAAACTGTCTGTGGGGATGGGAGTTTGTGCTGTGACGAGGCTAATCTTAAGCAAAGACTTGTTAAAACCCCTTATTGTTGTAGATCGGGCTTATTCCGCATATTATTATAACTCTTTTTTTTAAAGCTGGAGTTGTTAAACGTTCCTGGGACTGCTAGCAGAAGTTAAACAAAGAAACAAAGTGAAAATAACGTGGGGAATGAACAAAACTGGTGGACGTTGAAAAGTCTTCGAGTCAGATGTCGGAAAGTTTGATAAAAACCCTCAAAGTGGGAACGTGACGTCACATCCGAGATCCAAGTCGGCTCTGAGAGGGTTAATGAACACAACACTGGTCTCGTGATCAGTGGCACTGCACTTTTTATTACCTTTTTTTCTTGTTTGGCTAAAGGTAGGGCTAATAAAATTCTTGGTGAACAAGATCCACCTGTCCCCAAGCAGCCCCCACAGCATGCTGCTTGGCCACAGTAGCCACGTACCCACACCAGAGGCTGGCTCCAACCTGGCACAACCTTCCAGGCCAAATTCAATTCGATTCAAATTAAATTAAAAGAATTTGTCATCGACACAATGAGAAAACAAGTTTCCTTGTACAATGGAATCCTGTCTTTGCTTCTCGCCAAGTATGCTGTAGAAAAATAAGATATTAATCTGAAGAGCAGCAGGTCGAATCCTTTGAGATGATGAGCACCATTTGGAGAATGAGTATGTGTGTACAACTATGCAAGAACTATACCGACGGAAGTCCCAAATATGGTAATGCATGTGTGCTGGCCAGAGGTTAGAGCCTGTGACCAAACATCAACAGGGATTTTAGGAATTGGGCAGAGATTTCCCCATGGTGCGGCCGTTCTGACTTGGACTGTTGTTCCAAATAAAATCTTCGCCGTTCAACCGAAGCCCTGTCTAGAGCCTTTTCTCCCTGAACCACCTCTGATATACTGAAGTTTCCTTATATTGGAAGCTTTTTATGATGTATTTATGATTTCAACTATTATTTTCTTGTAAAAGTGCCTCGAGGCGACGTGTTGTAAATTGGCGCTATGTAAATAAACTCATTCTTGGTTCAACAGTCATGGACACCAAACCAATTATCTGGGGCTAAAACAGGTTAAGCCTCCTTTAAAAGGATTAGTATTTTTAAAAATGCTCAGCTGCTGTTATTTAAAGTAACTTTAAGTTACATCAGCTGATTTATTCCTGACCAGAAGTTGTGTTTATTGCATAAGAGAAAAGACTAATCTTTTCTTTAGTATTGTTTGAATTGATAAGTAATTTTATGTCCTAACATGGTAGAAAGTGTAAAATGTCCTCGTTTTTTTTTATGTCTTTATAAGTATATTGTTCATGTTTTTTCAACTTAACTTATTTTGTTTTCATTTTACCTAAAAGAAACATTGCAAACAGTAGTTCATCATTTATTAAAGGCATCTTTCTTGAAAACATACAGAACATTTTAGCATTTAGGTCCTTTTATAGGATGTCACTAATCAGGTTACAATCAAATTATAGCCCACTGTTGAGGAAGTCCATGCACACGCTGAATGCTACAGGACTCTGTGAGGTTTGGTGAACTATTGCCTCAGGTTTTCAATGGTGGCTTTGAGTTTTTCTTGGTCAGCGCCAGAAAACTCCCCCACCTGGAAGACAGGAAAGAAAAACATTTGCCAACCTTGAACTGAAACATCCACAGAACGTCCAATGCATTTTTGACTCTCGATGTTAGATAGTTGTCAAATTTGTCCAAGAACCAATCAGATAGAAATTTGAAAATCCCCTGAGCTTAGTATTGTCAGAAACTTTGCAGCAGCACATTTAAAAAACTAAACTCACATCAGCAGGACGTTGCATATTAAATGTTTACTTTCAGTCATACAGATCTTAAAGCCCTGGAGGTTTTACGCTGCTGTTAATGCATTGCAGACAAACAAAAAGGCAGGAAAAATTGGAAAATATTGTCACTAGGTACATCTTTGTTTACTTTACATTGAGACAAGATTTTTGGAAATATATAACAGTTCAGATCGATGTAACGAAAGCTGTTGTGATCCGTATGAATTTGCTTTTCAATCAAAAAGAAACCAAGAGAAAAGAAATTCACTTCAGTCAGAGCTTAATAAGCTTAAACAATTTAAAGAAAGACAAACTAAAATAAAAAGATTAGTTTTACATAGATTCTGAGTAGTAACCTTACCCTTTTTGTAAGTGATTGTACTTACCTTTTTACCATTTCTGTAGAATTGGAATGTAGGCATGGATTTTATCCCACACTGACTGCTCACATCCTAAAAACAAATGAAGTCCAGCCAATATAGTTTTCACACTTTTACTGTAATTTTTGTGACAAACTGAGTTTTAACTGTTTTCTACTTGAGGGGTTGAAATAATTCAGAAACCGGATTTGGATCGGAAGCATATTAGAAATGCACAAA
Source organism: Orestias chungarensis (assembly GCA_032876305.1). NCBI lineage: Eukaryota > Metazoa > Chordata > Actinopteri > Cyprinodontiformes > Cyprinodontidae > Orestias > Orestias chungarensis. The sequence goes on from JAVLVB010000031.1 coordinate 1,432,757, forward strand.
TGAAGATCAAACAATTATTTGTCCTGAAAACTTCAGGAACAGTTCGGCTTTGAGTCATACGAGCCTTAAGAATGAATCTGGCTTTAACTGCAGTGTCACCCTGTCTTAAGGACAAACGCCTAAATCCTGTTTGACCAAATGCATACATCTCTTTTTTACAGTTGGATTTACTTACCAGACAAACAGTCAGGCGAGCATTACAATTAAACTGGCTAAATTATTTGACAGTACAAAAGCAGACACTAGAGACAAAATTCAGAAGATTTGATGCACTCCATGAATTTCCTGGGGTAATTTGTTATTTAGTGACAAAGTGAATGTCAGCCTATTTTTTTAAATTGGTCAAAATCAAAATGACTTTGGCCTGTGCGTTCTGAAATATGCCTTGTGAGGACCTTTGCAATATAAACTAAGAAGAAAAAAGAAACCTACTTCGGCGTCATCCACATCCACCTTCAAGAAAACCACATTGCTGTTTTCAGCGAGTTTCGACATCGCCTGCAAAGGAATGGATTGTGTATTGGAAATAAATATGTACGTACAATATCTTACTGCAGGAATATTATAAGACAATATTGTTGAAACTGGTTTATACTTATATGTAAATAATCTACGCACTCAAGTCAGAAGAACCTTTATTTTTAGATGTAAAACAGAAATATTTTTGTTTTTGGCTCAAACGTGTACTTACTTCAAATTTTGGACCGATAAGTTTGCAGGGACCACACCAAGAAGCTGTGAAATCCACCACCACCAGTTTGTTCCCTGATTCCTTCAGGATATTGTTGAACTCATCCTATAAATCAGAACGCACCAACAGAACATAAGGAACCATGTTTGCTCTGTTAGCTTTCAGTAAATCTGACCAGGTCAAAAGAGATCATGAGTCTTTTCAAATCACAAACGGTTGATTCAGAGAATCCTTACCGAATATGCCACTTTTGATATTATTATGCAATGTAAAGTAGCAGCACTAGTGTTTTTACTATGCAGGTTTTAGGAGCTCCAGTGTTAGCTTTGTCAGTTGCTGAAATTAAACTAGTTACTTGTAGCCTGAAAAGGAAAGGCCAAGAAAACCAGAAAAAAGAAGTGGAGAGGCATTTCGAGCATGAAGTTTTGTAAGTTATCCAAAAATGCACCGACAAATGCATCAAAACCATAAGAGAAAACTACAAACCTACCAAATCTTTCACATATTTTATCCCGTGTTTTTCTTCTGTCGCCATGTTCGCTGTGAAACCCTGGGAACCGATTGCCGAAAGCTAAAGACTGCTACTACAAGAATGACAAGAGTTAGAAAGGCTTAGTCATTTGGAAACACCTTTAAGGTGTGTCCAGCCTCAGGGCCTTATTGCAAGCTATTTTAATATTTGTAATCAACAACCACATGCATCTGTAGTTATATCCACATAATAAATTAAAGCATCAATTAAAGCAAATAAGATGGTCCTGAATGTCTCTAAAACTAATGGTAAGATAGGGTCAGATTATGCAATTGATAGAAATTACGTACTAGAAATTAAAGTAAATGGAATAACTACAGACCAAGTATCTGAGGCCGAACCTCTGGGATTGACATTTGATAACAAAATGTCATGGAAAAAACACAATAAGATGATTGTAAAGACGGGACGAAGCATATCAGGTAAGAAAGGTAAGTTTGACTTGTTTTAATTAAAATAGTTTAAAGATTTCAATTGATTTGTTGGTATATCTGGACTATTTCCCAGAAGTTTGGTCAAATGCCACTGAAAACGTCTTAGGCTGCACTCAAAATACTATACAAATAGTTTGATCACAGGACAAATATCATCTTGATGAAGAAAAAGCCAAACTGGATAAAGAGAAACAAATATACTCACTAATAGTTGTTATAAGAAACTTAGTCTTATAATCACACTTTAGTTTATTTAAAAAAAATCTGTCTTTTAGTTTCAGGAATCATAAATATTTGACAAGCTACATGATTTTAGGGTGAACACATTACTTTCTTTTACGGGTATTCAATTTTTTACCTAAACATAAAACTCACAAAATAAGCTTTTTGTGATATCTTATTGTACATACTGTTGTATTTTCTGTACATTTTTATACATTTTTTATATTCTGTATGTTTTTAGTAGTTTGAATTTATACTTTTGGAAGTTTGACTTTCTATTTTTATGGCACTGACCATCCCTGTATAATAACATCCTGTGTAATGACATTTTCCTTCTTCTTTGCAATATTAATATTAGTGATTTAATTGGAATCACAAACAGCAATTAAAGTGGTGGATAGATTAGATTTTAAATCGGCTTGCCATACCCCTTACATCCAGGCACACCTTAAACGTGTAAACAACTGAAAGTGCCACCAGGCCACATTCCAACAGCTACGCCTCTTTACGTTACGCATTGACGTCACTTCCTGTGGCTGCGTCCGTTTGATTCCCATTCTGGTATTACTGACCCAGTTTCTCTGTATTGAGACTTTTATAGCCTACTGCAAGCCTGCACATTAAATCACATATTTCTGTTGCTACACTTCACATCAGTCTTAAACGTGTTTAATACAGATGAGTACCATCAGCATAACAGTGGAAAATATGCTTTCGTTTTTTAAATGTGAAGCTGATTTGTCATTTAGATGGATAAACTAGGATCTATCAGATAAATAGGATTTAAAACCGCCTAGTGCTGTTGCCTTCATCCCCATTATGTATTTGAGCCTTTCCATGAGGATAATGTGAACGACTGCCAAAAGCAGCAGATATCTAACAGAACTAGAGTAGACACTAGTCCATTGTCCTTACTAAAGGTAGTAGATACCGTGTTTGGAAGGATGCCAATTTTTTTGTTTTTATTGATCCAATTCAATTTTATCTAAATTATGTTTGCAACACTGAAACTATATGATCTAGTGTGTTTTTCTGGGGTCTGAGCTTTGGCTTCGGTCTGCCATCAACAGGCACAAAGTAACCAGCTGCTCTGAAGCATTGAGTCTTTCAGACCTTTGCACTGTATTTTTACTGCATTTAAAAGAAAAAACTGCAAAAACAAAGTTTCAGTCATAGTTTATTAAATCCGACATTTTCAAAACAGAGCTTACGTCGAGTGAGGTTGGAATCGATCAACAGCCTATGGTATAAAGACCGTGACACACACTGATCTAAGAAGTACTATGGGGTCATAGCATGAAAGGAGGAGAAAGGACAGGGTTGCACAAAACCAAAGGGAATCCTCTAAGCCGTGTTCAGAGCTAAACCGCTTCCACTGTAGACTTTCTGTGGCGTGGTCGCCGTGTGGATTTGTCAGCAGGATTTCTGTGTCTACCTCAGCTCTTCAAGTTTGGCTGTTAGTGTCGAAAGGTTGGCGCCAGAGAACTCAAAAATCTGAAACACAGAAAACAAAAAGGTTAACAGAGCTTAAAGGGCAACAACTGAGATCCTAGTTTTTCCATTCTTTTTTTGCTTGTTCACCATTTCATTGTAGACCTTGTGTATTTATCGTGTCACCTTCATATTTCATTTTGTTTTGTCAAGTAGCACGAGCAGCTTGTTTAACCTAATTTAAGTTTCCCCCTACCAAAAATTAACATGTAATCAACTTTGGCATTACCTTCTCTCCATTCTTGTAGAAGTGGAACGTCGGCATGCATGAAATATTGCATTCGCTGCTCACATCCTGATGAAACATTAAAAATATGTTGTTTGGATATGAATGAAACTGAATTTAACTACAAAACTGTCAAACAGCAGGTCTGGAAAAGAACTGATGTAAAGTGTGCAGGTTGGTATTACAGAAACAAGGAAAACGATTTAAAAAAGCAAGCTTACTTCAGCGGCATCCACGTCGACTTTCAGGAAAACCACATTCTTGTTTTCTGGTAGGTTGGACAGTTCCTGAGAGAAATTTGGGTATTTAGTAAAAATAATCTAAAAAGGGGTCACTTAAAAAAAAAAAGTTTTTAAAGAAAGGTTTTGCGTATTCCTCTGCAGGCCTTTTCCACTCTGAAGGTGAGGAAAGTCAAATAAAAGAGTTGCCTGGGGAACGAGCTTCCTCCCCTAACAGAGCTGCTTCTTTAGAGGTGTTCAAGGCCGACAGATCAAAAACATTTGGTTCAGAGGCTGCCGCAAGAGGTTTACCCTACACACGTTTAGCACTGCTCAGATGGGATTCCATCTACTTACAACAAATTTGGGAGCGATTTGTTTGCAGGGACCACACCAGGTAGCTGTGAAGTCCACAACCACTAGCTTGTCTCCTGCCTCCTTCAGGATGTTCCTGAATTCATCCTATGAAAAATAAAATGCACAGAAAAACGTTTTTTAAAACAGCTGCAAAGCTTTATTTCAGGAAAAATGTTACATGAGACAGTTTGATTTAAATATTTCAAACTTTAATTCTATTCCACAGTTTTTAAGCATACTTAAATAAGTTTTATACAGACATTGATGTACCCACTGTGGACCTTTTAAATCGTGCCATTTATTTAATGTACTTGTCCCCCATATAACAAGGGTCACACAGTTTGCATGATAAAAGGCTCTAGTTCTTCCATTTTCATTCGGATCATCGTTTAAGCTTCCGTCCACCCAATGTAGTTTCTGTCGAAATCCTGGACGGTTTACTTTTTTTTATTATCTGTGGCTATACCCGTTAGCAACGCTGTCAGGCTGTGCAGCACACAATGCTCGTAATCCACATTCATCTGCTGTAACACTAATGATTTTTCTTGCTAGACTGCGTGGTGGCGATTAAACTCAATGCAGTCTAATAGACTGAACGAAATGCTGAAGTTGTCAACGGATGTAAATTGCACGGTCACCTGAGACATCGAGCAGCCTGTTGTAAGACAAACTGCTGACGCTTCCAGTGATGCAGCTTTCCTGTCACAACACTGAGTCACTTAGTGTTTTTATCTCCTAAGTACAGTTTGGCTTCAGAGCACAGAAAACACTTCATACAGGACTGCAAGGCTGGAATCCATTTTCATAAGTTGCTTTTTCCACTCCACTCTGCATAAGTGGGTTCAAGGGAATTGCAAACTGGTGCCAAGCATTATTGATCGTCCCCAACAGCTGAAGCACTTCCATCCGTTTAAGTTGTGGGCTGCTATAGGAGACTAGATATGGTTTGTGAGCTTTGCTTTCATTTCGCACTCCTTTATCAGGTTCCAGTCTCACAGTTCTTGCCTTTAATATAATATTATGTTGCACCTTTGACTCAGGCTTGAACTTTATTTTACGTTACGTTTTGCTTCAGCTTTTCTATCAGCAGAAAATTGATGCCAGACGATGCTTCGTTTTTTGAGGTTCCACTCGCGGTTGCTTCATTAAGACGCGGTTAATCGCACAAGTGTTGATGTAATCCGGAAACACAATTTTTTTTGCAGATGCAGCGTTGACAAGGAACCAAAAGGTTGGTCAACTTTTGAGAATCACTCGTTTTTTATTCCACTGTATGTAGATCGCTGGTCCAATTTAAGTCAAAAATAGGCTTTTTAACCACATTTCCACGGTTTAGAGAGTAGCCTGACTGAACCTTTAAGGCACCGGCTAATTGGCAAAAATATATAAACTTTCAGTTATACATTTTGTTAAGAGTGCTTTGACTGGCGACTTGACAAGCGCTGTCTGCGGGTCAGAGGTCAGGTGTAGGACAACTGTGTGAGTTAGAAATGTATCGTTAAGGATTAGGTTCAAGGTCAGGCTATGGAAATGAATGGAAGTCAATGGAAAGTCCCCACAAGGATAGCGTAAAAATAAAATAAAAGTATACTCTTGTCAAGAACTGGGGCCACCAGAGGGCGCCCCTGCGTTGAGCGAGAATATTGCTCATTTTCTGCACTGAATTTATTCCCCATTAACAAATTTTATGCCAGACATTTTATTAAGACAGGGTTAATTAATTTACTTTTCAAACTTCCCAGAAAGCATTCGTTCGCACATGCGCAGCAGAGCTACTGGCTTCTCACACGCGCATGTTTTCATGCTATCCGCGCCTCAACCGCTAGCAGCAGCGGTTGAGGCGCGTTTCCCGAAGGCCAGAACAACCGAGACGGATGGAGCGTGGTTTCGACCCGCAGCCACCGGTTACAGGTCCAACACGACCATTGCTGTTTAAAAGACCACAGTCGTCTCCATAGCCGCCGTGAATGGCGGCGTAACTAAGCGTAGTTGTTCCAGCAGCCACCGACTCGAGCCATGTCTGCGCCTGAACTTTAGTTTTAGCTACTTTTGATCTAAGCTAGTTAACCACACAGACACAACCAGGTCAACTACGGCAAACGCATCAGCTAAAGAAACACCGACGTTTTTGGCTAGTTAAAGGACTAACCACTTACTTTGCCCTCTATATTCTACCAAATTCAGCTTTATACAATTTGTACACTTGTTTCCCCACTTTAGTTCAGATTGAATCTGGAGGATACACAGCCCATCGTAACGTTTTATTTCAAAGTTAAACGCGGTTGAAAAGAAAGTGAGCAGTGTTTAAATACTGCTGACGTTGGCCTCCGAATGGGCCAGCCGTTGGCGGACGTATCACCAACTGCTGGACGTTAGCGGTAACGTTCGTTCCAATCGGAGGCCAACTTCAGCCGTTGGGCTTCATCGTGGTAACAAGTACAGACCGCCTAGTGCACGAAGACCCGATAGCGACCGACCGTCTAAGTGGAACCGAATGGGAAAGCGGCAACGGCGTGTTCAAGTCGGTACGAGTTAAAAAAAAAAAAAACTTACACTTGTGTTTTACTGTGTTTAAAGACAGGCCAGATTGGAGAGGTTTCATCATGTAGACAAATCACGAGCGCGCGCGGGGCAGAGAGAAAAAAACCATGGATACGTTGCTAACCTAATTCCAAATAACAATTAGAACTATGACATAATTTAAAACCGTTTAAGCTACGTTAAGAAAACATAGATCATACCAAACTCTCCACTTCAAGGACCATGATTACGGTTTTCAGATGCGTGCCTCGATTTCAGACAACCAAGCCCGCAGGTTACAGAATATTTCCGTGAACACGCCCAGCGGTTTTAAAGGCATGGTCAAGTGGCTAAACCGTATTCGAAGGCAGCTTCCGGTGTTTTGGAAAATAAAAGCCATCGTTTCCGGAGCTGGCGCAAAATACATTCTAACAGATGTGCTTCCTTTTTGGTCTTCCGGCGTTAGGCAATGCCAAACAGAAGTTTTTGGTCAAGAGGCGGGGTCACGCCGTCACCCTATGCTTTATTGCGCATGATTTGCTGAATCTATTTATTAAATTCATAGTAAAAGTACGTTTCGAGGTAACTACTTTTAATCGTGTACGATTTTTACTGTAACCTGGGGGATATTTTTCGCCACATGTTGTAAAACTCCACACTCACGATGCGCCTTTTCGTGTTCCGGGTGGTACAAGTCACAATGATTTGGCAGATTGTTTTTACCGTAAATGAACGACTCTGCGCAAGTCATTTTTACTGTGGTAACTCGTCTATTATGGCGCAGCAGCACTTTGCTTCTGCCTGTATCCGTTGCTCTACATCTTTAGAGAAAAATAAACTTTTATATGCAAAATAAAATATACGTTTACAACAAAAAAGATATCTTTTGTTAGAAATATTTCGGAGAATTAAACTACTTTGATTTGTATAACACCAAATTATAACATGCATGTATTTTATGACACTTTCCTTGGAAACTAATTTTAGTTCAAACTAATTTCGTTATGCCCTTAAATTCATGCATATATTCAATCCAACTCAAATTGCAATCATTACAGTTAGAAAAAAGTCAACAAAAAATGTTTTGGAGAGAAAGACATGCATTGATTGATGTTATCTGGGTAAAGATGTACCAAAAAAAAAAAAAAAACTAATTTTGGAGAGTTATTTTATTATAATTGTTTACAACAGAGATGTAAAACAACCCTTGTTTTTAATACAAAAGCTTACAGTAAATACCAACTATGCAAGTACGGTATACTGTGTGAAATGCTGTACTTTAACAACAGTATTTGAAGGCATACGAAAAAGGCATATTTTGTGTAACATGTCCACTAATAGTTAGTGGAAGGTAAACAATAAAGATGATGCTTGGAAATATATGATTTTAAGGTGTGTATCAATAAAAGCAATGTATGTAACAGGGCTGTTCTTTATTTGTAATCTACACAAACAACTTTAAGGTTCATTGGAAACGCAACATGTACAAAGAAAACTGGTGTAGTACATTAAGGACACAGCACCCTGCAAAAAAGTATAGCTCTTTAATGTTGGTCAGGTTTTAACCACCAATATAAATGTATAAAAAATAGTTTTCTTTTGTTTTTTAATAACGCAAAGTCATGTTGCAGGGATGCTTTTCTTCATTAGGAACAAGGAAGCTTGTCAAGGCTGATGCCGAGATGAATGAGTATACCTGCTAGAGGTTTCGAAATCTGTCTAATATGGCCATGCATGAACTATTTTTCAAGGAAGTATGGACAACATTTTCAGTTTACGTTTATGTTAAACCATTCCAGCTATAATGGCAGCAAACAATTATTCTGCAAAATGTTGACTCAGATTATTGTATTTCAGATTACTGGTAAAGAAGGAAACACATATTTTTTTATCCGTTTCACAAATATGCCCTAGTTGTGATGGTCCACCAAAAACCCAAATAAACTACTGTTTAATGTCAACACATTTGCAGGGTACTGTAGTGAGGACCTTTTTATTTCCTTATTTCAAGGATGGGTCGAGCAAAGATCTTCTACAGCAGGTTCAGAAGAGCAATTGGGTGCCTTCATGCAACCTTCAGAATCGTGTTGAGATCCATCGAGAACCAATTTTTTTCTGTTCTCCACGACCACAGTGGGAAACACAGATAAACGTCCTGTTAGTGAACTAAACTGGCTTAATTTTTAACTGGTATGTTTTTCCTCATACTACCTTAGCTATGTTAAACAGCGATAACATTTTATAGGCGGTCTAGCAAGCTAAAGGTTCTGGGAGTGGAAGATAACCCTAAGACACAGTGGGTGGGGAGCTATCCAGTCTCTCAACTGGATCCGATGGGTACCTGCAACTAAACTCGTATGACAAACGTTTAGAGAAGTGACGCAGTGCAGAAGTTACATAATCCTACGAATGGCTGGGGACTTTCTGGGCTGCAACCATATTAGCAGTCCCGCAAGTCATGTTGTAATATGTGTAGGTAGGTGATTTGAGAACATTCAGTTTCAAAACTTGTTTTATATTTGTACTCTGCTCTATTCTTATACTTTTTTTTTCTTCTTAATTGAAAGTCTTGTGAGGATTTTCCATATCTAACCATAAAGAGATTAGCCACTGTCACAGATTTAATGCTTTAACAATATCTTATAAAGTAAATTGATTTTTATGTTTAACTCACTAAATTAAAAGTCCTTAGGTTCCGATTTATGAGCCTGTTAACAGAAATCTTCAAAAATCTTACACAAGGGGGGGCCATAAGGCTCATTGCTAGGCAACTAGTGAAAAAAAAATCTAAACTAGCAACTCAGTCATCGTACTTTATAAACACTAACTTCATGTATAATTTCGTTAACAATTGCTCTTATTGGTAGAAGGTCACACAGCAACGATAGCCTTGCCAATGTTTTCCCCTTGCAGCAACCCCATGAATGCAGCTGGCATGTTGTCAAATCCTTTTGTGATCTGCTCTCTGTACTTCAGTTTCCCCTGTCGAGCAAGAATGAACATATTAATTTAATCACACTGATGCAAAAGGAAATGATTAAATGTTTACCACAAAAGGACAACAAGATGATCTGAATGTGATCCAGTTTCAAAATCCTACTCGTACCTCTTTTAGCCAGGCCATCAGTCTCTTGAGGCTTTCAGGGTGTTTGTGTTCCCACCTGCTCTGCATGAAACCCTCCATCCTGAGCTGCTTGAAGATCATCGTCAGGTGTGGGTAAGGACCTGGGAAATTTTCCAGGCGAAACTGATCGCGTTAGAACCACACCCTGACCACGGAAACGTGAGACTATTGATGTAAATGCACGCACCTGTCTGAGGTGTGCCATCGTTGTAGGTGGAGATACTCCCGCACACGGCTATCCTTCCGAGGTTCTTCATCTGCGGTAGTGCGACCGTCGAAAAATGACCCCCAACCTAATGAGAGACACAAAAAGTAGTAAGACGAACAAAAGCAGGATAGAAAGAAACAAAAACAACTTCACTTACATTCTCAAAGTAGCAGTCATATCCTTCTGGAGCAGCCTTTCTCAGAGCCTCCTCCAGCGAAGAAACTGTTTTGTAGTTGAAAGCCTCGTCGAATCCCAGCTCCTTCAGGTAGGCTACTTTGGTGTCCGTCCCGGTTGAACCCACCACCTTACAGCCCTTGATCTTTGCGATCTGTCCGACTAAAGTGCCCACAGCTCCCGCTGCAGCATTCACCAGCAGAGTCTCGTTCTTCTGCAGTCCAAGAACCTCCTCTATTCCGTACAGAGCTGTTAGTCTGCAGAAAGAATGAAAAAAAGTACAAAAATCCTTTTTTCTGGCAGTTCAAGCAACGTTGAGCTCCTTTTAGTCACTCATAACCTAAGGCCTTGTCCACATGTAGCCTGGTCTTTATAAAAATGGTCTTTCAAGAAGGCCATCACAGACTACAAGCTCGAGCCACAGAGCTGCAAAAGCAACATCCGTCTGCTTGAGGAACTGAATCACTTCAATGTACGCTTTGATGCACGGAACAAAACATCCCAATAGAAGACCCCTCTCCCCCCACAAGATCAGATCCTGTGCCTTTCTACCATCAGCGTGAAGAGGACACTCACTGCCATCAACATACGCAAGGCAACGCACTTGACAACATCCCTGGTCGACACCCGACACCTCTCACTGAACATTGACAAGGCTGCTGTGGAGAGAGTTGACAGCACAAAATTCCAGGGGGTGCACATCAGTGAAGACCTCTTCTGGACCAATAACAGTACAGCACTTACAATAAACCCCAGGGGTGCCTCTACTTCCTACGGAAACTGAGGCATGCAGGTGCCCCAACATCCATTTTGACTACATTCAACAGAGGCACCATTGAGAGCATCCTTACCAGCTGTATCACAGTGTGGGACGGCGGCTGCACTGAACACAACAGGAAAGCCTTGCAATGCATTGTGAACACAGCTGGAAGGATCATTGGTGCCACATTCCCCTCCCTGAAAGACATTCACACCACCCGCCTCACTCGCATGGCGAACACAATTGTGGGTGATACGTGCCCACCCGCTCACAATCTGTCCCACCTCCAGCCCTCGGGGAGGAGGTACAGAAGCCGGTCTACCCAAACCACCAGACTCACAAACAGGTTCATACACCAGGCTGTCAGGATGCTGAACTTACTCTCCTCTCATATTCCAACTAGGCAGACATAACACACACATGGGTACATAAAACCCTGGGGTGAACCCTTAACCACACGAGGATTACCTTGCACTACCTATTATTTAACCACACCTGCACTTCTATGCCACTTGCACACTTGGATTAAACAGGAATACTTTAAACCGCCATTAAGTGCCCATCCTTGCACTATCTTAGGACTCAGGATTTAATTGTACTGCAGATTGTACAGTGTATTTTTAACTCTGTGTTTTTACTAAGTCACTTTTACTATTTATTTTTTACCAGAAAGTTGCTTGAATGTTTAGTTCTGTCTCTGTCTTGAATGTTGATATTTGCCTTGTCTTGACGACATAAATGTCAAATGTCTTGTGTACACCATAGAGAAACAAAATTTTGATTCCTTAGTATGTCTGGTATATGTGAAAGAGTTGACAATAAAACTGACTTTGTGTTTGAAAAAGGAGTTTCTCACAAAGTCTATTGATCATGCGCAATCATTTTCTGTAAGAAGTGCATCCAGAACAAAAAACAGACAATCATGGCAGATAACATGTATTTATCTCCAAACAATGCATGTGAAGTCAGTGTGCAGTTTTTTTCAGACTGTAATGAGTGGAACCTCAAAACTCAGTTTTCCATGTACATATGCAAACGCAGGTTTTTTTTTTTTTTCAAATCTCCACTTTGGTTAGAGATTTCAAAAAACAACAGGTTTAAATTATGGAAAACTCAGTTTTTCTGTGGGTAAGAAGTTAAAACACATGTGCATAAAACACCTAAATCCTCACCAGTTCATTTCCACAGATGAAGACATGATTCATTAAAAACATATCTTCACATCAAATCAAATATGTAAAGATAGTGTTACTGTCTTACTTCTTTGGGGTTCACCCTAAACCTATATAAAATGTAGTTTCTTAATTCGTTTACGTTCTGACTATTTAATGCAGCAGTTAACAGCAAGCTTCATCACAGAGAGGACTAATGCACACATCTTAAATGATTAGATACTTATTTTATAATTTATTACCCTGGCATGCCGATGGCACCCAAAGCCAGGGACAGCGGAACGTCTGCAGGCCAGTCAGACATGATGGGAGTGAGGTCTGTGCCATCACTGACACTATGAGTCCTCCAACCACTGCGGCTCACGACGTGGCTGCCGACAGGAAATGCTGGGTTTTTACTCTGGATCACCCTACACAAAAACAAAATGATGTGTCAGAGATGCTTGCAATGCCGTTGCAGGACAATATATATTTGTGTCATGACAAATAATAAAAAAAACACAATATCAGATGTATTTAGTCTTTTATTTTGTCTTATTTGTGTCAGCCATTGTGGATTTGGATAATTGATCTTTGTTCAACTGAGTAACTAGCCATGCTTCTAACAAAACGCACACATAACCTAAGCAGATCCCAGAGGCATTTTATCTTCTGGCTACATTTAACAGGTGAGGTTGTTTGTTTTTTGGTACCCGTTTTCTTTTCATTTTTGTACTATATGTTGGTTTTCATCCTTCTACTTCTGGGGGAACATTTTGTGTTCCTGTAGCAGTTAAACATGCACAGATCTGTCTATGCTCCTGTATGGGACAAATAAAAGGATTTTTCTTTTCAATTTGAAATTTAAAAAACAGCTAAAAAGAGCACCCATGCAAGCCTTTGTATTGACAAAACTGCTTAAACTGGTACTGTAATGACAACGGCAACTAAATATTGTGCTGCTCTCAAAATACTTTGCATCAAACAATTATCTCCCAGCTTAACATAGTTTTTATTATATTTTTAAAGTTGTTTTACATTTATGGAAGATTTGAGATAGTAAGCTTTCCTGCAGGAAAGGAGCGCTCCTTTAGTAACAAGCTGCTGAATCCTAAGTGAACAAACCAAACAACTTCTTTAAATTCTATGGAGTTATTTGCAGGTTTCTACATTTATGTTATCTAAAGTTTGCATTTTTTTTATGAAAAAGCAAAAAATGTCTTAGAATCTATATGCCATTTTTCATAACACTGATATTACTTACAATGTACATTTGAGCAGAACAATCCATGTCATTATTATTACTCATGTTCTGCATCCTTTCAGTCTTCATGCACTGTTTGAAAAAACAAGGGTGGGGCAACAGGTCTGCATTTGCAGGCTCGCTACTGCCCCCCTGTGCAAGTAAAAAAAACAACTCATGTATAATATCGTATCGCAAACTTTTGCTGATCAGATCATTCATCTGATAGAAACTTTTAGGCCCTGCACATCTGGAGGGCTGTTTGTGTTGTTCGGTATCCCAGACGGCTGCATGTCAACAATACAGCAGATGGTCTGGTTCATTTAAATATGTGGGAAACTTAGAAGATACTCTTTTGAGGATCATTGAAAGTGGTTCCACTGAGCAATTCACCTTTGGAGCTCATCAGCAAAACATCTGCACCAGATTTATGTACATGAACAGCCGATCGAAAACGTTTAGGACACGCGCCGTCTCCATCATGTTAAATAAAAAGCTTTGGTAATTAAGTACGGGCGCACACCGAGTTCAGTTATGGTAAACATCAGACAGGCAGAGTGCATCTCGAATGATAAAGAGAGCGAGTGGGACTGCAGATGTTTCCCTTACTTGGCTACTTGAGTCCCAATCATCACATCCCCTTCCTTCATGCGGACTCTGCTGAACGGCCTGAGGAAACCAGAAGCACATTCCATCAATTTTTGGTTTTTATTTCCATTGTTATTTAAAAAAATCATAACATGATTGCTTCCTAAATGAAAAACCCACCTCATGTACGGATCCACACTGAGAAAAACTGCTTCCAACAGCACCTCTGAAAGAAAAATGCAGTAACACTATTTAAAGCCACTAAATCTTTCCCCATTTTTGTGACGTGACAGCAAGTTACGCTGTAGTTCTATTCTATTTCATGGGATAAACCATCACGAAACAGTTCGTTTTTATTTGTGAAGCCGAAAATAATTATTTTGTCTTTGTTTAATCTGAAAGGTGTGGGGTGCCTTTAAGTTCAGCACCACTGGGTTAATTTTTTTAATCACTTGTCTCACATTTCCCTCTCCCATTCGCAAAATATTTAAAACCCGTTCACAGTTACGTCTATTTTAATACACCAATATGCTTTGATCTAAATTATAACTCTTTATCTGGTTGGAAGTTGAATCCCCACAGTGTGTCAATTATTAAGTCTGTACTACAGCAGGATTATGTTTAGCACAGAAACAATGCTCATCATGCATTACATATAAACGATAATTTTTCTTCATTAATTTACTTAGAAGATTACAGAGGTTTGCTGTGGGAAGAGTACTTAAATACTTTGGTATGCAATAATAAAAACTATGTTACACAACATCTGTCAACCGTTCGTGTGAGGAACTGTGTTTTGGGAATGGGTGTGAAAGGGAGAGTTATGGCAGTCATGTTAAAATATGAAAGAAACATTTAGTTTTACAGTCTTCTGTTCATTTTTGTCACAATGTTTCACTAAAGCTATGAAGAAAATATACGGTGTTTAATATGCAACAGTATTCTGAGACTGGAGTTGGTGTTCATACATACATAGTATACACATCAAGGGCCATTTTTACACACCAATCTACACCAGTTTTCAATAAATTAAGGTCCAAAAGGCCTTGTATATTAGACCAAAAGCCTTTTTGTTCCCATCCGACCAGAGCATCTTCTGTCATATTTTCTATATGGATTGTGGCAAGTAAGAGCAACCGTTGTCCTATCAACAGACTCTTCCACCTGAGCAGTGGCTCTCTACTTATTTTTTAGTGTTACCATCGATATGATAGCTGCTATATTCCAATTAATGATCTCAAGGCCTGGCTTGAAATCATTAGTTAAGGGGTATCAGAGTAGAGGGGGTGGGTACAAATACACACCACACTTTTCATTTCTTATTTGTTTTCACATCACAATTATTTGTCAACGGTAAAATGAGAAGAGTCAAAAAATAATTTCTTACCTCCCTCTTTGGGTTCAGGCAGCTTTTCTTCCTTGAGCTGGAAGTCGCTCTCCTTCGGGAAGCCATCGAAATGCTTGGCCAGAATCCACGACTTAGCCTGAACCATGGTGAATCACTCAGGGCTGCTGAGAGAAAAAGATCCAGTTGTGGTGATACAAGCATGTGGTGCAGAGATGTGACATTCGGTGCTATAAGGAACAAAAGTTAGCCCATCAAAATGCAGTCCCAGAAAATATAAATATACACATGTTCAACAATTGGAGAGCGACATCAACAAGTAACAGAAAACTGTGCACATTTTTACTTTATATAGAGCTAATACCATAAATGCATGAACTCTCAAGTGTTTACTTGAGAGTTTAGGTTAGAGACTTATGGCTAAACGATGAAGAACAGTCGTTTAATTCATAAGTGTTTGTTAGATCAAAAGCAACTATGTCCATCAGAAAACCTGCAGCATATTCCAAATAAATTAAATAAATAAATCAAAAACAGCAGGATGGGTTGAATGGAAATCAGCAGATGAAACCTGAGGGAGGAAAAATGGATGTCGGTCTTGGCCTGGAAAAGCCTGATCGGTTCATTTTGAGGTTTCATTCGTCTTAGGAGTGAAATGCATTACATGCAACTTTGAGTCTACATAAGTATAATCAGATAAATACAAAGTGAAGAAAATGTAAAGCGTTTGCTTTAAATCTATTACATGTGACTATAATCTGTGCTTAAAAAAAAAATCAAATAATAACAATAATGACTGATCTTTGGGTAAAACTGTGAACTAACCAAAGAGAATGACCAGAATGCCTACACACCTCCAGGCATGAAACTTACAGGTGCCACCACCCTCCCCCAACGATTTAATGCGTGCATACAATAAAGAACAGTGCATAGTTTCTCTTTCATTACGCAGAAAAAGCCTTTTGCAAGACTAACTTCTCCTAAAAACACAAAGGAAACAGTGAAAACAGCTTTAAATGAGAGCAGAACTCACTCTGCTGAGCTGCTGCACTTCCTTATTACAAGTTTAGTTCTATTTTGCTAGTTTTTGTTTTTTCCCCTCAAATACTTATCAGCAAGTCTTCCCACAAACTGCAGTAGTCCTCGAAACTTGGTAGCGAGAGAAGAGCTACCAGTACAGGGAGGACCAGAAAAACCATCTGAGGAGGAGGGGGCGGGACAAAACCAGCCTGAAACCTGATTGGTCCTAAACTGAGCCGCGCAACCGACGCAGGACGTAACGTCTGAGGTTTGCAGCTGCCAGGATGTGGAGAGACCTCATGGCATAGTGTTAACCACGCCGGCCTCCTGGTGTTTCACATGCTGAGAGTAGTATCCTAATTTACCAACTTAATGCAAATACAACCCACGATTGAAAAAAATAAAAATTACACCCAATCTGTATACGAATAAAACAGACAGCTGAAGTGAGAACAAACGATTATCTGTTCATTGTGATGTCTGTTAGTTGGTTGGCTTTATTAGACGCAAAGAAAAAAATTGGTGTATGTGTAGGAAACAGGAAAAAGAGTCACGCACGCATAAGATCTGCAGAGGTATTACTATAAAACTTTGCCAAAGAAGGTTGGGCTGTTAAACAGGGTCATAGTTTAACAAGTCTCATTAATAAAAGTGGGGAAGAATCCACGTCGTGATCCAACAGACGGGCTGCTGGTGATTCCTCCACGCGCGCTCATAGGTGCTCGGACACGCGCTCAACTCTGACAAACGGACTGATCGCGAACAGAGACCTGTTGGAGTGTCAGTGAGTTGAGGCGGTTTTGGCCTAAACTGGCTTGTGACTGGATCATTATGGCATCTCAGGTTGAGGATGAGGGAGATGATGACATGGATTTTGCCGATTGGACTCCTGAGGGAGTGGTAAAGGGTCGAGACAAGAGGGCAGTAAAAAAGAAGATTTTGTGAAAGGGAAGCAAAGCAGTAAAAGAAGCCTGAAAGAAATTAGCTCTGATGAAAACACTGCTATTAGTGAGAGGATTGTTAGACAGGAGTACAAAATGATTGTAACATTTAGAAATGAGGAGGAAAGGGTTCAATTTAGCCCATTAGCTCTCTCAAAAGAGTTAAATAAAAAGTTTGGAGAGCTCAGACTTGCTAAAGTTTTAGAGATGGAAATGTATTGATTATAGTCGGAAGTGAGGAGCAGAAGAATAAAGTGATGAACACTCAGAGCATTTGTAATAACATGGTGAAACAAATTAAGATTTTGGGACAGTCTGCTGTAGTTCGAGGAGTTATTTCAGGTATTCCGGTGGGTGACGATCTGGGAAAGTTCAGACGCAGCATATATGGGGGCGAAGTGAGCAAAATCAAAAGATTGATGAGAACAGTTGAAGGTAAAAGAATGGAAAGTCTTTCGGTGATGTTGGAGTTTCAAGCTGCGGTTCTTCCAGAAAGAATAAAAGTAGTATGTGTGTGTTTTCCTGTCAGGCCATATGTCCCTCCTCCACTAAGATGTTACAAATGCCAGAGATATGGACATATAGCAGCAGTATGCAAGGGGACACAAAGATGTCCAAAGTGTGGAGAGGACCATGGATATGATGAATGCAAAAATGGAAAGGAAATATGTTGTAACTGTAGAGGACAACACAGGGTGACTTATGGAGGATGTGAAGTAAGGAAAAAAGCTGTAGAAATGGAACAAGTAAAAGTCAAGAATAATATAAGTTATGCAGAAGCAGCAAAGAGAGTGAAGAAGCCAAACATTGTGACAGCAAAAGTTAAAATGAGTCAAACTCCAGAGCAAAGACAGACTAAAGCAGACACAGACGTGACAGTTGAGAAGATTATGTTGTTCATTGCTTATGTAATTAATTGAGCAGAAAGGTTTTTTGGTATAAAGAATATATCTTGGGCGCAAATAAATAAGAAATTAATGGAGGAATGGAAGGTAGGAGGACAGGAAGAAAGAACAACTTGATTATGTTACATGGGAATGCTAGAAGCCTAATTGCAAATGGACAAGAGTTTAAGGGATTTATTAAAGATTTTAAGGAAGATATTTATATTATTTGTATTCAAGAAACTTGGCTTAAACCAAATCTTGATTTTGTTATTAAAGGATATGAAAGTGTAGGGAAGAGATAGAGAGGGAGGATCAGGAGGAGGGTGTATAATATTTATAAAAAAGGTGATTAAATTTAGAGTTATAGCTAAAGGAAGAGAGTTAGAATATATTATTATTGAAATATGGACAGTAAATGGGAAAGTCAAAATAATAAATTTTTATAACCCATGTAAAAGACTTACATTAGAGTTAATGGAGGAACTAGGAAATAATTTGGAGGGTAAAGTGATATGGTGTGGTGATTTTAATGGACATAGTTCTTTATGGAGCAATCATAATGATCAAAATGGGGAAATAATTGAAGAAATATTGGATATAAAAAATTTAGCAGTTTTAAATGATGGGAGTGGAACAAGAATTAATGTAAGAGATAATACAGAGTCAGCAATAGATTTAACAATAGTTTCAGATTCAATAGCAAGTATGTGTTTATGGAAAGTAATTAATAAGACTACTATAGCTTTATGTAACTTTATTTCAATTAAAATTGAAATAAAGTTACATATAGAAAAATATAGTATAAATGGGATGAAGAGATGGTGTTTTAGATCTGCAGATTGGGAAACATTTAGGAATATTAGTGAAATAAAAATACAAAACGTAGATGGTGGTATTGATGATTTAAATCTTGCTATATGTAATTCTATTTTAGAAGCAGCTACTCTAACTGTAAGGATGAAAGGTGGGAAAAAAGTGGTACCATGATGGACAACAGAATGAACTGAAGCTATAAAGAAAAGAAATAAAGCTTTTAAATTATTAAAAAGGAATCATAACTTTCAGAATTTGAATGAATATAAGAAATTACAAGCTAATGTAAGAAGAGTAATTCAAAGTGCAAAGAGATATTATTGGAGAATTTTTTGTAATTCAGTTGGAAGAGAAACAGACATTTCTAAAGTCTGGACAATGATTAAAAGAATGAAAGGGATTAACAGAGCTAGTGGATATCCAATTCTAAATAATGGATAAATGACAGCAGTGGAAGATAAACAGAAGGCAGAAATTCTGGTGAATGTGTTTGTAAAAATTCATAGTTCTGAAAATATTAGTGAAGAGGGGAAAAAAGGACGAGAAAAGACAACCTTAGAGAATAAGGAGTTTTTAGAGAAAGTGGAAGATTCAAATGATTCACTGAATATGTTGTTTACAGTATCAGAGATGAACAGGGCCCTTAAAAAATATAAATGATCTGCTCCAGGAAAAGATCAGGTTTGTTTTGCAATGATAAGTAATTTACTGAAATATCTAAACATGTATTATTGGAATTGTATAATCAAATATGGGAGGATGGACAATTACCTAAAATGTGGAAGGAAGCAGTAATAATACCTATTCGTAAACCAGGAAAAGATTAATCAAAACTAGAAAATTATCGGCCAATAGCTTTAACATCCAATATATGTAAAATAATGGATAAAATGATAAATGAAAGATTGTTATATTATATGGAAAATAAAAACCTTTTATCAGTGTATCAGAGTGGTTTTAGGAGAGGAAGAAGTGCAATGGATGCGGTTTTATGTTTAGAGAACGAGGTCAGAAACGCTCAAATGAATAAAGAGAGTGTAGTAGCTGTTTTCTTTGACATTGAAAGAGCATATGACATGATGTGGAAGGAAGGATTATTAATTAAAATTCGAATAATGGGTATAAATGGACGGATGTTTAGACGGATTAAGATTTTTTTAGAAGGAAGACAAATACAAGTAAGGATAGGGGAGGACATTTCTGAAAGTTTAAATATAGAGAATGGGACACCTCACGGAAGCATAATAAGCCCGTTATTTTTTTCTATTATAGTGAACGATATGTTTAAGGATGTAGAGGGTGGAATGGGGTTTTCACTTTTTGCAGATGATGGAGCAATGTGGAAAAGAGGAAGGAATTTAAAGTTTATTGTAAAGAAACTTCAAGGGGCAAAATCAGATGTAGAAAATGGTCATGTAAATGGGGTTTTTAAGTTTTCAGTGGATACAACTAAAATAATGTTTTTTATTCGAAAACGAGTAGATGAGGAGACTAAGCTGAAATTTTATCTAAAGGAATTGGAAAGAGATAAACAATTTAAATTTCTTGGGCTGTGGTTTGATGAAAAACTGACATGGGGGGAACATATTAAGAAAATAATAGATAAGTGTAGGAAGGTATTAAATATAATAAGATGTTTAGTTGGAACTGAGTGGGGAGCAGATAGAAAATCATTGAAGGCTATTTACATTGGATTAATTAGGTCAGTTTTAGATTATGGATGTACAGTGTATAACTCAGCAGCTGATACAAATCTACAAAAACTAAATTATATACAATATCAGGCTTTAAGAATTTGTACAGGCGCTTTTAAAGCATCCTCAATAGCAGCTATACAGGTGGAGATGGGAGAAATGCCTCTTAAACTTAGAAGGGAACAACTTTCTTTAAATTATTGGGCAAATTTACAAGGACAAAGAAATAATCATCCAACATTAAAAGTAATTACAATACAAAGCGAAAATGGAGAAAATAAAAAGTTGGTCAATAACTTCTAAAGTGAATGAGTTTCAGTTAGATAAATTAAATATAGGTCAAATAGTTCCATTATACACAGTACCACCTTGGATAATACCAGAAGTTAAAATAGATTTTTTGTTATTGGAGAAGAACAATGACACATATTTCTTTATGATGAATAAATGTAGTGTACAAGAACACCTAAACCAGTATTATAATTATGTACAGATATATACAGATCAAAAAATGTAATTAATAGGATAGAGATAGCTATTATTGTTCCACAATTCAACATTAAAGTAGGGAAAAGGGTAAGTGGTGGTTTATCAGTTTATACAGGTGAAATGCTCGCTTTACTTTTAGCAGTTCAGTGCGTGGAAGAGGTTAGACCATTAAAATCAATCATTTGCTCAGACTCAAGTTCATCTTTGTAAAGTTTGCAAAATAATCAGTCAGATAGTAGACCAGATATTTTACTAGAAATTCAACAAACAACATACAGAATAAATATGATGGGGATCACTGTTCATTTTATATGGGTACCAGCACATCATGGGGTTAAGGTTAATCAAATGACAGATTGACTAGCTAAGGACAGCGTTAATAGAGATATGGTTGATATTAATGTTGCATTTGGCATAAAAGAAGTTAAGAATATAACAAAACAGAAAGTGGAGGAGAAATGGCAAAAATTATGGGAGGAAGAAAGGAAAGGACGATGGTTTTATGAAATACAAAGAAGTTGGAGAAATGAGAAGAACAGAAAGAAATAGGAGAGAAGAGAAAATTATATCACGTCTCAGAATTGGACATACAGGGTTAAGGCAAACATTATTTTTAATGGGAAAACATCAGACGGGGAAATGTGAGTGCGGGGAAAAAGAGACAATAGAACATGTTGTTTTGAACTGTAGGAAATATCGGAGACAGAGAGAACAGTTGGTTGAGAAACTAAGAAAGATGAAAATTAAGTTGGATATTGTGGAATTGTTGCACAGACAATCAGGAAATAGAGCATACCAGGTCTTATTTTTGCAAACCGCCAACAAAAATAATAATAATAAGAACTCTGACAAACTGCTTGCTCAGCTCACTCTGCTCGCGCTCGGCTTCATGTCTGTGCTCTTAACTCTGCTGAATATGGCGTGATTTTTAGTCATTCTAGTCATTAAGGTAAACTATTGGAATCTGTAAAAAATGGGTATTGACCAGGAAAAGCGTGATCAGTGCAACTTTTGTATAATACTATAATCTTAGCAACCAGATCAAGTAACTTAAGGTTAACTATCTTGAACATATACAGCAAAACAATCGCATGTCTTACCCTGGCATGCCAATGGCACCCACGGCCAGTGACCTGGGCACCTCCTTGGGCCAGTCGGCCATGAGGAGAGTGAGGTCCTTCCCATCGCTGATGGCGTGAGTTCTCCAACCACAACTACTCACAACGTGACTCCCCACAGGAAACGCTGAGTTTTTACTTTGGATCACCCTGTGCACAAAATGAAATAAAAAAGGAAACAAAACTAGCACGCATTACTTCTTCACTCAGTTGTGCCACAAAATATAATGTTTTAACTCTTTAAAACCTTAAAACAGAAGTAGTAAAACAGAAGAGGTTTTTTTTCCTGCAACACACACAGTTATTGAACAATGACTTTGGATTTATGTATATTGCACAACTCAAAACTGCAATATGATTCAGCAATTTTGGAGGCCAGTTTTTGTTGGTGGGTAACATTTGTTTTGTCATAAACACCATATGGTAGAAGGAGAGCAAATCAACAGGAAGCAGTAAAAAAAAAAAAAAAAAAAAAAAAAGTTTTTTAGGATGACTTCCTAACCTCAATTTTAGCATAGCACATCCAGAGAGCACCATAAGGAAATCCAACACAAGATCATCAAAATAGGGTTCAGACATCCATACATTTGCCATTTAGAGTGATCAAATATTATAAAATGTATGTTTTTGTTTAAATATATACATTACAGATTTTATGTTTTTCTATTGCATTGTGCTGGCTACATGTATTTCATTATATTGAAATTATTCATCTGTGGTCTTACCTGGCCATTAGGAGAAGTATTTCAAATGGGAAGAGGATTTTATTAAGGGCTGATATAATGAACACGCAGTATAAAATGTCATATAATCCTATGACAGATAAATACCTTTTGCTGTGTGAGTAGTAATAGTTTAACAGATTACAAGGGTGGATGGAGGGACACTAAAAATCATGTATTGGTAATAAACTGTCAGAGAGAGAGGGGGTGGAGCCGAGTAAAGAAAGTTGCAATAAACTGTGTTAAACGCGTTCCTAGAAGGCACGGAAATGGAAAACATTTGGATAATTACCTTTACTATTGTACTCAGTTGCACATTATTTTGAAACACGGTGTGTTGTTTTTAAGACATGCAAAGTGTTTTTTATGTTGTACTTTTTCCCTCAGTGTAGTATATTATGTTATTCTTCATTCTTTTTTAAGTTGTGTTACTGTTTATCCTTACTGTTTAGATTATTGGTCAGTTTGCCGCCGTTACAGCTTAATTTCCCCGCTCTGGCACAATAAGGATACTTCTATTCTATCATAAACCAAATAACAATTGCTTGTAACTAGCAATTTTCCAATAATATTAACATGCATTTAAATACAAACACAATATACAGCAATATTACCAACATTTCCTTTGAAAAATGAGTAAATCCAGAACTAGTTATGCACTGGTAAGCATATTGTTATTTCATTTTTTGTTAAAGACGGGTGAAAAAGTATTAACTCTGCTACTAACAGAAGAAGCTTGGAGAATGCTACACATTCATAGCTGCTATCTGAGGCAGTTGCCCTTCACAGAGTTTGAAGCACAACACTTAAAGGTTCGCCAACAAGGAACTCTACAACTAGCTCCTCCATCCCCTGATAATAACCATGTTATGCATGTTAAAACACCATAAGTGGAAGCTTTAAACCATCTATTAAAGACATATATATCTATGTTTAATAAAAAACAGATGAATGGTAATCCAGTCCTTAATTCTGACAAACTGAGAAAGATTTTCATTTTTCTAAAACAAAAAGAAAAAATTGGGTGATAAAATGTATTGAACTCTATAAACAATATAGCACATGTTTGTTTCTTAAAAAAATATATATAATGGATCTCAATGTTGAAATAGGGTCTGTAAAAGTAATTAAAGCTTTTTTGAGGTACAAAAAAGGGCATGTCATTGATGACAGAAGACCTTCCCTTACTTTGCCACTTGAGTTCCGATCATCACATCCCCTTCTTTCATGTATAGTTTGCTGAAAGGTCTGAAAGAAAAACATGACATAATTAATACATGGTAAAGAAAAAAAAGATTGATGATTTAGAAATTATTAAAAACGTTTGCAAGTTTGCTGTCCACCTACCTCATGTATGGATCCACACTGAGGAATACTCCCTCCACCAGCACCTCTGTAAGAAAACAGCGGTTGATCACATTTTAAGCGAATAATAAATACAGCTGACAAACAGAGTATGATTTTCCTTTAAAAAAGAAGAACGAGGAACCTATTCTTGCCTCCGTTTTTGGGCTCAGGAAGCTCCTCCACCTTCAGCTTGAAGTCGCTGTCCTTTGGGAAGCCATCGAAATGCTTAGCCAGAATCCATGACTTAGCCTGAACCATGGTGACTTCCTCTGCCAAGAAAGAGATCCAGTTGTGATCGGAGAGGCAGGATCACATTATATATTGTGTTGCCTGGTTAAAAATTAATAACTCAAAGGGGAGTATAACAATCTTGTTCAAAAAATAAAATATAAACTGAGGTAAGTGTGCAATAAGCATGACATCCACTTTTAAACAGTTATTCTATGTGTTTTGAGTCAAAAAAAGTGCAGATTTAGATAAATCTAACTGTAACAAGCGGCATTATAGTGTATGTAACATAAAAAAAGCCTAAATAAAAAACAAAATGCTTGACAAAGTGCAATTTCTATGTTTTAACCGACTTACTAGAAGTTTTAGTTGTACGGTCAAAAAGAAACAGCAAAAATAAGCAGAGGTTGTGAGCTCTGTCAGGTTCTGCAGCTGTGTTTATTTTGAAACGTGAACGAAATACTTTATTTATTTATTTATTTTTACGCCGCCTCTGATTGGCTGAATAAACTAAACAGGTCAGGTTCTTACGTATGACGCAAGGACGTCGCTGACGCACAGATTTTTTTTTGGGATGTTTCGGCGCGCGGGGAGACGGTTGACCTTTTTAACGGATAAACTGTGATCGGTTTTCGAGTCGAGCTGTAAGTATTGAGTCGAGCTGTAAGTATTGAGTCGAAACAGAACAACTAAACGGGGTTAATGGGTTCAAACATGTCAGGCTAGCAGTAGCGTTCAAGTGGCTAACAGCGAATAGCCCGTTGCGTGTAGCTTTCACGCTAGTCGAGACCTGCAGCTAGCTTAATTTTCACATAAATTGTGTTACTTTCATCTTTCCACTATATCTAATATGTAACTTGACGTTTAAATATTTCTTTTTTGTGTCCTATGTTTGTCTTGACGTCAATTATTTTTTGCCAGCTCGGCTTTTATCGACTGAATCTTGTAGATTTGACTGTTTAGCCTTATTGAAATAATGACCATTGTTACAAATATGAGGGACTTGCACTTATTTGACAGGCCTTTTGTGTTATCTTTAGTAGTTTTCACGTTTCAGTTTAAGCCAAAATACATATTTATATGCTTATATTGTATAAATATTCATATGAAATGGGATTTATCCCAATGAATTTAGTGATGCTCCAAAGGTGGATTGGTTAAGCTTTACTTGATCAGCTCAAACTTTATACATTTATAATATGTTTAATGTACTCCTTTTGATGTGTTTTTCATTATCCTCGTCTTGCATTTGCTGGTGGACGACTGAGCAGCTCAGTGTAAGGTCAAACATGTTAGACGGGGCCCAGTTTCTGGAGGCCCTCGGGCGCCTAGGTTATCCGGGTGCGGCTTCCCTGACGCCTTCAGAGTTCGACTGGCTCTTCGACTGCGCCCCTGAGAACCTTCATTTCTTGCACTTCGTCTGTCGCACCCTCAACCAAAGCAACGTCCTTACCCCAGAGGAGGCAGCAGTGTTCCAGGAGCTGCGGAAGTCTGGCAAGCCTATTCTGGATGAGGCATCGCTGGCAGAGGTTCTCAAAACCATGGGGCCTTCGGACGGGACCTGGACAAACGTCTTTGGTCAGCTTTCTTCGTCCTCCGCGTTTGAGCAGGACTTGGCCGTAGAAGACTTGGAGGCAGAACTCCAGGCACTGTGTAAGGAGAAGGAGTTGAAGCAGAGGCGCTACAACAAGCTGCAGGTGGCAGCCACGTCCCATCTAGATGTCGACCTGCAACTTGGAGCTGAGTTGGACCGAGCTGCATGCAAGCTTAAGGAAACCGTTGCGTCCATTGGAGCAGAGAACGCCGACACGAACGCGGCATTGCAAAGCCTAACCGATGAGGTGAGGAAGCTTGGATCATACCTCCCTCATCCAGAAGCTAGGCAAAGCGCGGCTCAGTTAAAGCCGCCCCTTTCCCAAAAGCACAAAGTTCTTCTTTCTCAGCTCTCTCTGGATCCCTACCTAAATCAGGAGGAGCTCAACACGAAAACGCTTGCTGCCTTCACTCGGAAGCATTTTTTTCACGGCATTTCGGACATTGTCGAGACGTCTCTCTCCGAGCACTTCCAGGTTTTTGACCTCTGTTCCTACGAAGATGAAAAAGACAGGAATAGTGATTGTAAAGGAGGAAGCAGTGAGTATCGGGCGGTGGAGCACACGAGGACCGAAATGGCCCGACTTCAGTGGTCTCATATCGTGGCTCAGCATCAACTCATGCTGGCTGCAGCAGAAGAGAAGGCTGTCAAGGCCGGGTTAGACTGGCTCTTAGAAAAAGCTTCTCATACAAAGGTAAAATTGATTAAGACGACGTACTGTCAAAGTATTCATACTCAATTTTTATTAATCTTGATTTTTCTGATATGTCGCCCTGATAGAACATTTCTTCCTCCTCTCCCTCTTCCTTGAACACGCATGAGATTGTTTCTAGGAAAGAGCTGCAAGCTGTGGAGGCTGAGCTGGAAGCGCTGCTTAACGGACCGGTACCGTCTGCTCTCAGAGAGTCGGCCAGGTTGCTTAACGTTCCTGTGGTGAGGGGAGACCTGGCTTTGCAACTTTCCAGACAAAACTACTACAGCTCGAGGCAGGACCAGGCGAGTAGCTTGTTTTACTGATATCAGATACTTTGGAACACTATGCTAGGAATAGTGCTCGTTAATCTGTTGTTTTTATTGCTAATGCTTTTGCTTTGGGTTAACGCAGCAGAACATTTGCTCCAGTTTTAAGATGTTAGTTTTCCCCCGGTTTTTACTGCAAAGATTGGACAAAGAGTTTCTTTGAACATCAGTTTTCAAGTTTGGCAACAGATTGTCAATTAAATTATATTCTCTCTCATCAACTTTATCAGGGTTCGTTTTTAGCAAAAGCCTCCCCACAACATGATACTGCCACCGCTGTGTTTCACCAGACGAATGGTGTGTTTACTGTTATGTGGAGTGTCAGTAATTTGGGAAACATGGCCGTTGGTATACAGGGTATAAAGTGACATCATCTGAGAAGTTCAAGAAAGTTTCTCCCTCGTCTTTCTGCTGTATTTATGGTGGTGGTTTGTTCTCTGATGTTTTTCAACAAACCTTTAAAGCCTTAACAGAACAGAAATTTACGTTTATAATGATTAAAATGTCTAAAATGAACTTTGTTTGTTGGGTTGATGTAGGAAATAATTGGTTGCACTCTTTTATTTGGCATTATCAGAGTAAATGGGGGTATAAACAAATCAGCACAGGATGTTTCCAATTTTGATCTGAATACTATGTTGTCATCCATTTTGCTTTGTGTTGTTCACTTGATCCCCTCTCAAAAGTACAGAGGAGAAAATGAATAGCTCAGTTTATGTCTACTCAAGTTCTGGTATATCTACTGTATTGAATGAGAACTGTTTGTGCTGCTTGAGTTTTTTTGGTCCTAAGTACCTCAATCTTTGTCATAACACTAGTAATGTTCTTCTCATTTAATAAATCTGCATCAACCTTTTAGGTGCGTGACTACTTGCTTCGCCAGAAAGCGTCCTTTGACTTGGTCCTCCTGGCTCACGAGCTGGAGTTGAGGAGATGGAAGTGCTGTCAGAATCAGCTGACGGAAATGGATAGCAGGCTGTCGGAGCAAGACAAGGCAGCGTCGATGAGAATGGAGTCACTGGCACACCCGGACCTGGCCATCAACCCGAGGCCGAACCAAATTATCAGTTCCAAGGATATTGTATTAAGCAGGTAAGAAAGTTTTTTTTGCTTTACTCCATCTGTAACCGTTTGAGGTAGTTTGGTTTTCCAACTCAGGACATACCTATGTTTTTTTCCCCCCTTTTCACAGCTTCCCTTTCAACATATGATCTCTCACACTGTTGTGTTGATTTTTATCCACAGATTCCTCCAGATCCTTGACCTTGACTCAGAAAGTAGCCAGTCTGAGCCTTTTCGAACATATGAAGCTTTGGACCAAGCGGCGAGTAAGCTAAGGACCAACATCCAGCTGAGCCGAGATTCTGTCGCCGGGGCCCGCCATGAGCAGCACTACATGGCCGCCCGCCTGCACAGTGACTGTGAGGCGCTCCACAGGGCCACGTACACCGAGCTCCAGCAGCTGGTCTTGGGCCCGCAGGTACGTCCAAAGGCCAGTGCAGACCAGGACCTCCTTTTCCCCAATGCACAGGTGGGTTCTGTTCTTTTCTTTTCTCTCGGTCAACCATATTTTACATCAGCTTCTAACGTGAGTCTGTTCATTTTACTATCAGTGGTCACTCTGGGTGATGGCAGCTGGTAGCACCATTGTCTTTATCTGCACATGAAATAATGTCACACTTTGGTTTATAAAGATCTTTTTATAAAGGGAATCTTAAAGAAACTCTTAACTTTTCTGTGTGAACTGTTTATGGTCTTTATTGATTGTGATCATATTTGGAAAGAAAATGCTATTTAGGGGATCAATTATTCACTTAATTGAATTTTCCGTATCATGAAGTTTACATATTTTTTTTTTTTATTGTAAGTTTATCAATCCATTCTTTGGTTTTCCAAACAAGGTGAGGCTTTATGTTACACTTCTAACATCTGGACGTTTTCCTGAACAAGTGAGATAGGTGTCGACTGTTCTTTTTAACTGTGCAATGACACCTGATGGGATTTTATTTGCACTCTTTACTTTAAATTCAATTAGTCAATGATTGTCTTTTTTTTTATGTCTTATTTTAAACTATTATATTTTAATTCGCTTTTAAAATTTGTTCAAAGTAATACCCCCCAGGCTTTATGTACTTATTATAAAAGCATGTTTTAGAACCTTACTTTGAATACAGGTCAACTCACAGAACGGTTAAATTTAATAAAAAGTGATTTCTTGAAAATGTTTTTGGACTATTATAGTTTATTTTTAAGCAAAGAAAGCAAGAATTTTTCGTTTTTTTCCTTGTTACTCAGATCCGACTGAATATGTTAAAAACCTGAGATTTACTTTTAAACCGTATTGCTGAACCCTATCATCCATACACCCTTCCATATCAGTGTCCATGCATCCTGATGTCATTAATATTGTCTATATCTCAGGCTCTGTGTCCATTCAACTAGTAATCCATTTGTCCATATTGGTTTTCGTCTCCAATAATTTCCTTTTTCCATTCATCTGCTAGGCCGCTAATCCAGCCATTCTACATTTGTCCATCTACCTACATATTTATCCATCCGTGCATCCAAACGATTGCCTTTTTTTCCTATACTTTAATTCTTCCTAACATTTTACACAGTTTTTTAACTGAAGTGTGTCTATAAACATCCAGTTGAAAAAAAGTAGGAGATTTTAGCTTTTTAATTGATAATAAGTAAAATATGGCTACTCTTATTATTTTCCATCAATAACCTTTTGCACAGTAAATGTAAAGTGCTCAAGTTAAATCCTACTTTTTGAGGTTTGTAGTTTGTGGTTGGTAACAATACGTTCTTTGTCCCGACCAACTTTACAGTAACTATAATGGACAGAGTGAAAACAGTGCAGATCTGTGTCAAATTTAGTTGTTCTGTACTATCAAGACGTCTCCTGTGCATTTGGATAATAAACATCCTTGAAACTTGGACGTTGTAATGCTTGGTAGTAATGAGTTATCAGTTTTGTTGGTACATGTTACTGAGCTACATCTAGGTTATTTATCTGCTTAGTCATGGTAAGGTTGCTCTCAGATAATTATCACAGATATTAGTGTTCGTATCTTGCATTTAAAACTACTTTTTCATGGATCTGTTTTTCTTTTTCACTACAAGTAAAATTATTTGGAATTTAATTGTCTGCAATTTTATGAAATACTAGCGTTTGATATGTATTACAGTACCCCATATTTAATTTGTTTATTCATTTTTTTTTTACAAAAATGCAACCTCATACAAAGTTTTAGAAAGGTTCAGACTTAACTGATCCTTACGTAGTTGTACACTTACAGTTACTCACCCTGCTTCCCTGTCTTGACAGGAGCTGACACTGAAGCTTGTGGAAGCGGAGAATCAGTTACAGGATCTTCAACGAGTGATGCAAGAAATCCTGGGAGAAGTCAAAGCCAAGCGCTCCCAGCTAGAACGAAGCTCCCTGCTCAGGCGGGAGAGGGAGTTGTACATCTTCTTCCATTTGGATGCGCGGCTCTTGCAGAAAGTGGTGGAGGATTTGGAGAGCAGGACGGCTAACAGAGGCGGGCAGTGAAACCACGAAGCCGTCTCGGCTCCTCATCTGTTCCTGTTATGATAACGAGGAGACGTGATACTCTTACAGATAATACTGTATTACCAATCTGAACCAGTTTTGGCTTTTATTTTTGTGTGTATGTTTCTGTCTTTAAAGGTTTGGTTTAAAAACTGGGTTGTTTTTTGAAAGCATTTGTAAGGTGTTTGTTGTAATCTTTAATCTTTCCACTTGTTTGTGTTAAATAAAATTCAATTAAATCTACATGGACTTTTATTTATTTTTTGTTTCCTACACATTGTTTTAAAATGCGTGTGAAATTTTAGTTTAGACCAGGTCTGATCAACGCTGAAACACGTTTCCCGTGTCCTTTTTCAACCCCTTGAGAGCTAGGGTCGCACTATTAGGGAGGAGATGGAGCAGTCGAGCAGCAGGTTGTACGCCGGCCCCCTCTCCCTGGCAGCCCTGAAGGTCCTGGCAGCTCTACGGGCCCAGAATCGGGATGAGGGCGAATGCAGGCAGCCCTCCTACGGCAACCGCAGGCAAAGTCAGTCAGACAAGAAAAGAGGCTTCCAGTTAGTGTAGAAATACCTAACTTAACTTTTTGTCTAGTCTCTTAACTTTCTGTTTGATATTCATACCATATAAACCTTACACATGTTTGTAATGAAAAAAGGCAGCTGAATATTACATTTAGAAATGCTTTTTGCTTACTCAGACATAAATGATCATTTAGGTGGTTTACCTTGTGTTTTTTATGCTAGTGGAATGGTGTAATTATGGCAGTATGGATTCATGGACTTCAAAGAGCTGCAGTCAGATGGAAAGTAAAGACGATTTCTCCTACAGGTAAGTCGGATGATGGTTTAGGGAATACAATACATGCAATGCTTTTCACCCTAGTAAATAACTGTAGTTGAATAGTCTGCACACTAAGCAGCCCTTTGAAAGGGTGGCCTATGGATAACCTCACCATGACTCAGCAGAGTAAAGCAAGACACTACAGGCCATTAGATAATCGGCCATAAAAGGAACTAGCTAGCCTAAAGTTCAGCAATAATCGCTATTGACGTGTTTATTACCATGACCAGTGTCAATACAGACTCAAATAATGCAAAGTCATGATAGGTTGTGCTTTTCTCTTTTCCTGTGTCACCGTCCCACTTTTTCCTTGAGAGCCCAACATAAAAATGTGTACGTGAAGTGATGGATTTTTTTGGGTGTACATTTTCATTAACCCTCTCAGGTCAATATGTTTCTAACCTCTGTGGTACAAAATCAATCTGGATTTGTTACTGATCAATTTATTTATTTATCTTTATAAAGTTTACACACCAGTTCTTTTTTGTGGTGACCCGAGCTTAGTCGAGCCTTTGTATGCATAAATGTCAGCACTTTAACTTGGCCATTTTTATTCATTTAATACGTTTTTATATAAGCCATTGTGTTGTAGCTCTGGCTTTATGTTTAGGAAAATGTTTCCTGTTTGGATGGGAAACCTCTGGCCCAGTTACAGATTTTTTTCCTCTTCGATACACATTTCCACAGCATTAAGGCATCTAAATATTATTCCACAGATGATGTCCTGTATTTTCAATCTTGCACAGTATTTTTTTAACCAAAAAGGTTTTGGTCTTATTTAACAAAATGATCTTCAGGGTCACATTCTGGCCATTTATTTGCACTTTTGCCACGCTTTCCATTTACAGATGATGTATTGACCAGTGCTCTGTGAGACGTACCCAACCTTCAGGTCTTTCACAGATCAGCTGTGTTTATACTGAGATTAAAACAAACACACTTTTGTAACTTGTGACTAATTAATGTGATTTCGAAGGGAAAAGGGTTGCTCTGTATGGAGCCTTCAAAGTAACTGGGAGTGATTTAAGCTGAATTAAAAAGCACAGCTCTTAAATGCATAAGATATGGATCATAAGTAACAAAAGATGGAGGCATCATATTCCAGTCCTCAAGATCTACAATCCTTCTATTTGGTTTAATTAATTCTGCAACACACCTAAAACAAATGACTGCATTCCCTAATCAGTATTATGTCATTACGCTCCTCAGATACCTGGTAATGAGTCATTCATTCAGTTCAGGGATGCATCCTTTTCTGAGTTGAGCATTACTGCTCTTAAAGGTTGGAAATGTCGGCTCTTCTGGTGGGAGCAGTTCTAGTAACATGGAAAAAATAAAATAAAAGCATTTAAGGCGTATTAGCTGTAGTGTGTAATTGGTATATTACACAGTAATAAAAATAATACAAATATTCTTTTCCATTGCTGTGATCCAGGTCCCCAGTGTTTTCCGTCCCCGACCAAAACTCTGCTAGTCAGAGTCATCAGACCTTTTCCAATTGTTGGGCTTCCTCCTGCCAGGATTCCTCGCACCAGGAGAAAACTCCTCAGGCGTTACCCTTTCATCAGCTCTTACAGGCAGATCCCCACAGAATGTGCCCAGAGCCGCCTGCTAACCTGTCCAGACGGACTCTGTCATTCCCCAGAGGTTCCACAGAATCCTCCGAACGTGAAACGTTTTCCTTTTCTCTTCTACCAGGCAGCCTTTCTGATGATCAGAATGTGACATGCAATAGGTAAGAGGCAAAAAAGATGAACCATTTAGCAGTGATTATAAAAATGTCCATCCAAATTTTTGGTTTTCCCATAAAGTCCTGCAGGAATATTAAAGCCAACCTTCATACTTCATAAAACCCGAGATGCCAAAGACCCTGAGGAAATGTTCTCCATGACAAGTGTGCAGGCTGATGGTCATCCTGTAGCTTGTCACACACTGTTACCCTGCTCTAATAGATCTGAAGAGACAGTGAACTCTTCAAGTGGACATAATGAAGACAAAGCTATCTGGGTTATTGGTGCCAATGAAGCGGAGAACCTCGTACCAGCAGGCAGTGGAGTAAAGCGCAAAGATGTTAAGCCCTCAGAGGAGGCTGCTGGTGGTGTAGATAGATATCAGCACTTGGAGCTGAACACATCCGAAGCTAAAAGGAGACACCTGCCTCTTTTTCACTCTGTGACCGAAGACATGGACCAGACAGTGGCTGAAACAGCAGAGAGGAGACTATCAGAGGGACAACTAGTTCTGTCTAACAACAATGCTCAGAACCTGGAAAGATTTGACTTGATAGCTGTGGCCGGGGAAAGCAGAAAAGAATCAGACTATGAGGGAACCACTGAACATGATGTGGAGCCAACACAGCTAGACTACTTTGCTACTCAACACGTTGATTTACACAGAGTAAACGCAGTTGAACAGACATTAGAAGAGATCAGACCTTTGCCTAAATCCCCTGGTGAGTTTTTTAGATTGGTATTTGTTGTTTAGTTAATATATGTTTAACGGATGTGTAATTTACCAATTACAGTTCTCTCTTTATTTAAAGTCTAATGACAGTATTATAATAATTACACTGATGATCATACCTTTATTCTCGATTAAATCGAATCAAAAATACTTTATCCCAAAGGCCAATTAAATATTATTTATGAATATTACCTAATTGTACATTAACAGATCAACACCAGGGGGTGCTACAGTCCTAACAATTCATGGGCCATCAGAGAGAAAAATATACTGTATAATATTAAAAAATATATAGTTTACAACTGTTATTATTTTAGGTTTAGTTAATCAGTGGAAGAACTAAAGATTTATATACTATATAAACCTTTGAACCTGTCCTTTAAGCTGAAGCTGTATTTTGGAAAATTATGGATAGTTTTAAATAATACCAAATAATCCTTGAATCCTTAATCTTAATACACAGGTAATAAGAAAATAGAACATCTAGAAACATTTAAAGCTAAAGACTATATTACTTTGCTCACTGTTTAGAGTCAGTCTATCCTTTCATCCTATCAGTGATGCTGCCTTCAATTCCTCATACTGCATGTTCTCCCATTTATAAATCTGTCTCTTACTCCATTAACATGTTTTTTAACAATTTCTCTATTTAATGACTGGCCTTCTTAAAAATGTGTCCTTTAAAGCCAGATTAAATTTGTTTTTGTATATTTAAAACAAATAAAGTAAATAAAACTAATGACTTTGGAAATCTGAGTCTCAAATCACATAAAATGGAAACCAGAAAAATAGTTCACCTAAAAATACGTCATTTATCAAATAAAAATATTTTTAAAGGTAATATTTTGTTTCAACTAAGTTTGTTAACGTAGTTGAAACATTGTTTTTTGTTGCTTGTGTTTGACAGGCAGTAGCCTGTCAAACAGGCTACTGCCTGTTTTTTTCTGGACTATAGATTACCCAGTTAAACTGACAGTCATGTTTTTAGGCTGTGGTAGGAAGTCAGATTACCTGGAGACAATACATCGATGTCCCAAGAGAACATGCAAACTACATAAAAAAAGAGCTCAGGCTGCGATTTAAACACAGGACCCTCTTGCTTTGTCTAAGGCAACAGCACTGGCTTTAGAGAAAATACTTCCCCGGGCAATACCGCCATCTTTCATTCTGCCCTGTGGCTGTAATGGCATATCGGTGCTGAGGAAACATCTTTGCCATAATGTTGTGCCTACTCACTTTTCAGCAGCATGGAAGAGCTTGAGTCTAAGGTGCTCTGACATTGCTGAATCGACTGACACACAAACACACAGAAAGTCATCGACAGATCGGCTGTCAGCATCACACACTTAAAAAGACGGGTCATGTAATCTTGGCAGATCTCGGCCTGTGTCCTGCCCTCTTTTATAGCCTTAAACATGCTCACTCTAAAACATGCTCACACAGCAGAACAGAAGTATTGATTCAGGATGTGCAAGAAAAGTGATGATCAGATTTTTTAGAATGCTGTCAATTGCCTTCTTCCAGAGGACTCGGACGGAGAGCTGCACCTCGTGCCAACTCTTTCCCCGGGTGACGGTGCGCTTAGGTCAGGGGTCAGACCTCCTCATCCCACCGGCAACCAGAGACATCATAACTATATGCAGGTGATTATTTATGCGGCAAAAAATCTTAATCTAATATGAAATTTGAGACAACACAAAAAGAGATCAAAATGTCTTCGAGTCAGGCGCTGAATTTCTGGCTAAAAACTTTAGTTTTGACACATGACGACATTAAAGTACTTACAGGGGACACTTGTTACTATTAAAACAGGGATCCTTAAATTGGGGGGGAATTGAGTTTCACACACTGACAAATGAATGTTTTTTGCATAAAATTGAGAAATGAAGGAAATGTTTCAGCTGATGACTTAGTACGAAGCTGTTCAGCAAAAGTTATCGCACAGCCGGCCCGACTTTATCGGTACACCAGTTCTTTGTTTGAAGAAGTACAAAGTAAAATAAGGGGGTTATGGATCTACTGATAGATGATTGAAGCTGTGGGAGAAGATTACAGAAAGAGGTGCAGGATTATACCATATTGCTACGATCAGCAGCAGATGCTCCTCACTCTCTCTCTCCCTCTCTCTCTTTCTCTCTTTCTCTCTCTCACTCTCTCTCTCTCTCTCTCTCTCTCTCTCTCTCTCTCTCTCTCTCTCTCTCTCACTCGCCCCGGCGCTCGGATGCGGGCCAGGGCCTGCCTTGGTTTTCTATCTATATTCTGTAGCACAGCACCCGGGGGAGGTTCATGACTTTGTCAGCAGGAAAAGAGGCTGTGTTTACAGGGAAATCAGGAAGACTCTCCTCAGGGAGCTGATTCACAGTGCAGCCCATCCACTGAACCTTTTGCTGACAGCACTACAGAATTTAGCATTTTCATAAACTTGTTTATTCTTTTATTTTATTTTTTTTTCACCAAAGTTATTAACATATATTTGTCTTTACATCTCTTGTTATAATTTCAGGGAATATGACACGGTAATAGATTAGGATGAAGTTCAGTGTGTTCTTATTTTTTTGCAATAACACCAATATTAAATTTAACAAAACAGGATAAACAAATGTTTTAATATTCTGTAAAAAAAAAAAAAGTTGAACCAGATGGGGGTTGGTGCTCAGTGCGATGAAGGTGACCCCCTGACCATTATCCCAGCTTCAGGCAGACGGCTCAGACAAAAATCGTCTCCTCTGTCTGTCTCCTAGTCTGGGAAACTGCGCTGAAGGCCGAATCCCGCATGCTTTTTTAACCTTTCTTGTTTTCTTTCAGCCCTGTTTACAGCAACTGCACCTGCTCCTATATTTGCTTTTTTGATTTAAATTCCACATACTCCGCTACAAAAATAAAACATAAACTATTTGAGCTCCGCAAAAGTTTTCACGCCAAGGTTAACTTTTTCACATCCCATGTTTTGGGTACAAACGGCAAGTTACACAATATGGTGTGACTATTTAGTCAACAATTTTCACTGTAATTAGAGCCTGTTTTGGTTAAGTCTGCACCAGTTTTGCATAAATAGATGCATGATAATATGATGGAGGCATCACAATGTTTTAGCATTGGGTCAGAATCTTCAGAGAGATATTAGGAGAGAAATGTTTTCCAACACCCTTAAAGGCATGCATTAGGGACAACACATTTAATTTTGTGCTCATCTCACTTAAGTGCAGCATCTTCAGTCATTTTTGCCCTGTACTTACGGTTTCTTCTTGTCACCATTTCATAACAGCATATTTGTTGAGGACACAGCTAAATATATGTTGTTGGCAGATTCTCTCACCCAAGCTGCGTCTCAGCAGCTCCTCCAGAGTTACTACAGGTATCTTCTCTGGTTAAAGCAACACTAAATAACTTTTTAACCTTCACAAAATATTTTCATAACTCTTGCGATTATACGTCCACTTACAAGGAACTGAATGACACCTCTGTTATGGCCCGAGGGGGTCCGTACCGCTTTAACCGGGACTGAGCAACTTTGAGGTGGGTGGGAGGAACCCTGCCACACAAAACAACTACAAATGTCTTGACTGCTTTACGACATGCGTCACTTCCCCCGTTTCTTATTTTCAACATCATTGTATGACATTGTTTTGCCACAATTAGATTAATCACCTCATCACTATTCATCCTTCACACATCCACTGGAAACAGAAATGTACTTCAATCCATTTGCAGGCGACCGGGTAGATCAGGATTTTACGACACTATGTGCTGGTCCTCTTGGGAAATGCCGTCTTACTTCAGACAAAAGACGACCGCTTTTTTCCTCACTGGCCGCCAAAATTGACCAAAACTGAAACTTCTTTATTGTTGCTTCATATTCGTTAGTTTAGACGGATGACTAGTTCATGGTTGATGGACATCAGAGTTTGGGATTGTGTTTTATAACCTTTTCCAACTTTAAGCATGTGCATGACTTTATTTCTGACCTGTCTTCTATTCGGGTAAGGGGACATCTGAAGGCAATATATGATCTGTGTACAGTGCTCTATATCATTTAACGATAACAGTGTAGTAGGAGTGTTAACATAAATGTTCAGTAGTGTAGCATTTGCTACAGATATTAAAAATGAATGGTTGCGACTTAATAAACTGTGAAGTTACAAATGATTTTATCATTTCATGTAGTACTATATGTATCTATAAACTCTTTATTGATGTCATTCTTTGTGGATATTCTTTGTAAGTAGAATACGAGATTTTGATGAACAGTCTATTTTCAGTCGTTCTCGAATGTTTTGAACAACTAGAACTAATTTTGTTTTGTCTCCTTTTTTTTCTTCTTTCCGACGATCGTTGGTGAAGATCAACAGTAAAATAGACGAGGAACCGATCCCAGAAGGATCACAAAACCCCTTGCAAGAGAACTTTACCGCAACTACAGCGGCGCATATCAAAGAACTAGACACAAAGCAGGCTCCTGAAACTCCTTCACATCTTCCTCTTATCATACAATCCTTTCCCAATAAAAGGAAGCATGACGAATTCAAGCACCGGTTTGTGAATTCACACCTCAAGAGCTACAAAGAAAGTCGCACTCCAAAGTGGGAACCGCCGCGTTCCTCACAATGGACACTGGTGGAGGGAGGAGTGAGTGAGCTGAAAAGAATTAAACTTCTACCATTCACTTCTGGATGCAGAACATCATCAGATAATCCACAAACCTGGATTAAAGTTACTCCCTGTGAGACTGAGCTTCCGTTTAACATCCACACACAATCACCGATCCTGAAGCAATCTATGCCCGTCAGCAACAGCAAAGTGGAAAACTCCAATGAAACGGCAATGACTGCACCCAAGCAGAAACCATTCTCCAAACTGTGCAATCACAGGTTGGATACACTGAGGGTTGATTTGTCCAACGGTGGTCGACGAGGTTGTCATGGGTTTGTTATTACAAGTGAGCCAGAAACTGGCTTACAGCCCACAGCTCTGAAAGCTGATCCTAGAATCAAGGATCCCGGGAGGCTGAACCCAGAGGAGAGGCTTCAGATGCTGGAGGAGGCTGGGCGGGCCCAGGCTGTGGTGCTGACCATGATGTTTCAGGATGGAGCAACTCAGCTGGACCACCAGCAGGTGAGTGGGTTGTACTCTGAAAACAACAATCTGGGACAAGCCGGTGGTATCGAACACCAACACTACATGTGTTTCTTTATTTTACCTCTAAAATCTGAACCATGATCCGAGCATGACAGCCCCACGCATTTCTCTGTACTTTGTGTTTGCAATCAATGCAGCGATATTGGATTTGACAGACATTTTCCTTTCTGATCAGAAGGTTGCTCCACCAGTGTGGGGCCTCCTGGTTCTGATGAAGAAGGATCTCTCCTGCGCCATGCCTCCTCGGTCGCTGGGACAGAATGACAGCCTGGTCTACTTAAAACTGGAGCAAAACCCTCAATGGGGAAAACAGCAGGTTCACCAGCCTTTTACCAGGTTTGTATGACAAGAACAAAAGGAGTTATTTTTAAATCTTTCATAACTGCGAATGTATACGTCTCCTAAAAGTTTTTTTTTTATTGTGTGCCATAGAGAGATGCTTCTATGTGTGTTGTCAAGGTCTCAGCTGGTGGTTTGCTACAAAGCCAAAGATTTTCTTCGCACTCTTTTGCTGTATTACAAACAGGATCTAAGCTGGAAACAAGGTATAACTGTTCATATGAGGGATGTTTACCGTCCCCTCACACTAAAAGCTGAGTCCATTTTCAAGATTAGCCGACCTAAAGCGTTGTTGTTTTTTTATCTTCACAGTCACATTCTTACGAAAGTTTAGATCTTTCTTTGTCACAATTGTCTAAAAACAAAAAAAGGAAACCCATCTCAATCGCATCAATTTTTTGGTACTCAGCCTACTTTATATGAAGGTTTTGGCCACAGAAAACAGTGGAAGTCAGAAAGTATAATTAGTAGGATCCAAAAGACCTGAGCGAAAAGTAAAATAGTTGAATATTCTGTCTTTATAGTAATTTCCTCTTACTTATCACTTTAACTAACTGCTAATTCATTGTTTCTTAGCATTTGACTCAACACCCTGTTTCCGTTCTAAGCATTTAATGGTTGTAAAGGAAGCACTTCTTAAACTGCAGGTTTTGGAGATAATTGTTTTAAGTTCTCTTTTATTCCACATGTCAAGAAATGTACAAAAAATTGGGACTCTGTCTTAAGTCATATTTGTATCGTAGAGAAAACTCCATGCTATAGATTAGTAGGTTTTCTTTATTGCTCCAACACAGCATATATATAGTTTCTGTATTTGTTTATTTAATAAATCTACAAGCTCTCTAGACAAGTTATATTACTAATACTTAGTTATACTACCATTCTCTTCTAACATTGGGATACACAGCTTAAATTTGCACTTCTCTTTCAAAGTTTTTCCCTGTTTGGTCGTCAGGTTGTCAGATCCACGATCCACAAATTTCAGGGTGGCTGCTGGATCCCACTGATCCCTCCTCCTGCTTCAACGACCTCCTTAACAAACACTGCAAAAGGCCACATGCGACCCCCTCCCCAATTACTGACAAGGTTAGCCAGATGTCATCCAATTAGCTTCTATGCACGACAAGTTGTCAGAAAATACCTTCGTACATCGTACCTCAAGGACTGTCAGAGTTTTTTGTCTGCACTGTGTTTCCATTCAGAATCAGTATTTCTAATAGAAATGTGTGGCATCTCTAAGCGTTTAACATTTGGACTGTTAAATCTTCTAGCTATTAAAGCACACACCTAATATGAATAAATGGGGCTAAAGCCAACCAGAAAAACAGATATTCAATCTGTTTTTAAAAGTTAGTTATGAATCATCTGACTGGGAAACCAGATCAATCAAATAAAGATTAATATTTTGGTGAGCACATTGGATTTTTGGGAACATGAACTGCAGAATCAGAATTTTAAAGAACCTTGTGAAACATTTAGGAGATGTTGGCGTGTATCGAGGATGTTTTGGTGCATTTGCCGTTTAGGTTTGATTATCCCAAAGCTTGATTGCATTAGAGAACATTAGGATAGCCAAGCACAGACATGATAGCCCCTTTAGCAGACTAATTTAAAAAAATTGGACAAAACACCTTAAGGCTTCTGTGATGTTATCAATGAACTAATATCACAATAAAATTAAGGAATTCATCAAAGTTAGTAGAAGAAGGGAACACAGCAATAGAAAAGTATAAAAATATCCATATGAAAGCTAGCTGAACACTTTTTGTATTCTAGTTAAGAGCAATATAAAATAGTATTTTAAAGCTTGTCTTGAGTAAGTAGGTCTTTAAAAATGTTTAAGAGCCTAAGGTCTTATCGTTATTCTTAATACTGGAAATCAATTAGACTTATATCTCATTTTTTCTAGGCATAAAATTCACGCTTTGAGTTAAAACACCTTGATTTTACTGTATATTTTGAGAATTTTATGCCCTGAAATAATATTTAAATCTTGAACCAGAGGAAGTAGTTCACTGATTCTCTGGCTTCGATTTGTGACGGATTCTGATCCTACTTTTTATTTTTAACATCTACACAAAAACTCAAGCTCTTTTTGTTTCCACGCCATAGATTTCCGTGTCTCTTGTCCCTGGAAATACTGAACAAGCTTACTGTTTTGTCCTCCAAGTCACTCGTTTCACCTGTCTGTCCTCTTTTGTTTAGGTTTCTCGGGTGATTTCAAGCCTCTATTCGCTCTATGAGCTTAACGTGACCTTATGCTCTAAACTGCAGGTTGGTGACACCCACTCTCCAAATGAACCGTGTTTGGAAAAACGATTCAAAGTATCTGCCTGATTGCTTTTTTCAGAGCCAAGGCTTGTGGGAACTCTATTCAGAAATGGAGCTGAAAATGATCCCTGTTCTTGCTGGTAAATACCATAGTTGGATCTTTTTTTTTTAAGCTGCATTTACTTAAGCAAAATCTAATTGCAAATAGAAAACATTATTATCCAATTATTAGACACAGTTTCCTTTAGACATGGAAGTTATTAAAGCCTTCTTTTAAAATGAACACTAATTGAATAATGGGTTTTCTCTTGTAAGTCTGTTGTGTCAGAATATATGTGTGCTGCATTTTCAGTCATGGAGAGCCACTGCATCCATGTGGACAAAGGAGCCCTTAAAAAAACTTCAGACCTGCTTGGGGTAATGTGGCTTCATCTTTCTTATGATTAGTGACAGTTTGAACAAACCTACAACCCACTACCAACATGTTTTAGGATCTTGTAGCAGTATCCTACATAGCAAGTGCTGGAATAGATTATAGCCGAAAGCCTTTATTGGAAAAAATACATCTACATACACTGAGTCTAGGAAACAATCTAATTGTTCATTTCAATACCATGTTGGTGTTGATGAATGAAGTAATACTTATACTTTCAGAATATGTCATGAGAATGGCTTTGCATACATCAAATGTTAGTGCACGTATTCCTATTATTTTGAGTGAGGTACATTATACATTTACATTTATGCATTTAGCAGACGCTTTTATCCAAAGCGTCTTACAAAGAGGGTTTAACGTTGTACCATGAAAATTGGACATTATATCCCAGAAAAAACCTCCATAGATTTAAAGTCTCAATAGATCAAAGGTTGAGGATCTTTTATGGTAATAATTAGAATCAACTTTGTAATCATCTTTGCCTTTTCTGAGATGGGGGAGTCGTTTGTGTGCTCTGATGTGAGAATTGCTGGACCATCATCATCTATCGGGTCTAATTGCTTCAAACTACGAAGAATCCCCTTTAAAGGTGTTTTTGTAACATTACTCTGATCCCAGATCTGGGTGTGATTTTGTGTGCTGAAACAATGTAGGAGAAAGTTGGCTTAAAAAAAATAAAGTTAAATAGAAAAACCTGTGGAGTGGCAGGTTTTAAAATTTTAAATCTGATGAAAGGAAAAAAGAAACATGTTTGTTCTTCTTCCGTTGATGGCAGACTTCTTCTGGGATTGCGCATAGTTATAAATAATGCCTACAGTAAGCTAAGTAAGTAAGTAAGTAAACTTTATTTATATAGCACCTTCCAAGGACATGACAGGTAACAAAGTGCTTTACAGCAAAGGAATATAACAGTGATAAAACAATATAAAAATCAGTGAACAAATTTGAGCTAAAAGCCAGTCTGATAAATTGTGTCTTGAGACCTTTTTTTTGTGAAAGAGTCAGTGGAGACGGAGGAGCGCAGTTATAGAGGGAGAGCATTCCAGGGCCTCGGGGCCACCACCTGAAATGCTCTTGTCTCCGCGGGTTTTAAAATAAGTTCTGGGTACCCGTCAGCAGCATCTAAAGAGAAGACCTCAAATTCCTAGAAGGACAGAGATGCTTTCCAAAGGTCCACTATATATTTGGGAGCTTCACCACAAAGTGGCTTTAAAGATGAGAACAGAATTTTAAAATTAGTCCTAAAATGCAAAGGAAGCCAATGCAGGGAGGCCTGAGCAGGAGTTGTATTAGCTGCTTTGTGGGTCTTTGTTAAAAGCCTGGCTGCCGCGTTTTGCACAGACTGCAGGCGAGCCATGGAGGATTTACTTAGACCCGCTAAAAGGTTGTTACAGTCGTCTAAATCAGAAGAGACTATATGCAAGGTTTATCTGAGACTCACAAAGTCTGTGATTAATGTTGTAGACACAGATCCCTGCAGTCTTTCTTCAGGCACAGAATCAAACACTCAGTATGCCCTTAAACTCATTCACATCTGTTGGAAGCGCCAGCAGGGGAGTTGTTGTGGAGACCATCTTGGCATCTTCGCTCCTCCGACTATTAATAGACTAGATAGGCTGTGCCGCATGGAATAACACCAAGCAAACACACAGGCAGAGA
This sequence comes from Orestias chungarensis, assembly GCA_032876305.1. Classification (NCBI taxonomy): domain Eukaryota; kingdom Metazoa; phylum Chordata; class Actinopteri; order Cyprinodontiformes; family Cyprinodontidae; genus Orestias; species Orestias chungarensis. The sequence continues at coordinate 1,476,617 of JAVLVB010000031.1, forward strand.
CACTGATGTTCACAGCTGAGTGCGCGCTTGTCTCTTCTGTAAATTCAGGTATGTCCCCCCTCTTGTCGTTTTGGGTTCCCCGTGTAGGCTGTCAGGTTCACCTGTCTGAACATCAAGTCTCTGTTTTGTCTGGGTGTGCTTCACAAAAATCGTGCTCACATTGTGCTTTGTTTTCCCAGAGAGCATCACTAAGATTCAGCAAGACAGGTGTCACTAAGAGAGCACTTCACTTGTGACTAGGCTTTCTGGATCACAGTGGAGATCCTTTTAATATCTGGTTGATCGGGATCAAAGGAGAAAATGGCTCATGCTTGTCCTGCAAGACTGTACTAACTAAAGGGCTAAAATGTAATGTTAATGAGGCAGTCTGGAACCGGCTGCAGGCGATGACAAAGAGAAAAAGTCACATTTTTTGGGAGTTTTCACTCGATTTAGCCTCATTTTGACCTTTCACTGTCTGACTATACATCTCTTCGTTGTTTCTTTTCTTTCCTTTCACATTCTTGGTAGAAAGTTTTGGAAAGCTTGGAAAGAAGAGTACCTCTTTTCCATACCTTAGAAAATATGTAAAAGAAAGTGCACATTAAGATTCTGCTCCACTCTTCATCTTTTTCAACTTATATGCCATTGTTACTTTGCCATGTTTATTTTCTTTCACTCATCTCTCCAATGTCGGTGTGTAGATATCATTTTTTCATGTATCTAATCTAATTATTTTCTGCTTTGCTCAGATGACTCCTCTCACTTTTGTTAAAAAACATGTGACAGTTCTACATTTGCTTTAACACTCACAAATCTGTCACTTTCTCAGTGTGATCTAGTTTCTCATTTGAGTTGCACTTGGTCAGTAGAAGAATAATATTTATACAACTTTAAACATTAGCCATTGAGTTTATATAATATTACTATGAATTACTATTTATTTTGGCAGTTCTACATTTTTGATGTTCAGAAATCCTCTTTCCTCCAATCAGTTGTCCTCATTTCTCAACAACATCTTGTACTTGTTCAGTACGGTTCCATTTTATTCCTTTCTTTGTGCATAGACTTGGGTTTTCTGTGAAACTCTAGGTTTCTGCAGTTATGTTTGTTAGAGACAGTTGGTATGGTTGGTGGCGTATGTATCATCTGTGTGACTGAAGTGTGCAGTAATGTAGTCTTCATAGTTTTTTGGCATTGAACATTAAAGCAAGGCAGAAATCAGGAAAATATTGCTTAATACACATCTCTCTTGAACTAACCCCCTTAACTTCATTGCTGGATCCTCCCCATGGCTAACCAAAACTGTTGTGACCTAAAAAGTGGGTTTTGATACCAGTAAAAGTTAGAGAAAAACGTATTCTTAACTTTGATATCGCTTTAAATCAAAATCTAATATTTTTGAGGCTTCATTATATGGTACTAATACCTAAACGTTCAACACATGAACCATTATCCTGTTAACACCCCATTTTACTACAATACTCTAAAATTTGCTTGAAAATTTTATAGCAATTGGTGAAAGTTATCCCACGGAAATAGGATTCAATAAGAATCCTTTATAAGTTTGTTGTTTTTTTTAATTTTAATAAAAGCTGTTTATGTTTTCTTTCAGACTAAAATGAAACAGCTGGAACAAGAAGCCCACAAAGCAGCTGGACAAATATTCTTGGTGTCAAGCAACGCTCAGCTACGAACTGTAAGTAAATTGGATGTTAGTTGCTAGTGTTTTCCCTGGACATACCCCTGGAATGACTGGTCACATTACCGTAGATTTGAAGGGATATGATTGAAATGTACACTGCTCTTCTGTTTGCTGCATCTTGTGTGTGTGTTTATTTATGCTTTGATTAAATTGTAATGTTTGAACATTTTTCATATCCAACGTTTGAAGGTGCTGTTTGAGAAGCTGCGTTTACATGAGCGCTGCGAGAACAAGAAGCTTCCCAAGACCGTCAACAAACAACAGTCAACATCAGAGGCCGCAGTACGGAAAACACAGACATAATCATAGTAGTTTCAAACATTAAGTTTTTAATAATACATGAAAACCAGTGAAAGATAATTTATTATTCCAAAATGAACGCACAAACATTCATATAGATAAATAAAAAAGATGCTAAATAGTTAATATCCCAACAAATAAAGTATGTACTGTACAACCTGACTCCAGCACACAGTTTTTAAAATATCCTTAAGATACATACAATTAGAGATAAGAAGAAGGAAAAATATAAAGAAATTAACATTTGTATTTGATATAACTGTGATGGTCATGTCTCTGCAGCTCCTGCAGCTCCAGGAGCTCCACCCTCTACCAAAGATCATTCTGCAGTACAGACAGGTCAGCTATGTTATGAAATATTAAAGCAGTGGAGATTCTTTCTTATCAACATCCTGCTCAGTAAGATTTATTATTTTACTTAATGGACGGACTCTAAGAAGATTAACCTGCCTATCTCTTGTTTATTACCGATGCTTAGATAAGGTTAATGGGTAAACGAGGCAGTATTGCACCTAACCTGTTCTTGTATTATTTTCCCCAGGTTCACAAGATCAAGTCCACGTTTGTTGATGGGATTTTGTCATGCATGAACAGCAAGGTGAGGTTAAAACACCAGTTTCACGTGGAAAAACTGTTCAGATGATCCAAGATACAATAAAAACAGAAGCAATAAAATACCAAGGAACAGTGAAATAAAACAGTGAAAGGACTACAAACACAATTAAAAATAAAATTAAACAGTAGTAAATCCCGTCCGTAAAACGTAATGAAATACGGTGACAAAGTTTAAACGTGAAGCTCTGCTGGAGCCTAAAGCACAAATGCTAGAGGTGTTCTTTAAAAGTCTACAGGAGCTTTTTTTTATTGAGGGGTAAATTACTGTTTAGTTTAGGAGCAGATACTGAGAAGGCACAGTTAGTTTTGCTTTTCTGTCCCAGAGAATTTGAAAAGCAATTTCTTATTTTACCTCATTGTTTATGTTGATGTAAAATATTATAAATGATCCCCGCAATGTTATCAGGAAGAACTGTAAAAATCAATGATAAAATCCCTAAATTATTCCTTTAATAAACAGGAAGAGGGGTGAAGCTTACTCTTGGATACTTGCGGACCCTCAGGAAGTCGCCCTACTACTAAAATTATAAATGTTTTCATATAAAATATGGATAAAAACCTTTATTGTCATTTGGAGAAATAAGGTTTTCTTTTTGCAAAAAGTAAAATAAAAAAACCCCCAAAAAACTAAATTTGTAAACTAGAAGTCATTTCCTCCCTCAAATACAATGAATTAGAAATTAATAAATTTAAAACGGATAAATTGTAATTCGTCTACAATTCTTTAAAGTTCTTAAATGAGGTCCAACATAACCGTTAGCTTAGGTTTTAATTTTCCATTTCATTGCCAAAATGCCAATTTGCTATTTTCAAAACAACCTTAGTAAATAGGTATAAGTTTGACGGCCTGTTTGGGTGTGCATTCTTCTTTTGTATGGGATCCTTTGATCAAAAGTTTTTAATCTGAATAATTTAGGTGAATTTTCAGTGAATAACACAGAGATATAAACGAAAAACTTCCTGTGTTTAATGAACTGAAGACAATTATTTAATATTTGTTGCCAGATGTACCACCATAGACTGACTCTTCTGTGTTACCAAAGCAATACAACAGAGAGAATCTGAGACAGCTCCTACACACTGTCACTCCTCTTTTCCTGCCAGCACCGCATTCATTTATTTGGAAAGTTCTTTTCGTGACTGTCTCTTCACATGGGCCTCAATCAGACCTCACATATGGGAGAAACAGCTTTTGTTGAATCTGTTTTACAACCTGCAAAGTCTATCTGCTTGGCTGATGGTGAGAGTGATTCATTCTGTGGTCTTTTAGCCAGTGCGGGCAGCGATCCCAGACAGAAAAAAATACATGAGAGACTCACAAATTCCTAATTATATCCCGTTCCTTTTGCATGTGTGGCGTTTGGCAGTGGCAAATCTAAACTGCAATTAGGATGAAATAACAATAAAAACAAACAAGACAACTGAAGTATGTTTTAACTGACTTGTGGCCTGATGTGTCTTTTGATAAGACATCTCCAAATTTCTTTCGACTATAAACGTAGGTTTTAAAATCTTTAAGTAACATCACCTCACACCAGATTTGCTAGAGGTTTGTTAACTGAATCCACAACGTATAAAAAGACTGTTCAAACTGCACGTGGTTGATTGCCAAAGCATACACATCCATGAGGTGATGGTGGGTTAATTGTCAAAGCTGTTCGTATCAGTCTAAACTGGAAAACAGTAAATATGTGGATGTATTATGGATCAGACGTCTTACTATTTAACTTGATTGTCACTTTTTGTTTCGACTTTTTGTCGATTTCAGAACTCTATTTCGTCTACGTGGCACCAGACGAGCGCTGTGACTGGGAGAATCTCGGCTAAGCATCCTGTGAGTATATTACGAACATCGAACTCTTTATATTGGTCTCTGCCTTCATCCTTGGTTGTCATCTGAGTCCAACTGACCGGAGCTGAATGAATGGAGCTCTCCATGTTGCTGTACCTCAGGTAGCACAAGATTTAGTTCATCTTGCAGTTTAATTGTATGATCCTGCAAAATAAAATATAAAAATATTAATGTGTAATACTGAGATACTAAAAGACTATATATATATATATATATATATATATATATATATATATATATATATATATATATATATATATATATATATATATATATATATATATATATATATATATATATATATATATATATATATATATATATATATATATATATATAAATTGCTTTGGGTTTATTTTAAATGCAATAGACACGGAGCTGCAAAAGAAAAGGTAAAAAAGGACAAAGGTTTACCTGAGTTGGTCCATATCAGTTTACAGGCATCCCTCCATATTACTTAGGCATAGCTCTCCAGAGATCTCAGCAGCTCATCCTTCTCTACTTTTAAGTTTATTTCAACTAAATATTTATGTCAAATCATTATGATGGAGCCAGATGTGTTTCCTCATGTATACAATATTAAGCTGAGGGTTTCAGTGAGTTGTGCTTGTGATGCAGACAGTGACAGAAAGTGTTGGAATCACAAGTGTGTCTGTCTCAGAAAGAAAATAATTTATGCTGCTAGTGTTGCATTAAAAAAGTTGTATGGAGTCAGGGGAACAGTGCTGTTGAAGAGTTCATTATTATTCCTCGAGCAGACACAAACTTGTACATACTTCAAAGCAATGACAGTTTTACTCCGTCCATTCTCCAAGATTACTTGAGAAATTTGCATGCAGAACAGTCCAGAAATTTCAGTAATCCATGTATTTTTTATGACACACATAAATTCACTCTGTCCCTATATAATCAGTGGAGAAGAACAATTCCTGTTAAGCAATACGTGATTATTTACCATTCCATCTGTGTCTTAATTATTGACACCCCTAACTAATGTAACCTAAACTTACTCAAATTGATCGCAGTCTCTGTGAACTACTTATTTAGTGATCTAAGGATTTTTCTTTACCTATAATTAGTAATCTATTTTAATGTGACAACAGATTTGGCAATCTCGGTCAATTTATTTAAAGGCAATACTAACATCTTTACAATTTCTGCCAATGTCAAACAGCTTTTGTGTAAAAAACAAACAAACATAAAAACATGCAGACACTTGATATTCAAACACAGTACTGAAAATCAAGAGACGACTGACACACATTCTCTTCCCCCATTTAACTTCTACCATAAATCCTGACCACTCCTAACGGGTTTGAGGCGATCAATAACTAATTTCAACATTACCGAGGTGTCAGGGTCCATTAGCTCCCTCTCTTTGTATGGTAATGCTCATCTGAATGAAATATGTATCTATTTCTGTGAGGCGTTTGGACTTCAAAATGATTGATGTGACTGTTGGTTAGCTGCGATGTAGCGCAGCGCTGATTCCTCTGCTCACACACAGAATATGGGAACTGATTGATCCTCACATTAAGATTGTTTGTTTAAATGCTCATATGCTGTAATTTTATGTTTAGCAAGCCTGTCTGATCCTGGGTGGCTTTACTGCACTAGGGTTACATTTTAATATTAAATATACAAAATTTTGCAAGTAACTTGCCTATGACCAAATTTATTAAAGGGTATATATCTCATCTTTTTTTTTTTTTACTGGTTTATTTTTGTTTGTGTATCTAAGCACAAAAATGTTGATATTTACATTAAATTTCAAGCAGAAAGAATGGAAAACAAATATCTTTGGTAAGAATGGGGTATCTACGCACAACACAGACGATGTTTGAAAGAAAGTATTGTTACCACAGTCTTTAGCTCAAATTCAATGTAATGTAATGTAAAGATTTGCACAACAAATTACCTCCTGCTAAGAATGTGGAAATCAGGAAAAATGTTCTCTGACAGAAATAGCTCAGAGAACAAATAAAAGGAGACTATCCAAGGATTTATAAGCCCTTTGCGAGTCCAGTCAGTGGTGAATCACTGCTTCCAACAAACATTTGTTGTTGTAGTTTCATGTCATTTCTGCTTCTATAATAACCATCGTCGAGCGTTCACCGTCAATCCTATACTGCTCTCCACAACAGTCTCACCAGAGTAGCCTACTTATTTGAATCATAATACTGTAGGTGTGAATTGAAGCAGCCAAAAGTCTCACTTCTCTACAGAAAGCTCTTACAGCGGTCAAATTAGAAGTAAGAGCATGTGAAAAGAAAAAGTTTAGTCAAAGGTATCCTTTGAACTGTGTCTGGTTATTGTCCTTCAGACTGGAGTTGTTCATTCTCTTTTTCATTATCACGAAGAGCAAATTGGGAATTAAGTAGCAGGAAAAGGAAAGCAGGAGGATTGGCAGTGCTTATCCCACAGCCATCACCATTTACAACAACTCCTTAGTTAAATGAGTTACTCCTACATTAAATCTTTCTTTGGGATAAATAAGGTATTTTTGATTTGATTTTTGTGGGTAAGTAATGCTAAATATGTGCATTATGATATTTTATCCATCAGTGAGAACAGAGTGGTGAGTAAACGTGGAGTCACTCATCAGTCATAAATGTAGTCTGGATGCTGATATTCAAATGAGGAGTGTTAAAAAGGGATTTGACTTTCATCTGTTATGAGTACAGTCAGGTTAAAACCAGTTTGCATTGAAAACAGCAGACAAAAAAAGCAGCGCTGTGGAAATTCAGTTGTGTTGCAGAGGGAATCAGGTCATTGGCTGCTTCTGTTTTGATCCAAAGAAATGCAAAATAGTGTGCACTCTATGTGGTATTACCTTCTGGTAGTGCTGACTTTCCTTTACATGTTATACACTGCCAGCTGTTTTTGTTATTCAGTATTTGCTTCTTTCTCAGTTATAATCTTAGTCTTCCTCTTATATCTGTATTATTTAACTCTTCTGTGCACTTCTTTGCCCTTTCCTTGGCATATCTACTCTTCAAAGCCAAAGAAGAAACACTCCACACCTAATTAGAGTGAACTGCCTCCTTCTGCTCAGTTCCTGACACACCTAACAATGTTCTTATTCCTGACTCTTTTAAGTAACTGTGTTTCCATTTCTTTTTTCTTCTCTGAGTGATTTGCAAATTTCTGACAACCACATGCTATTCAATTCTCTCTTCTTAACTCAGAATAAGAAACAGGCGTTGACTTCCCGTTGTTTGTGTCATATCTGTACGCCAGCATTTGTTTGTGCTTCATGGTAAAAGACTGGGATATCTGGGACAGTTTTACTGCTTTAACCAAAATGTCCACATGTCAGCAGAGTGAATTTTCCCCAACATTTAGTTATTGATGCGTTTTTGAAGCTTTCCTGTTTTAGGTCAGGTACCGTTACCAAAATATTTCTATTTAAGAAATTAGACATTTCTATGTTCTAAGATTTCATACGTTTTCTTACTTTTGGTCAGATTAGGTTTAATCTTGGGTTTAACTTTAATTAGCTTGGGATTCATCATTGAGGACCAGGTGACGTTTAAAGATCATGTTGCCTCCATTTCTAGAGCTTGTTGCTTTGCACTACTAAACATAAGAAATATACAGTCATACTTGCCACAACACGCTACCCAGCTCCTGATGCAGTCTATGGTCATCTCCCGCCTTGACAATCTAATAGAATAGAATAGAATAGAATGCCTTTTATTGTCATTATACACATTGTAGAATGAGATAGGAAGACCACTCCTTTCAGTGCCATGCAAAAAAAAAACAATTAAAATAAAAAATATCTCTAAACAATATGTACAGAAATAAACAGAAATAACCTATGTATTTCTGCAGGAAATAAAAATTGTATAAATACATGGAGTACATACAGAAAATAACATTTCTAGATAATTAGACAATATAAAATATTGCACAAATATTGTTAGAATAACATTGTATTGCATAGAGATGAGGGCAACGTTCCCTCTATGGAATGCGCTTGCACAATCGCGCACTGCTCGCACATTCTCAGCGCACAATAAAATCTATGCAGCGCATAAAATAAAATCCAACGTAAACTATACATTCAGCCCAGACATCAGTTTTGACTATGGACCAATGACATATAGCGATCTAACTCGGTGAGTAACAGGTGTCCAGCCAATGATACGATACGGTTCACTTACGCTACACAGCTAATCATCACATGGGTCACATCATCGCCACAACATCGGACCGACATGCGACAATTAAAGAGGCGATACAACAAAACCCTCGGTGGATCAACAAGTGGGGGAGCAAGTTACAGAGACTGTGTTTTCATTAATTGCCCCAGAAGAGATTAATAATGAAAACCCAGTAGCAGAGGCTGTAGAAGAGGAGCAGGTTGGGGAGGCTGAGGAGGAAACCAGGAGAGTAGCTCAGCACGGCTGCACACTCAGAAGAGGAACATGAACCATTTGTGTTGAAATATATTCTTCACTTCGCCAGAGCAAACAGATGGCTTAATACCATGCATCGTTAGTTGGGCTTTTTTGGGGGGTCTGCAATCGCTGTGTTTCATTATCAGACCTTTGTGAGCTTTTATTAGGGGAAAGGGAAAGGAGGAAATAACGTGTAATATGTAAAAATCGGGCTGTTAAAAATGTATGATAAGGTGCTGATTACTGCTAGAGGTGGAAAGGCAGCAAACAAAACATCTAACAAATCTTCTTGAATAATAGTTTATCTCAGCATAGACGCAAGAGGCAGCAACTGATGCCGTTGTGTTTGGCAGCCATCGCTCCAAATATTCTCTGACAACCAAGTGTTTGATTGCATCTTTGCTACAGGCGGATGAAGTGTTGTTTGTGGGGTTTCTGCAGAACAGAGGGTAATTAAACAAGTAAATATGCACTGTACCCTAGATGGAAAGAAATTAAATCAGAACATTTTGGGTTTTTCTTACTGTTTTCTAATGAGCTGTTTTGTTGCCCACATCAGCCTCACTAGGAATTGATGTGTAAAAAAGTAATAAATAAATATTAAAAATCTTTCTTCATGCCATGAATTCATTAAACATAGCCATGACCATAATTTTAAGTAAAATTGACTCAGTAGTTATTTAGTACTAAAGCTACAGTGCTGGTCACATTTATTCACACCTGATAAAAAGACATATAAAAAGCATATTGCCGTAAAATAACAACAGAATAATAACACAATCTACAGTAGGTACCACATAAATTTGCCTTCGTCTCTGCACAGTCTTGCTAGATGAGGCTTGTCCAGTTCAACCTTAGCGACCGATTTTTTGCATGTCTAAGATGGATCTTAGATCTTAAGATGGTTCTTTCTGAGGTGTATTAAACCAGGTAAACATACACACCAGAAGTGTCTCGGTACACCTTTGTCACTTCCAATACGATACCAATATTTCAGTCTTCAGTATTGCTTCATTAACGATATCAACCTGATACGATATCAGATTATATCAGGTAGGATATAGAGTGGAATGTTAGAAAAGGATTGATTAAGTGATAGTAATCGCTTACTCGAGCCTTAATCATAGTAATCAATAGTTAACAACAATAATTCTGGGAAAACTCGTAGATTCATTGTTGATCAATGGTTTTCATTAATACTAAACTTTCTTCATAGAAATTAATGGAAAATGGACTTTACTTGTATAGCGCTTTTCTAATCAGACTGACCAAATCGCTCCAAACTGAAGCCACATTCACCACCGATACATTCATCGGGGTTAACATGGGGTTAGGTGCCTTGCCAAGGGGAACATTGACATGTGGCAGGGGGCTCCTGGAATTGACCTCGCAATTTCCCTGATTGCAAGAAAACTACTCTAGCCACTGGGCCACAAACCCTGAAGGTTCTTTAATCTAACAAAATGGACGAAAATGTGTTCAATTGTGGCACAGATGAAACGCTGGAACAGACTAATTGTATTAAAGTCATAACATTGGAGATTTTAGTTATAGGCCGACATAGTCTGATATTTGTGTTTTGGCTGATATTGGGCCGATATCCAATATCAATATCATATTGGACATCCCCAATATACCAACCGGGACTTTTGACACCATTGCTCTAGATGCTACGTTCCCAAATCCGATTCTTTATCCAACTACCCCAACCTTTTAATGTATTTTTCTCAAACACACTTGGCTGTGTATGTGTGTTGGAGAAGTAAAACAAGCTACAGTAAGGAAAATCTCAAGGACTAGACTTGGGCACCCCTGCTCTACAGACCTCTAGCCTAACTTTTTTTGAACTCATTGTATTTAACATCACAGTTTAACAGGTTCACTTTTTAGTTAAACCATCTTCCAGTAAGGCAATATAGACTTGTTAATAATTTCAAGGTTCTGTATTTAAAGATTAATTGTACAAAAAGGTAGTTTAGTGAAAACATGTTTAATAAGCCTAATAATTTTAATTTGTAAAAGCAACTCAATTTATTTCCAAATGTGGGCATCTTTTTGGGTTTTTTTTCCAAAAATGTTCTCATATGCAATGTTTTAATTTAATAAGAATTTGCTGTAAAGCTTTCCTTATAAATATATAACCAGGGTGCCATGATGTTTATATTGCCAACCAGTATTGATGTGTTTGGCCTTGGACATTCTGCATTGACTGGACTGTTCAGTATGTAAATATAAAACCCTGTAAAAGTAGTGAAAGAAGTTTTAAAAGTGAAAAGATAATGAATTATAAAAAAAATAAAATTCTAAATAAAAACCTGAAAAGTGTGATGTGTGAAAGCATCAGTCCCCTTTTTTTTATTAGTACAACCAATTGCCTTCAGAAGTTACTTCATGATTGATAATGACTAAACAGTCAACTTTAATCTACCGTAATCTACATATGCTGCTCTACAGCACCTCAGCTGATCAGAGACGAAGCCAAAAGGCCCATGGATGAAATGCAGTAATCCACGGCTCAGGTGTGTTCATAAGATCTGCAGTTGTAAATGGCTCATAGGGGGTGAATACTTTTGCAGATAACACTTTTTAGTTCCCTTTTTTTTTTTTTTATAATAAATATTTGATTATGTTTATATTTTCTTTCCAAATTGGTCCCAGTTACATTGGATCTGTCAGGAGAAACCATAAAATGGTTCTTGTTGGTCTTTCCCATAAAACTCAAATGAAATATATTTAAATGTTTATGTTTGTGGTCGTAATGTTACAACATATGAAAAAGTGTATGGGGTGTGAATACTTTTGCTAGCAACTGTATGCTTAGATTTATACACAAATTCATATATATGTGTGGGATTTATACCGCTCTGCTGTGCTGACCGACTTGCGGGTATTTACTCAGGTCTACATCTTGGACGCAGTGTGAGTGAATGTTTATCGAGTTACATTCGTGTCACTGTGCAGCAAAAGCGGAAATGTTATATCCTACATACTGAACCACTTGTTGGACAAGACAGGACTGAAAATCCATACAGCCCAATATTCAGAAACCACTGCAGGTGTGTGTTATCCGATGACTGAATACCAAACATAAAAATAAAGAAGCCCAGAATATCAATAAACCTAACATGATTGCTCTTCCTTGTCCTTCTTTATAATAAAATAATGTAATAATACATCGTTACATATAATTTTTAATCTATGTAAATATCTGACAGGAACATTGGTTGCTGTTCTGTCTAACATTAACAAGACATTGGTAATACAGAAAAGTCTATATTTATGGTATATTGAAAAACATGGCTATAACAATATTTTTCAATGAAGTCCTTCAAAAGTACATTTAGACAAATTACAAATGTGCGATGCAAACTATTAAAAACGTAAGAGTTTCATAGCATCATGAATTCAAAATTACATTCAAGTTGTTTGTATTGTTTTTTTTGTTTTGTTTTCGTCACCCTTTATTTCTGCTCCTTTAAAGTAAATATTGCTGGTGGTGGTGGGAGCAAAGACTCCTTCTGGATCTGGATCCCACTTTTGAGCCATTTGATTTCACTATAGTCAATTTAAAAAGGTGAAATCTCAACGTTTTTTTTTTTCTTTCAGGTTTACTTATCCATGATTATCCATCACCAGTCAGCCTGTGGAAGTACACAAAGACTGAGGGGTCCCTCTTATCTTTAAAAGTGATTCTAAAAAACCTGACTTCTTTTTGTATCTTCATTTTCCTGCTGTGGTGTTTCTGGGTTGTAATAGGGACGGAAATGGAAGTGCTGCTATGGAACTGGATGTTTTCTTCAGCATAATGCATTAAACTGAGTGACATGTGTGAGCTGCAGAAACTTTAGTAGATCGCAAGCTCGAAAAGTGTGAGCACCCCTGCTCTAGACCGCACAGTTGACAACTGGTAGATTAAATTAGGTTGTTTTAAATTGGTCTGGTTCAAAGTATGTAGGTCAAAAAAAGACATACCATAAGATAGTCTACTAAAAAGAAAATGTTTGATGTTTAATCATATGTTTTACCTTTCCTATAAAATGTAAAATCACCTACTTATATTTTTGGTTCATGTATTTGTTTATAAAGATTAGAAATATTTATCAAAATATTTTCTTAACTCGAAATAAGTATGAGTAATTGTTCATGGAAATTTATAAACCCATGAACTGAAAACGATGGTAAAATAAATCTAACTCTCACGGCAAGCTAATATAATTGTTATTGATAATTATATCTGCGTTAAAACAGGAATTGTTGGGGAAAAGGTTAAGTGTCTCATTGGACAGTGTTTGCAAATGTCTTCTTTTGACTACATATTGCCTTAAAACTAAAAGCCCTTACCTGACTTTACCTAGTGAATTCAGCAATCCTGCTTATGGGTAAAAAAATAAGTAAATTTAATCACATTCTTAAATGTTATTGCGGCATTTCAATGTAACCATAATAACTAACATCATACCTACCTATCTTCAGTAATTACAAGCTACACACACTTGATCCTTCCATCATCATTAATTGATTTTATGGCCACAATTCAAAAAGCATAATGACTGTCTACAGATCTACTTACTTGACTCTGTTATTCTCATGTGCAGCAAAACTAGTTTCAGCTTAATTTGCTTGAAAAAGTACCAAGACATGGTTAAAGAGCTAATAGCTACCTCTGTCTGACTGATAAAGCCCCCTTCTCCTCCGAACTAGAATTTCCAAGCCCTGCCGAGGCAGCCACTTCAAATCAGCAAGAAGCAGTACATCCAAGGTAATGTGCTCTCTTTCCTTTTCATGCACACACACAGAGGAACATCCCTGCTGCATTTTTCAGACAATGAGGCTGTGATAAATGTTGAGGTGTGCACATGTGTGGGTGAGGCAGAGATCTCTTGAGGTGTGCAGAAAGCGGTGAGCAGGGAGCCAGCGAGGAGGGTTTATGAGGATAATAAAAGTCTACAGGCTCCCCTGCTAAAATCTCTCAAAGGTCTCTCATACCAGTCTGTCTCCCCCCAGTGCGGCCTTCGATTTATACATTTCAAGTTTTAAAACCCCTCGACTTTATGCATTAATTGCCTACTACGGCAGGATTAGGTAATCTAATGACTCGGTAACAAATATTTATAGAAAGAAAGAAACCCAGAATAGCCACGAGGGTAAGAGGAGTACTCTTAACTTAACATACTTTTTTAATTATATTCATGAAGTTGCTGCTTCTTTTAATAATATATTAATTTATATATAATATATATATAATGATCTAATAGGGTCAGAGCTTATAGTTACAATACATTGGAAATTGCAGATATTTTACCATATTTACCTGAAAGAAATGTCAGGGACAACTATTTGAGGAGTTGTCAGCTTCCCAACTTTTTCCAGTGTGATTAGTTACAGAACCACCTGAGGGCCCAGATTAAGGTTTTCGTTCCCCAATACTCATCAGTCCCACTGAAAATGAAGCGTTTCCCACTACCTAGAGTCGCAGCAAATACTCAGCTTTTCAGTAGGGTGTTTAAATTCTCAATGGGTGAAATTCAACCCACTCCAGCTAGCCTGAATCTTCTCAAAACAGGTTTCTACATTCAATCATCCAGTTGTTTTATAATCCCCGTCATTTTCTTTCCAGTCATGTTGTACTCTCTCCACTAGAAGCCAAAAAATACCCACACCACTCACACCTGATAAACCCTTTAACCTAAATGGATCTGAAATATTATATAATCTATACTTTGTTTATAGAAGTAGATCAGGCGTTTTATTATTCCATGTATATTGAAATTGCATGACAGCGAGTCTATTCTTCCGGTCACTCTTTCAAATTAGGAAAATGAGAGAATGTGCCTTTAAAGTCAGGAAAATGGAAACAATAGCTACTCACCTGAACATGTTTATAACAGTAATTTAAAGCAGCCGTAACATTAGAAACAAGAGCTGGATGAGGAGTTGGATATATTTTAAGCAAGGTTTAAAAAGTATAACTAACTTTTACAGAACTGTGAATATTTTACTGAAAGAGATTTCTGTAGCGATAAAATGAGACGATTTGGTTTGTATTCTGGACGTATTAGCTTTGACAGATGAGCTGCTTCTAATTAGGAACAATTTGACACAGTCTCTATTGACTCTTAAGTGGAGGATGTAATTTAAGTCCAACTTCAGCCTATTGGTTGACAGCGCAAAACAAAAAACAGCGCAAAAAAAATGTAATAATTGGCCGTTGTTTGAAAAAAACAGAATATGTCTAACCATCTGCTGACCCGGCCTGCAGATTGAGGGATGGACAATAACATGTTGGCGCTTTAAGTCTGACTTCAGCCCTTCTGCTCCTCCCTGACTTAGACTCTCAGAGCTAGCTGTCGTCAAACCTCGTCTGGCACAGTTACGATTCCTCCTTCTTTATGTATCCGTCATTGGGTCTTACGGGAATAAATTAAGACCGTAATTATAATAATTTTAGGAGTCCAATTTGCAGTTTTAATATGTTTACCTGTGTGTGTGTGTGTGTGTGTGTGTGTGTGTGTTTGTGTGTTTGTGTGTGGTGATGTTTCTGACGTCAGCACATCTGTATTGGCGGTGCTTTCTTTACGTTTCTGCCATGCTGTCGCTGGATGGGTCGGTCGACGCAGAGCGATGAATGGGATCATTTTTCCTGTGCTCGTCAGATTGTCTTTTTTTTTCACCCTAAATATGATGCAGCATCTTTGCAAACCTATACCTAATTAAATCATGTTTATTATACTTTCTTCATGTCCTTTTTTTTCCATTTGCGATATTTAGCTTTTAATATTTACATAGTTTACAACAGAAAACACAGTTTAGTCATGTTTAAGATATCTTCCTACTATAAAATAATAACTTTATCATATGTAAATACTTATTAGAGCTGACTGTAGGACCAAACAATCCAGGCACTTTTTTAATTGTTGTTTTGTCTGTTATTCTCTGATGTTTGCCTCGTTTTCACAGGAAAGAAAGAGGAGGTTGTGACGGTTCATCCTCGGGACATGTTCATTTCTCAGGAGGGCTGGACTTTTCTTGCTGCTGGTAGGCTTACAGTAACCACTGTGCGTTTACTACGGAGCAGTATGCCCAAAGAATTATTCTGAAATAGTAAAAGAAATATCCTTTATTTTCTTATGCTGGGAAAAATGTTTTTGTAACATCAGCAGTCACAAATATACAAAGTCAAAGTCAGCTTTACTGTCAGTTTCGTTACATGTCAATGCATAGAAACGGAATCTAAATTATGTTTCCCACCATCCCACGGTTATACTTACAAAACAAGACATTATTGACACCAAGTAACCATAAGGAACTGTTGAAGCAGGCCTTTACTAACAGTAACCCTAATACTCCATAAACATTTTAATAATAAAGTGCAGGTGAAGAGAGTTGACTTATTTAAACTAAATCTTAACCAAAAGCAGACTAAAATATAACCCAAAATATTAACTATATACACAACTTAACGTATTGACTAAAATCCCAGGTAAACTCCTTAACACAGAGATTAAAATAAACAGGACAGATTATTAACATTATTATTCACTGAAAAACAGAATAAAGAATGAATAATGTACGGTAAGGTCAAAAGATCAACAGAAATACTGTGCGGATAAAATGAGCAAATACGTGCAGGTATACTAATTGGGTTAGCTGGGGAGCAGTGATGGCCATTAAGTCTAACAGCTGCTGGGAGAAAGGACCTGTGATGACGCTCCTTTCTGCATTTAGGACGCAGCAGTCTGTAATTCTCCAGTTCAGAAACAGCTTCATGTTTGGGGTGGGAAATATTGGCTAAAAGAGATGTTATTGTAGACAGAGTCCATCTTTTTCCCGCCACCTCCACTGTGTCCAGGGAGCATCCAAGTACGGAGCTGGCCTTCCCGATTAACTTATCCAACTGCTTCCTCTCAGCCGTAGATAAGCTGCTGCTTGCATACAACACCGTAGTAGATGGCTGTTGCTACAACATAGTCAAAGACGGTCTTCAGGATTGCGTATGTAGGTCTATACTAAATATTCAAGCAGCACAGGGGGAGTGGATGTTAAAGGCGTTCTCTGTAGGGGTACTTCAAGTAAAGACAACCATAATATATCCCACTTCACTGGCATGGAAAGATACATTTACAGTTTGTGAAAAGGGAGAAAATACTATTGTTTTATTGAGGAATATAATCAAAGTATGGACCAGCTTCAGGCCTGTCAAGATATGGCTGTTCTGAACTAACAGGCTGCACAAGGAGAGAGTTGATCAGAACAGCAGCCTATGGTTTCTTTGGAAGAGCTGCAAAGATCCTCTGCTCAGGTGGAAGAATCTGTCCACACAACAGTTACTAGTTGGACAAACTTCAAATATACTGTATATAAAACTTTAGAGGAGTGGGACGAGTCAGAAAGTTAAAACAAAGCCCCCATAATTCCTATATAGAGGACACAGCAAACGTCAATGTTTGTAGTTTTGAAAACCACGACAGGCCCCTTCGGTTCTGTTCAGATTTCCACTCACCTTAAAAGCCCTCCCATCCTGACGTGGCCTCTGTTTGGAAAAAAGGTTGATCCCCTCTTTGTGACTCGCCTGTGTTGCACCAGCCAAGGGGGCACGTTGGGACACTGTCCGCCTGGAAAAGGTTTATCTGCTGCTGGGTTTCTGCTGGGCCTGACAGTCGTAACATTTATATAACCAGACAGAGAAAACAGGGTGAGCTGGAGGAAAGCTGCAGGATAAGAGCGAGGATACCACATATGCATGCTCACTAATAGTTGCCTTCTCGTTCCAGCAGACATGTTCGTGTCCTCAAAAGCACACAGACACCGGAAATGACAGCATTAATTTAGAAGAGACAAGGCTGTCTAGAAATAAGTTCTTTTCTTGGGGCCTCACAGAAATGCCCTACATGTTTAGTCCTAACTGCACTTCTGAACCATTTTTGCCAGTATTAGTTTAATAATACCAATACTGAGATATTTAACTTTTTAATGATCCAGTAAACTTTTTTGTTGCATCCCTTCAGTCGATATTGCTCAGTGTTTTGGTTTTTATTTTTTTAATTTTTTAATTTTTTTTTCGTTTTCTTTACTTTGCTGGTGTGTGGGAGATTCTGAGAGAGACACACACAAAAACCCAAACAACTCAGGAACCTGAAAACTACAGCCTTCACTCAATAACTAATAAAAGCACAATTTCATGCTGTTGTTTGTGGTTTGAATGCTGTATATTTTAAAATGTTATTATGCTGTAAGGATGGAGAGGAAGGAAAGAGAACAATCCAAAGGGAGAGAGGAAGTACTGTAAGAACTGTAGTTTGTTTAAAGCTATTAAATAATGCTTCTTTGACCAACTGAGTTAGCAGAGGTGAACACGGGCTCGACCCAGTTAGCAGTTATCTCTGATGAAATGTGTTGCCCCATCTATTTTATTTGATCCCGCTCTTGATAAATGGAGCGAGTGCAAAGGCATGGTGTGCAACAATTAAGTGTTAACGTTCTTGCATGGAGTGCAGGTTGTTGCTCAGACGTCATAATTTCATACTTTTTCTTCAGAAAATGTATTGAGCACTTCTGCTGTTACATTTTATGACATCAGTACATTTTTTTTGTTTTTGAAAAACTAAAATAGAATAAAAGTCTGTACTAAAAGTCAACTATTTGGTAAGTTCTTCACAAAGTGAGATTAATACTTTGGGCCATCTGTTTACATCTTAGAAAGTAGTAGATACCAGATGTGTCCCGTACCGATATCGAATATCGGTCCAATATCAGCAAAAATATTGTGTTGGAATGTATCGGCCTGCTTCTAAAATCTCCAGTATAAGCACTCAGATATAAGCAGTCTGTTCCAGCATTTAATCACCGTCACAATTTCTGTTTACCAGCTTGTATCGGTCAAGCAGAGACTACAATAGTGTTTGCTACAATGTTGGTTGTTGTATATTACTGTTCTCTATTTTGGTAATACCACTTAATCAAGTCCTTTCTAACATCTCACACTTCAAAAGTAATAATAGTCTTTATGATTCATGTCGATAAGGTATCGGGTCAATATCAGTATCGGGCAATAATGAGGATTGATATATCGGTATCATGACAGAAGTTGTACTTAAAACAGTTACATATTAGGTTAACTCAGGTTAGTTTTCATTATATTGTTGTGAAAAAGCTTAGTGAAATGTGTGGAAACCTTTTAAAACATTCAGGAGAAAAGCTCAACTGTTAAACGTATGGATTAGTCGTTCTAAGGTTTTACACATTTGGACACAATGAAAGTAATCTGGTCCTTGTAAGTTTTTGAATGTGGTTCATGCAGCTGGAGATGAATAACAGATTAGATCAGTGTGTCACATTAGAAAAATCAAACAAGAATACAGTTTGTAAAAAAACAATATTGCAGCCGCAGTAACTGGGTAATATGATCAGGTCAGTCCCTCGTTTTTTTTTTTTTTTACAATGAGTGAGTGCTTTTTTTGTAAGTACTGTTCCGGTGCTGAGTTGTGTTTACTTTTTAAATACTAGATAAAAGATATTTAAATGGTGTTTTAATATCAGATGTTTAAAGCAGTTCATGAATAAAAAGTTAAGTCAAGTTAAATAATAAAACAGAAATTTGAACTTATCCTGCATATTTCTACAGTTTCAGTTTCTGATGGTAAAGTGTAAACGTGACAAAGTATTTACGTTTGATATAACTTTGATTTTGATCTTGTTCAGATTTAACGATCCGGTTAGAGGCGTTTTACAGGAAGTCAGTTATTTTTGTCTTGATCGATACACAGTCTCAGTTATAATCAGGCTTTCACAAGATCACAAGATTTCATAAGATATTCACATGTGATGTGTCTGTCATTTCACAGCATCATACTTGAAAACGAATAGTTCTTTTTCTAATTTGGTTTTTACTTATCTTCTTCTTTTTCTGGCGTCCGCACATCCTGGTCAGCATAATGTCTCTGAACTGCCTGGCTCGCTCTGGGGAAGTGCTCTGGCGTTCATCAAATATTAATACGACGGTATCTTTAGAAACTCGCTCGCTTATTTCAGTACAGGCCAAAGCAAGCTATATCTTGTGTATCATTTCTCCTTCCCACCAAGTCTTATGAGATTTTTAACAGTTATTTGTTTGACATCTTATCTTATTTTATGTCATGTAGCCATTAACATTTCCACCTCCAGACATACCAAAGAAACACTGGGAACCTTAAGTGCTCCATCCTGTATTAAATTCTTATGATTTCCTTTACTTTATCCAAAAAGTATAATGAATTTTTTCTTACAGTATTTTGTGTCAGGTACAAAGGTGTGTTTGCTTTCCCTACATATATTTCAGTTTTGCATGATTTTATAAATTCATTATGGTTTCTACTATAAAGTTCTGGTTTGCAAAGTATGTAAAAAACAAACAAAAAAAACCCTCTTAGTACCCCTTGCTACACTTCGAGCTAGCTAGATTTCCACTATGTTTTCTGTGTTTTAACTGAACTGGGTTGGTTTTCTTTAAGATTATTCATTAAAATTTGTTAATTTCTGTAATAAGTTGACAAACACACTTTCTAGTTTTTCATGAGGTCATTCGGTTGGTCTGTTTTAATTCTGTCAGATTAATGTTGTCATTTGTACACGCCGACTAGTCTGGGACTCTGTGTACTAGCCGAGATTTTCATAACCTGTGAGGATAACAGATGCATTATTGCTCCCATTCAAAGGGGGATGCCAAACGCAAAGTAGATTAAAGAAAAACACATTAGATCACGATAAAAACTCATGCGTTTATATTAAGAAATACAGTGGAAGGTAGAGGTGTGCAGATGTAGCTTTATGAAGGTTTCAAGGCAAACGTAGATAGCTAATTTTAGAGTCTAAAGTGAGAGAAGTCAGAGTGGATTTGCAAGTTTTGATTGGCAATGCCAGACATTTGTGAAGTTAACTGTGTGATGATGATGATGAGGCAGATTAAACACCAGCAGTCTCTCCTCTGGTTCCAAACTAAAGATTAGGGGTAAAAAAACAACTTCCAAAAAGTTTCAATCTCTCTGGCAGGTTTAACTCAAAAGTAGAAGCATGTGAGACGAGTATTTTAGAAATAGCAAATAGTCCTTAAAGGAACACTTCAGACACTTTGATGTGTGAATATAATAAATAGTAGGTAGATATAAGCATTTTCCCGGAGTAGGATGCTTTAAGGAAGAGATGCATTTTAATGCTGTTGGAAGACAAACGTCAGATTTTCAACTATTTAAAATCAACTGATGCTCACGGAGGGCAAAACAGTCAAAAAGCTATGACAGGGATTTATAGGAAATGCTAAATGGCATAAAATCACCTAGTGAAAACAAAAATCAGACTGCACAACATGTTACACAAATACTGTTAGGTTTATACATAACTGCTACAGTTTATAAACCTTTTACTTTGTGACGAAAATCCAGAGTAAACTGAAAATATCTCCGGGATTTATTACGTCTTCTAAAAAAAAAAAAAAAAAAGACAACAAAATCCTGAAGAAATTTTGATCATGACCCCTTTAAGAGATTACAACACAGTTTTGGCTCCTTAGAAGCAAGTGAATGTGTGATGACTTCAAACTTTTGAAGACCTCTCTAAAACAATGATTGAAATATCTGTTTGTGAAAGACTTTTGCCAGGTGGAGCTCCGCTTGCTGGCTCACTTCTCCTCCGACCCCGAGCTGCTCCGTGTTTTTACCGACCCACAGGCTGACGTCTTCACCATGCTGGCGTCTCAGTGGTGCGTCTCCCCCTCACTCACTCATCTCCCTGCTGAGGTGGCTGCTGCTGCTCCGCAGGATATCTCCCTTAGTCTCTTTCTTTCCGACTCACCATCTCCTTTACTTCAAACGCTAACCGTCTTGTTGCCGTGACTACCACACCAGCGGCCTCTGTCTCCATGCCCTGTATCCCTCTGGGATTGTGACCCCGGTGATTACATTGTTTTGCTTTTCAAGTATATTAATGATTGCTGTGGTTTTTCCTCATCCTCTGTTCCTCTGTGTGTCACGTTAACTCACCGGGCTTACGATCTGATCCCGCCTTGAAGTTGGGTGTTAGATGAATACTCCTGTCTCAGTTACGTCTGCGCCCTGGCTGACCAGTTAAGCTGAGTACCGCATTAACAGCCCTATGCAGGCTTCACACTGTCACTGCAGTGATCTCTTGTCACCTTTAAGCTTGTTAACTGGTGTCACTTGACTACGCTTTTCTGCACACAGTTCTTTCCCTTATTGATTTTTGATGGTTTTGTTTGTGAGGTATTTTTTTTTGGTCAATAACAGTGATAGTGCTGCTATGTATCCCCGTGTTTAACCGAAGCATAGGTGCAAAGTCAGTGTTAAATATCGGTTATCGGCCACAACTTTATCATTAAAGGATATGAACTTTATCCCAATTTTTATTTTTTCACTAAGCATTTTCCACAGCAACACCAAACAAAAATTTTTTTCAAGTTAAAGTTTCAGTGGCAATACCCACTCTCCAGATATTTTTGGAAAACATCTTTTCATGGCATGCTTTCCAAACCAAGAGTTTGGATGTAGATGGTTTCTAATAACTATTAAGGACAATGGACTGAATTTTTATTTTATTTCAATTCTTTAGTAGTGAGTTTTAGAAACCTTTTTCATGGTATTAAGATGAATTCATCTAGCCATGTATACCACAGCGCCACTTGTTTTAGACATTCTTATTGTTTTTCTGACCATACATGAGCAGATTTGCATAAAGAAACTATTTTCTTTCCCTGATTAATGAGGACTACATCTGCGTTATTTAAATTACATGTTCTCATGTCTTTCCCTTCTTTATGATGGCGTGTTAAATAATCTTTATACCCCACGGAAGGAGATTTTTAATGGTTTTATTATAGAAAATATTAAGGGTGCCTTTAAGGATTTTGCAATTTTTTTAAGTTTTCATTTTGAGATAAAACCACTGCAATGAAAACATTTAGCTTCCAGGCCTTTTGAGCCTCTCTACCCGGACCACTGAAAAGCACTGACAAAGAATAATCTCCCTAAAATGACTGTACACCACTCTGCAGTGGATCAATACCCAACAGGCTGGCAATAAAAGTGTAATGTGACTTGAGCCACATGGACAATAGAGGGTAAATGTTTAGGGTTACTTTATGACCAGTGGTTAAACAAAGGAACATGGAGGAATATGATCAGGAAAATTAAAGAGAGACATTTTTATTTATTTATTTATTTCTATGTGTTTACCAGCACTGCAGTGTTTAAGAACTTCAGACACACTAGCTGTTTTGTGTGTCTCTGCTTGAAAGTGTTTAAAGCTGTCTGACAGCACTGAACAGTGATGGCATCTTCCCAGCAGCCCCTCCAGAAATGCCACTTTTCAGACGTGTCATCACATCCTCTCTGGTCCGCGGTACTAAGGCTCTCTACGAGTCACTTGGCATAGCCGTCACTGTCTCTCCGTCTTGGCCACTTCTCTTCCTTGCTTCTTTACTTTCAGTAGTTCTCTGTGTTTCCTCCAGCCTTCACAGCTTTCATTGTAAAGTCTAATGTTTTAATTTTGCTGCCCAAATTTAACTTTATCCACAACACAAACCAATCTTTCTGGTTAAGGTTAATTAGGATTAACAACACTGTTTTTATTTCCTAAATGTCAAAATAACCAAAGATGTGATGATTTTAAACCTTTTATTTTAGTTTTTTTTAACGATATATGATTAGGGGTTGCACAGATCGTAGCGCTGTTGCCGGGTTTGAATACCACCCTAGGGCCTTTTGCATGAAGTTTGAATCTTCTTTGGAGAGGCCGTCAGAGACACCTGGTCTCAGTCCCATTGTGAATGTTTGAAAAGATTTTTATTAGCAAGACTGACAGGAACAATGGATCAAAACTCTAGCAAACTCTTATAAGATGTATGATAAATGGCACCCAAAATCTTTAAACTAAGTTATACTGCATGAAACGCAATTCTTTCAAATCCCCGGAAAATCTCCCAGCATTTTCCACATTAAACAGATTCTAATTGACTTAAACAGAATAATCTTAGTTAAATAAACTGCCTGAAAAGGGACGATAATGATGTTGTACAAATGTAATGGTGCTTTACTTATTTTTTGACAGGAAAGCGATAAGCGTGGATGCGGTGACTCCTGAAGACAGAGAACA
Source organism: Orestias chungarensis (assembly GCA_032876305.1). Taxonomy (NCBI): domain Eukaryota; kingdom Metazoa; phylum Chordata; class Actinopteri; order Cyprinodontiformes; family Cyprinodontidae; genus Orestias; species Orestias chungarensis. The sequence goes on from JAVLVB010000031.1 coordinate 1,500,612, forward strand.
TGCCAAACGCATAGTGTATTCTGTGGTTTATGGAGCAGGTGAGTAGATATATCCACTCTCTCCTAAAAATATGAGACCAGAATAGGAGTAAAAACGCTGTTATCAGTCAGCTGAATGTTTGCAACTGTTACTCAAACTACATTTGAATAACAGTCGCAAGTAGAAACTATTGTCCTAATATTTTTACACTTTGGTGTAAGGAAAGTGTTCCATAAATAAAGTTTTGTTGATTGTATGTTTTACTCCGAACACAACTTGTATATTGCACCATCAGGATCAGGTATATAAATGGTGTTGATCGGGTACTGCACCATCATTTTTTAATAATTTAATCTCTTATAAATTGCAGCTGGACCTAAAACTTAGTTTTACTGCCAAGCTTTACAAACTATTTCAATATAAAGTCTGGGTATGAAAACAGTAGAAATTAGTAGGATTTTATTGGACTTCAAGTGTGTAAGTAATTAAATATTAACAAATGTAACATTCAGTCTTCATATGATAAGAAAAACAAATTACGAACAAAAGTTATAGTTAGTTATAAATATGAATAAAATAAAAAATTGTTCATAAACAATAATCAAGAAACTATAATTTCAAGTTAACTAACACAATAAAATAGTAAAATGATAATAAAGTGCAAAGCAACAGCAGTCACTTTTGAACTTTTTATACTTTTACATTAATTAAATTAATAACACTAACAATAAATTATATTTATGTATTCATACATTAGCTCAGAAAGCCTACTATTTTAGTGGAAAACTAATTATTTAAAGTAAAGTTTAACAGTGAAAAATCATACATTTTCATTGAGTTGGGTGAAACCAAATGAGCACAGAGACACTAAAAGGAGGAGGACTCGAGGAGATCCTGATCAGAAAAGACAGACTCTGTTTTTGGATGGATGCGTTGCTATGGTTATTAAATACCAAGGAAAGCTCTCTCCATGAGACAATTAGGCTAGGGAGGAGGGCCACAACAGCAGCAGCAGTGCGATGGACTCATCCAGTGACAGACATATGTACACAAATAGATCAGAAAATAGTGGCACAAGGCAAAAATGCTGGGAAACAAAGTGGACTGAGATAAGTTAGATACAAGTGAACTATCTATTTTTAAAACAGAACAGATACATGTATTTGTATTTAGTCTATATAGTCTATATTTAAAATATACTGTCATAATGAATAAACAAGTAAGCAGGAAAGTTAATCAGGTTGTGCCAGCAGAAGACTATAGAGGCACAAAAGCAAGCATCACACTGGGCATCGGTAATAAGGGTTAAAGTTCACACCAGTGTGACCTCATTCAGCAGGAATGTGGGGCCCAGCACGCAGACATAAGCACAAAAATGCGACGGGCCCAAATAAAGGGGCTCGCTCTTCTATCCAACCATAAAAAAATAATTTACGTTATTTTAAAAAAATGAAGAAAATTCTTTTCTTCTTGCTTATTTAGTATAAAACATGATTTTTTTTTAAATCTACAGCAAAAATCTTACAATTTTTATCCCGTTAATGAGTCATAATAATCCTATCAACATAGGTTTTTTCTCTACTCCCTATGTTATATAAGTATCCAAATTCACTATTTCAGGCTCAGGTTTTGTAAAATCACAAAAAATTTGCTTTTATTAAAGAAAGACAGAAGAATTAAAGTAAAGTTTTATACCAGGGTTGCAATTACTGATCATTTTAATAAAAGATTTCTCCGTCATTAGTTTTTCAATTTGTGCGGTGCGATTTGTCGTCAATGAAAAATACTTTTATCATCATTATTATCGATGATGCCAACTTATCGTCGCAGCACTGTTTTGTATGTATCAAGTGAAGCGTTGTGCTGTAAGCCCCAATGCTTCACTTCTGAAAGTTAAATCTGATAGGCTTCAGATTGTCACTCAGAAAACATTATCCACAGTTTGTTATTAATAAAGCAAGTTTGGAAAAAAACAAGTGCAGGAAAATTGCTGCCACAAGAAAAAACATACCAAAGTATAATACAATACAATTTGTTTTATTCTTTAATGTTTATCTGTATTTTGCTTGAGGTATTGTCTGTTAGATTGATTATTTTTAATTTAAGTGTCTGAAAGGTTATTACTTAAAAGCTCATAGAAAAATGTAAATCTAAGCTGTGTATCTTTTGAAAAATAATATTATAAATATAATTTTTATGGCTTAGTTTTGTTTTACTCTAGCCGGGGATAAATATGAAACATGTTATTCTCTAAAGGTCGGGAACGTCTGTCGGGTATATTGGGAGTGAGCGTTCAGCAGGCTAGTCGTTTCCAGGACAGTTTCCTCCAGACCTACAGAGAAGTCCAGGTGTTCATCCAGAGAACCGTCCTGCAGAGCCACAAACAAGGTCTGTTCATAATCTAGCTGTGTTTTACCATCAAGGGTATATGCTCCTTAAAGGAGTTGATTCTGAAAGGAATGTGTCATAGGATTAATAAAGCTTAAGGTTTAATCAGTTCAATTTAGACTAAAATGGTAAACTATAGTAAATAAAAATTCAGCTTGACATCTTTCTCTTCTCAAGTGTTACTTGATGCAATCTACTGGGTTTCCTTAGATTGGAAAGTTATTTTAAACTGTTTTGTTTATGATGTATCTGTGATTTGAATTGATTTTCTTGTAAAGTGCCTTGAGACGACATCGGCTGTGAATTGGCGGTTTATAAACAAACTGAAACTAAAACTATAATCAGCAAGCATGGCGACTTTAATAAAAGCAGCAATGGCGGTTTGCTTATAATACATCTTTGCTTATCATTAGTTGCATATCTTAATGGAAACAAAGGAAAATAGCAGCTGTGACCTCGGAAAAGCAATACTCGAGCAGTTATAAGGACCCAAGGGATTTAAAGGGCATCATTCTACAATAAGATTAGATTAGATATACTTTATTGATCCCTCAGAGGGGATATTACAGTTCCAGTACACCCATCCAGACAAACATTACAGTACATTCATGGGGGGACGGGAAACTGCGGCCAAGCCACCATTAACCAAGACGCTGCCTCATCTTGAGGCTCATCCATTGTAAGTGCTGCCTTTAACATGAAAAAGCCACATTAGGGAGAGATGAGGGGAAAAAAAGACATTTCACACTTTATCCTTGACAGGTAACAGCTTGAAGTTAGAAATAAACCCTCTGCACAAATAAAAATAACCAAAAAACCACAGAGACAAAGCGGGAGAAACATCCAGCAGCGGGTGTAGAATGGGTATGTGTTTGTGAGTGTGTAGGTCTGTGAACTGGCATGCTGTGTCCTTGAAGATGTTATCAATCAGTCCATTCAGAACTGTTCCACAGATGTGGAATAAAAATAATTATTCACAAGAGAAAATCATTTAATATAGCTGCTAGAGTTCCCAGAAGCGGATTTCCCTGTAAATTAACCTTAATATGAGGCCAAGAAAGGCTTAGGACAAAAAAGATATCAGGATCTCCATAACAGACGGTACAGGCTCCAGTTACCATGCTAACATTCTTAATTGCACCTACAGAATTCACTGGAATAAAATAATCCTTAATTTTTCCCACATATGTAGTGTCATGCAGGAAAGATTTTAGAATGTAATAGAAAAAAATACATACAAACAAATAAATATTAGGCAAGGCAAGTTTATGTGTATAGCACATTTTCGTGTACAAGACAATTCAAAGTGCTTTACATAGGAAAAAAGATCAGAAAATGAAACAATAAAATCAGCTTTAAATTTAAAAGAAATAAAATAATAATAATAGTAAAAATATTCTCAGTTGCTATATGCACAGTTAAATAAGGCTGTTTTCAGCCTGGATTTAAACAACGGCAGAGTTGAAACCTGTCTCACCTCTTCAGGAAGACTGTTCCAGATTTTATTAATGTAATTTACTTATTTGTGGGTGTATTGACGTAGCTTAAACTAGAAACTGTGCCTATTTGTGCAGAATTATGGAATTCACAAAACAGGCAGACGTTACAAAAAGCTTTGAACGAATAAATACATTAATGGCTTGTGTGAACGGATTGCCTGGAGAAAGCGCATTATTTCTGTAAAATCACTTGGATTGTCATATTTGTTTGCTAATTTGCGTCTACATGAACCTGAAGACTTCATAAATACGTAGATAAGATAAAAAGAGAATAAAACAAAGATGTTTGGCCGTAGTAAACAGAGCTATGTTGATGCTGATCACTGTATACCAAATGTTTTGCACAATGGTGGAATGGTGATGATTTGGGCAATTTTGGTGAAATATTAACTTTTTTGATTAAAGTTTAGTACTGGTTATCTGTCTGACATTATAAGTGCATTAAAGGGAAGCAATAATCCCAAACACTGATGCAGATACAAAACAAAATGTATGATATAATTAATTGGAAAGAAACGGTAGCTTCTTGAAATGCTAACAACAGAGGTGTGCGAAGATGAATGGAAACTAACGTTCTCGATTAGAGTAGACTAAACATTCTTCGCAATAATATACTATCAAAAATGGACCTGCTGCAGTCGGTTTCTCCAAGCCTCTGAATCGTGTTGAATCATTTGTTTTTTCCAGTGTTAGCGACAGAAACTCTCGTGTGCTCCCTGATTTTCGCACATGCACATCTGTGTGTATGTGTTTGGCCACAGAGTCAGGAGGATGTGCTCCCATTGGTAGGAACGAGACAAACTGCCTTGGGTCAATACTTGAAGGGTGCTTCTCGAAGGAGGGGTGCGACGGGAAGGCTTTCATTGTTCCGAAGGGACACTTTATTTATATATTCTGACTCAACTGCCAGCGCAGCACACCTCAGACTTGCACATGCTCACACAAAATAGTGTGAAGTCGGCACTTTAAACCTTCGCTGAGCATAATGATGTCACAATGCGCCAAACTCAATCCCCTGAACGTTTTTTAAAATATTTCCAGTTACGATTTTAGCCTCAAGCTAAACATCTCTCAAGTTATTATTTAACCCCCACTTTTATGAGAAAGTGTCAAAATTTGTGTGGGCTTTTACTGCATGGTCCAATAACTTAACAATAAAAACAGTAACATGTTTTGCGTAACATCAAAGCATTGGATGTTTTAATGTCCTCTCGGACTGAAAGTACATTTTTCATTAAGCTGCTCTGCAGTCACTCACGGGTCGGTGCTGCATCACGCAACTCATCTCATCAGCAGTGACACGCCCCCGTCCTCGTTCTGCACGTCCCCGTTCTCCAGAGGCAACTCCCCAATCGATGGGCTGTAATAAAATGCTGTGCAGATCAGATGGACCTCCTCCATCTAGGGTGGAGAATGATGATGATGATGATGATGATGATAGAAACTGTACTGGGTTTTTCATTGCTTATACTGACCCTTACGTCTGTTTCCAAGTTTCACTTCCTGTTCCAGCCTAATCCCACACTTGAAATGAAAATAAAACTGTCTGGACAGGATGTAATTTGTGCTCAGGCGTTTCGGTTAGGACGCAGTTTATGGTCGGTACCAAATAGGGCAATATTTTGTCTGGGAGCGTGGACGACGTTGGTATTTCATTTTTACATTTTTCTAAAGTCACAGCTGTGAGTTTAGAGCTATGTCGCTCTTCATATGCAAAATTCAACAAAGCTCACCGGATAAATGGCTCAAGAAGGTCGAAGATAATCTTAAAACGGAGGATTTTCTCTTTCAATTCTCTCTAAAATCCTGAATGCGTCAGCTTAAATCTTTGAACTGTCTGTGGTAAACACTTACAAACACACTACAGAGTGTGATATGTGTGATACATTTAAATTCTAGTTTGAGATTAAGGTGGGAGTGTAGCTTTTCTTTTCCATAATTGACCAGCGCTGATCTAAAGGCTGTCGATAAATCTGCTGATCTAATGTAAAAGGGTGCCATACTTGTTTATTTAAAGTCTGGTAAATACTAAAAGTAGCAAAGACAATTATTAAGGAATTGGTTCGTGAGAAACGAATCTGCTGGATTAGGTTACTGCAATTTTAATTTAAAATCATTAGACAGTCAAACTCTGAGATTAAACTTTTTTTAGATCCTGATTAAAAAACAATTATTATTATTATCCTGTCAGAAAGTTATCAAAATTTGGCTGAAGTATCTGTAAAGCTTGATGCATTGATTAATTGCTGTGGTTTTACAGCATTGATATTCGTGTTCAAACTATACAAAAAACCTAAAGAATTTTTTTGTTTAGTTTTGTTGATAAAACAGTAGGTGCTGAAAACTCATTCCAGTGGGACTAAAGTCATACCTGTCAGCTGACACTGCCTGTGATAAATGTCCCTGGGCCCCAATACAAAGGTCACATTCATGGTGTAAGGTCACATGTATGTGTCAGAGGTCAACTCACAAAGAGTAACAGATTTGTGTGTGTTTTTTTTGCTATCTGTTACATTTTGCCACCACTTTCTTATACAAATGTTGTTGAGGTTGTTTGTGCGCTCAGGTCATTCAGGTGTCATGTCCTGGGTGGCTTAGCTCACAGTAAGGGCTGATGGAGGGATTTAGGTGTAAAGCCTGATCCATTGTCCAGTTTGGTGGAATGTAATGGTCACCCATGTGTGCAGGCATGTGTTGGTTTTGTGTACTTGCATATAATCATGTTTGTGCCTGTTCATGTGTGATGCATAACTGTTGAGGGTGTTGAGCCAGAACGATTTTAGAAAAATTTGGCATTGTGCAATAAAGTTTTTGCGTGTTGCAATAACAACATAACGTAAGATAGTTGAGAAGTTTTAAAATCTTTATCAACCATAGATCACAGATAATCAAATAACTCTACAGATACTTGAAAAACATTTTTATCTCAGCAAGGTTTTATTAAAAAATAGATTATGGCCACTCTTGGTTAGTTTCAGTTTCTTAGTAATTTGACCTCTTTACCTGCAGCTTTAACCTTTATTCCAGATTTGGAAAGCCCGAATGCTTGGTACTTAGAAAATTAGCTAACATTTATTGCTCTCCAATCAGTACAGTTATATTGTAATAAAGAAATGTACGATTTATCGTAGAGTCCTTGTGGACAAAACCTTTTTTTTTGGAACAAAAACCAGAAGAAGGGTTGAGACTGAAGTAGAGGTTATGTTCCAACAGAGCGACTCGAGTTTCCCATCTTTATCTGTTAGAGTAAAAAATCTGTTGCAGCTATAACTATTTTGCAAACAATAAATGGCAAAAAAACTCTAGATCTTCAGATACTAATTGGTTTGCTGCTGTAATCGTAGCATTAAGTAAGCATTGAATAATTAGGACTGAATAATTATAGAGATGACAGTTTTTATATTTTTATTTGTAAGAAACAAAACGGTGTCATATTACAATTATTTTTGTTTTTTCTAAAAAAATACTTGTTATTTTGTGTTGGTCACATAAAACCTCATAAAACATGTTAAACTCTTCGGCTGTGATGCAACGCATGCAGGAAATGGATCTTAATACTTTTTTGAGTCCACAAATTTTAACTAAATCTTCTAAATTCTTAAATAATGTTAGGTATTTCAAGTGAACTGTCCACCTTGCATTTATGGTTAGTTTTCAAATAAAACAGATTTAAGCATTTTATTTATTTTTTTGTTTTTTGTACTAGTAGCCTTTATTTGTAGTTTTTAGTCAGAAAATGAACAGAAATAGAAGTAAGACATGCAGCAACGGTCCCGGGAACTGAACCCCGGATTGATGCATCAAGGACGAATTGCCTTTACATATGGGTCACCTGTCCTACTTTTCAATTCATGCTGCCCAGAGGAACACCATGTTTATTATGTCCATCAGTGTTAAGAGACTTAACACAATTATTACGTCTCAACCATCATATGTGGTTTTGTTTTTGTTGTTTCTTTAGGTCACGTGGTATCTTTAATGGGTCGCCGGCGTAACCTTCCCAACATCAACTCCCCAGACTGGGGTGTCCGCATGCAGGCCGAGAGACAAGCAGTCAACTTTGTGGTTCAGGGTAGGATTTCTGCACTAGTTGTCTCTGCTCAAACAGCAACTTGGTTTACATTCAACCAGAGAAAGCCTCTAATTTCATGAAAGTTTCTACAAAAAAATATTTGATTCAAGCATTATTTACTTGTTTAATTACCTAAAATTGGATCAATTTATCCATCTATAGATCCAAAAACAGAAGTCAAGATGTCTTATACCTTTTTTGGGGGGTTTATTAGTTAAAACATATTTTGTTGAAAAAGATGCCAAAACTTTATACTGAACGTTTATGTTTGTTAAATTAGCTCAAAATGTAACAGAGAAAGAAAATGTAGCTAAAAAAAGTTAGCAGAACAGTTTGTAGCTTTGCTCGCGAAGAGCAAAATATAAACAAATATTATTAATGATTTTTTGTTTGCAAACAATTTAGCAGGATAAATACTTAGATGAGCTTGTCAAAAGCCGATGTTTCTTTCTTTGTTTATTAAATTGGATTATTGTCAGGTGGGGACAGACCTAAGTTGAGTACATTAAGATTAATGTTTAGTCCAGTCAGCACTTGGCTACAACGACATTCAAAAAAGTTACATTTTCTCAGATGTTCTTCTTCTTTGTAGGTGTTAATAAATAACCTTAACCTAATGAAATGCTCTGTTTTCCCAAATAAATATGCTCCTGAATCAAAAAGTGATTTATAGTTGACTGAAAAGTTTTAATCATCTTTTTTTTTCTAACCTTATTTTTTACATCTTTATTCAAATATATACTTTAAGGTCTCATGCATTGCTTTAAGTACCAGATCATCCTGAGAGGTACGCTCAAACTGAATATGTTTAATGAAGATTAAAAACGTTAAGTATATGTATTTGTGCATCAAAGATCCTATTCTGTCCAATTTTCCTTGCACAATACAAAGCCCTGGCTTATTCAAACCATTGGTGGCAGATAATCCTTTAAAAACAGACAGATCATTTATCTTTGACCTTTGAATGTTTGCTGCTTTATTTGGCCACCGAACAGATGCATTTGTGTGCTTTATCCAAATCCAGGCTCAGCTGCTGATCTCTGTAAGATGGCCATGATCACCATCTTTAACCTGGTCTCCTCTTCCAGCTTGCCGTCTGTAAGGTACCACCAACAGATATGACAATAAGTATTGATTAAGACTTTGAGGTAACACTTAAAATCCAACCGTTCAAGTCTTACCTCAGCTATTGTCACTCTTCTGCTCCAGCATTCTCCCCAATAATCAAATGTACATTAGCTCTTAGTCTCCAGGTGGTCTTGTTGTCTCTCCGGAGATGATCTGACTCAGTCTTTCTCTGCAGAGCACAGAATCAACACTCCCGCGGTCCGAAGCCAACTAAAATTAGTTGAAACCCATTGCTCCTGCCAGACATACAGCTGGAGTAAACACGCTTTAAGCATTAGCCATATATGTGTTAGCGTAGCAACGTGCAAAGTTAACATAGGTGCACTGAAGCATTTACTCAGGTTAAATTATACCTTTGTTGCTATCAGTAGCCGTTTATTGGTGTTCTTTAATGTATTTTTGGTTGTTTATGTTACTGCAGGCTTTTAGCACAGCTTCACGATGAGCTGCTTTATGAAGTGGAAGACTCTCAGGTGGAGCAGTTCGCAGGTAAGCAAACCAGTTATTCCAGGAAATGGTAAATAAATAAAATACTGTTTTTAAACCATATTATCATGCTTCTTTATGGTAAGTGTGTGTTTTATATCTTTAAATTGAACTGTACTTCATTAATCCACAAAAGGAAAGTATGTAATTTCAAAATTTAATGTACAAATAGAAACATATGTTTAAAAAGATAAAGATATTATACATTTTAAATAAAGGACTGTAGATCTGTAATTCAATCAGGTGAAAGCCAGATAGAAAATTGCCAACGTCCATTTCTGGAGCTATTAAAAAAAACATAAAAACACATATTATTCTCTAAATCAGTTCAATCATCTCTGCTATTTCCGATGGTTTTCAGATTAAAAGTTACTGAATAAAATATTATAAAGACACCTTTACTTATGCCGAACATGGATGTCTGGATATTTTTAATAAAAACTTGAAAAATAAGATCTAATGTCTAATCAATAAACACAAACAAAAAGTGACTGACAATGTGTTAGCGGGGTTCCTCGCCTTCCCTTTATCTCTGATCTTTACCAGGCAGATCCTAAAACACATTAACAGAGTGTAAACTATGGTTTCCTTGTGTGTTCTTCTTGCAGCTCTGGTGAGAAGCACAATGGAGTCTCTACAGCACATTCACCATCTAGGCGTCCATCTCAAAGTGAGTGAAATGATTCAGCTGTTTTAACATCTAATGACTAGTGGAAACAAATATTTTATCCTTTTATTGTTTTTGTTTTTTTTCGTTTGTGTGTTTTTTAAATCTCACTAGAAACAAATGTTTTCTATTTTTTCTTTTTGGAAAATTGGATCTATCTTTATTTAGGTTTTTCCCATTTTTGTAGCGCTGATGTAATTGAATTGGGGCTCAGCATTTGTGCAGTTGTTGGTTTTGTTAATGTTGTTTGACTGTGGGAAGTAAAAATCAGACATAAAGATTGTCATTATATATGGTATGATGTGGCCACGTGTTTGCTGACGCACTAACACCATTACATCTCCTCTGCGTGTTTCCCAGGTACCCCTGAAGGTGGCAGTCTCCATCGGCAAGTCCTGGGGATCCATGTCAGAGCTTCCTTCTCTGCCTTCTGTCTCCTGAACTCCGTCTTCCTCCTTCCTCTCTGAGCCCCAAGATTAATATTCTCGTTTCATGGACGCCTACTTTTGTCTTTGACCCTTTTCCTCTTGTTACATGCTCATCTTTCGACCCCCTCGGTCGCTCATCGTTTTTATCCCTCCCTGCTTACATGTTTCTCTCTTCTTTGCTCGTGCAGCATCCATGTTTCTATGGAAACCAGGCAGCTGCAGCTCGTGGTTCTTGCCTCCACTCGTTCTGTTTCTGGGGGCAACCGCTGACTAGATTGGACCAGTTCTGGTCTGTTCTCTCTTTCTTTCTCCTCCTCTCTTTCTCTTGTCCACCTCCTCCTCCTCTCCCACTCATTTTCTTTCACTCGCACACATACATCTCGTTAGGACTAAAAATGTTTCCTCTGCCTCGTTACCAAGGCGAAGTTTCAATTTTGAAAACGGGCTTGATGTTCATTGGTTCCTAAAATTGGTTGTTGGTTGAACTTCTATATAATAATATTCTATATATAACCAACCACACCTTTGTCTTTATTTTAGTATATGTTGTTTATATTTTGTTGCTAATAAAAGCTTGTTCTCTATTTAGACTTCTGGATCCACTAAAAAACCCCAGGGCTCCAATCAGAGTCTATTAAGATAAAATAATCTTTCCACATTCCCATATTTGATGCTCTAATAAGAGATTGAAGCTTTGGTAGAGAAAAGAAACTTTGAAATCTTGATTTTATTCAATAAACCTGACGTTTCATTTTTTACATGATTTAAAGCAGCTGATCTAATTCAGCCCTTATTTGATCCATTTCTTTGCTCTCTCTCTGGCTCGTCTTTTATCTGCTCACTTGGGTCAAGCCCACTCACTCTTTCCTTATTGTTTGTGCCTTATTCTCTTTCACTCTCACACATTCCACAAATGCTACACATTCATGCGCTTTCTGGCTCACTGACCGATTTTTCTTGATTCTTTTTTTTTTGTCTGACAGCCTATAAATCTAAATTTTTCTACTTGCCCTTTAATTAGCCTTGAAAAAATGAACTAGAAGTACCAAATATTTGCAGGCATTTTTAAAATCTTTATTAATGGTTGCTACATTTTTCAATGTCAAAAAAAATGTGCCTAAAATTTACTGCCGTGTGAAAATCTCTTTTCACGAGTCCTTCATGGCAAGAGCAGAGGATAGTGTTATGGAAATCTGCCCCTCTATTCTTTCATTGTTAGGTGGTTTAAGTGTTCAAGCCCCCCACACTGCCTCTATTGATACAGAGGCGTGAGACTGGTATGTGCAAGTAGGCACTAGTGGAACTGTTTTTCTTTTTTTTTCAGAGATGAAAAGAAATCAAATACTGATAAAGCTGTTAATAAAAGTTCTTGGAGTTAAATTTAAAAACAGAAATATGTTGTGTTTTGTTTAAATTATTATTATTCAAAGAAAATCAATCGCCACATTTTATAAATTTTACAGGATAGAATGTGATATTTCTTGCAGATCTCTTGATTTCATCTCATTCATTTTGACTCTGGTTGTATGTAAACAGTTATTATTCTGCCAGAAGTTGAAGGTTTTCTTCCAGGATTCCCCAGAATTTAGACATTTAGATCCACCAAGCTTACTATCTACTCAACTGGCTCTGGTAAAGAAATCCATCCCCCCGGCATGATGCTAACTCTACCATGTTTCATTGAAAGGAACCTGCGCGTTCAGTTGGATGTACAACCTTAGTTTTCCACCAGACGTAGTGTTTGGTGTGCATGTTTGGATTTACATTAGTCTTTCCACCTGATGCATTGACCAGGGCTCTGCTATAATGGATATTGTTTTTTAAACTTCTTCATAACTTCTCCTCTAACTTGACTGCAGGGCTCCTTAGTCTTCATTACGCTGTTTGTTCTCTATTAATCTCTAACAAACGTTTGAGGCCTTTACATAACAGTTGAATTTATACCAAGGTAATGTGTTTTAATACTAACTAAACCAAGTGGTTGCACTGATGTTTATTTTGGGTTGAAACAAAAATGGGAGCTAAAATCAACATGCCTGTCACACTGTTCCTGTTTGTTATTTGTAATAGTTTTAAAATACACACTGCTATACTTTTCCTTCTGATGCACTAATATTCTCTGCGTTGTGTTGGTTTATATCCCCTAAAATCTTAATCTAAAACATTGAATACCATTTACCTATTTAAGGTTGTATTTTCCTGATCCAAAACTAGTCTTCAAGATCTGGAAACGTAGCTTTTAACACTTTAACTTTGCAGATGACTGTGGCAGATATAGCATGGAAATTTGATATGTTAATTTAGTCCAGAGAATTTAAAGACTTGTGGAGTTTGAAATAGAGCTTTTCTTATTTTTTTAGACTGGTGGAAGTTCGTACTTTGACTATAAAGGAATTAGGAGATCAGGTGACATTTCGGTTAATCTTGTTAACTGAACTAATCAAACTAAAAATGAAACGTCCTAATTAAGTTGCATTCATCTATATATAAAGCTGTATACGTAATGTTTTTGTTTTGTTTTGTTTTGATGACATTATGATGCAGTCAGAATAAAACCTGGGAAAGTAATATTTACTGCACTGCATCTTTTAAAGGATATAAACCACTAGTATACTTCATTTGTTCATATTTACCTTGTAAATAGTTTTTTTGTTCTACCTACCATTACAAAATACCTGAGCTGGAAACCCATAACTTCATATCAGTTCCCCAGATTATTATTTGTCTCTCTTTTTATCTTAAGAGTAAAATAAAACCACACAACTGACTATTTTAAGCATGTAAAAGCTCAATGCATTTGTCTTTAATCGATACAGCATATGTACACCCGTTATCCGTCATCTCAGTCAGTCTTTACATCTATACAATGTCCCAGTTGTCAGTATAAACCAAATGGTGTAAAGTCACAATAATGGTAATAATAATAGCAATCCTGGTGTGATAATACAGCATTCTGTCAAAGGAACGACACAAAGGGAACTGAAGACTAACAGAGCACAGACTGAAACAACCGTGCCTTCAAAGTCTTCAGTTTTCTTCTCATCAGTTTATACCCCACTTCCTGAAGAAACAACGCTGGCTTGGTGCAGCCACACGGTTCGGCCCGGAGTTGCAAAGCTGCTGCCTCGTGCGCCATTGAAACTCGTTTGCAGAGTTCAAGCAGACAGGCCTGAAGAGAATAGGCCGCGCCCGAGCCCAACGCTGTGGGAGAAAGGCTGGGTGGCTAAGATGGAGCGTGCGCTGCCTCTGAAAGTGTCTGCTCGCATTCATGAAGGGATTGTAGTACCAGCATCACCATTGATACTCCGAAACCATCTGTAAATATACTTTATATAAATTTTAAACCCATATTCACAGTTATAAAAGGAGTAAAAATGACCCAAAGTGCTATATACATTGACCTATACTTTAGTTTTACAGTTGCTAAGAAGGAGATTTGAAAAACCCCGGTACTCTCACTTGTAAAACTTCCACATGGTTGATGGTTGTTCAGCTGTTTTTTTTTTAGTAAAGAACCGAAAGTAAACGAGCAGAATTAAGAGATGATTGCAGCAGAGAACGCTTTCAGAGCAGCCACGCCGTTTGTTGCAGCATGTCTGCTTGAACCGTTTGTTCTTTAGCGTTCAGCATCCCTCTTCCGTTCGTTGGTTTTGACATCTTTACAATTATTCAGAGGTTACACCTGTGTACTTGGAGTAAAAAACAAAAGAAAACAAGAAAACACTTTACAACGTTCCCTTTGGGCTGATTTCATGAGTAGTCATTGCCAATACTCTGCTGGCGTCTACATGTGGATTAAGGGTTGTGATGTGAATGCAGCATCTCGTTGTATCTTTGTTGTATATTTACTTTCGTGTTTCGTCTGTTTGTACTTATTGCTAGATTAGATGGCACAAGGGCAGGAATCCGGTTTAGAAAAAGGAAAAAACGTTTCTTAAATATGTACGACAAAATTTAAAGTTGGGGGGGCGGGGGAGGGGATGCAGCATTTACAGTGCCTCGTAAAGATACTTACACCCCTGGAACTGTTCTACATATTGCCACATAAAAATAAAAAAAATCATAAACTTGACTGTATTTTATTGTGATTTTACATGTTAGACCAACACAAAGTTGAAAAAATCCAAAAAGTGTGGTGTGCTTTTGAATTCTGGCCCCTGTTTGTCTGAAACCCACACGCAAAACTTAGTGCACACATCTCATAATTCGCAAATCTCAGTGTAGATCAAACTTTGCCGCTCTCAAGGAGCATCTGTGAGCACAGCTTCAGTGGCCAGAGGATCAACTTTTATTTATTTATTTTTTTGCAAGCACACGCATCTCTGTCCCACTGGTGGTCACATCATGCTGTGGAATTGCTGTTATCCAGCCGCAAAACACGTTGGTCGGGCCTTTTAGCAGGATTGAGAACTTGATTATAAACAAGATATCTTATGATCAAAGTCCTAACATAAATCTGAGCCATATAAATGCCATAAAAAGACTAGCAATGGTAATTTCATTAAAAAGATGCTTTAAAAAGTGTTGAATCAAGCGACTGAATTCTAATGACAATACAAAGATTTGTCTTTTTCCATTAACTACTCAGTTACACCTTGTTGTGTGGCCTTCTGCATAAAATACCTTTGAAATACAACAACGGCTCCAGAACAGTTCCAGCAGTGTTAATACTTTTTGTACATCACAGTACTGTCACCTTTGGCTATTTTGTTTTTTACCTCCAGAACAAGCAACAGCCCGTATATATCAGCTTATCATACGTATGGCAGATAATACAGGAGATAAACATCATTCACAATCTTCATAGGAAATGTAAAGGATGAGAGAAGAAAAAGCCAAACAATCAGTACTGTTCAGTAAAAGCAGAACCGGACACAGTTGTGCTACAAGTGCTTTCTCGTTCCCTAAGTCCAGAGTCCTTTTACAGCAGCAGAGAGAGGGGGGAGTCGGCGCTGAAGCTGCGAAGGCCCCCCTTGGCATATTCCCTCCTCGTCATCCTCTTCCTCAGGTGGAGTTTTTCCCCTCCCGACACATTTTCTGTCACAAATACAAACCCATCAAGGCCCATCGACACCGACAAGGCAGACGGGTAATTAAGAAAATAAAAATAATAACAGTTGATAAAGATAAAGCCATTTACAATCACTAGAAGAAGAAAAAAACGCAAAATAATCAATAGGATGGTTAAGCTCACTTTTGAAAGAACCAATCAGGAGCTCTCAACTGTTTCCAACAGGTCTGTTCATTCAGAAAGTAAAACATAAATAGCAATCAGCGAAGATTTAAAAAAAAAAACATTGGCAGTTTACATTCATACCAGCATATGTTCGTTCCTGATGCTGTTGCTCAGGAGCCGTACATTTGTGCAGTTTAGAAGAACATGAGCTTCTTTCCTCAGCAAACCAAAAGAAAAAACTGATCACAAGTTCAGATTTTCCTCCTTTAGTATCTTTAAACCTAATCTGGCCGCTTAAAGAGACAAAACAACTTTAGATCCCTCAACATCCAACATCATCCTCGTAAGGAAAGCACTCTCTGTTTTTTTGTTGTTTTCTTTTGGATTGTACATCAGCAGAAAATTAAAAGAAAAATAACCAAGCAAAACCGAATGTACAGCATAAGTCAGTTAACACTGATGTTTTTAATATAAGTCAAAAGAGCAGAGAGGGCAAAGCATTCACGTGAAGTGGAAAACAGACATTGCTCAGACCATAAGTAAATGCATTAGAGTAAAAGTCAGACCACTTCGTCTTTATTAGTCAAAATTTGCCCTTAAACTAGTTTAGCCATGCAGTCCACAGGTTCGATTCCAGTGCATAAGGCCTTGGCGAAAGCGTGTTTGAATGATGTTCCGTTCCTTCGTAATACGTTTGCGTAAAAGAGTTTTTATTTTATTTCATCTGGTCGAGTGGGAAAAACGACGACAGAACTGACGCTTCTCTTTCTTTTAGTCCCACGCGGATCTGAAGACCCTCTAATCTGCATCAAAGTGAGTGCTTTAACCCGTTGGTGATGGGGAACCTCCGCCTGTCACCGTATTTAGATTGTCAGAACGGGAGATCAGCGTTAGAAAAATCAAACCGTTTTATTTGACGCGGGTTTTACTGAGAAGAAGCTAAAATATAAAACTGATGTTTTGATGAAAACTAGCATCTTTTTATCTAATGGTAACACTATAATTCTAACAGAACTACTAAAAATTATATATAACTCCAAACTAGCTGAAACATAGGCATGGGCCAGTTAGTTGTCTACGGAATACTTTCTTTATTTAAATCTCTACAATCTGACATCATTAAAACAACTTAAAGTCTTTTTAACAAAGTGCTGTAGTGGCTTTCTGTTTTTTCACCAGCCACAACCCCTCCCACACATGATGCTGAGGACTGCAAACATGTTGAGCAAAAGTAACCAAACGACTTCTGGATAGGGATGACGTGAAAAAAACTGCATTCATTTTTTCTGTTTTAAAACTGTAGTTCCTAAGCAAAGAAAAGTATTTTTCACACAGCTGACTCTCAGCTGTACCGGAGCAGATAGCCTGACCAATTAAGAGGCTCACATCAGCTCCCAAGTTTACCTTTATATCCAGTAAGCCTTTAGAAACTACAAATAAATGCTATAGGTAGCATTATTAAAATCAATGTTTGGTTATACTATATCATCCCCACAGCAGTAAGAATAACACAAGCAATTTTGGTTTAAACAAAGAAATAAAATCATGTGAAATGTTGAAGTTTTAATAGTTTTTTTTGGAAACGCTGCTGCCTTAAAAACAGCGTCTTTTTTTTAAAGGCTTTACCCTGAGACTCACACTGGCCCATGCCTAAAGGTAAACAGGTACTGCGTTTAAGACGGGTGTTCGAATACGCCGAACCTCCAGTACAGCTTTCACTTTGGTCCGCTGGTGCATCTAGTTTTGTAAACACCTACAGGATTTTGTAATTTGTGCTTTTTGCACCGTGTACCAATGCCTTCACAGACTCTTACAGCTGCTCTAACAGAATAAAAATTTTAAAAAACGCAGAAGGAAACAAACTTTCTTCTCCCTTCAGAAACTGGTTAATCTTCTTTGAATAGATGCTTTATACGAGGCGAACCCTTTAGACATGGGATACAGCTTCTAGAGTTGATGGTTTGTTGATTCTGACTATTTAAAGAAATGTAAACGAGATTTTATGTTAAACTGTGAGCCATGTGGTCAGAGTTCCTCTGCTTAAAGTTATAGTTGCATTCAAAGACACATTTCATGCAGATGGTACAACTTTTTTGAAGACGCATATTTATTTCATGTGTATATTTTGTTTAAAAAGCATATTTTCTCCTATATTATATATATATATATATATATATATATATATATATATATATATATATATATATATATATATATATATATAT
>JAVLVB010000031.1:1523318-1568069 GCA_032876305.1 Orestias chungarensis
ATATATATATATATATATATATATATATATATATATATATATATATATATATATATATATATATATATATATATATATATATATATATATATATATATATATATATATATATATATATGGATGTAATATGAACACATTTACTTTCTCTTTAAAAACTGTCTTCATAACTGAAAGTCCTCTCAAAACTCAGACCTGAGTTGTGTCATGAACTAAAAGTTCATCAAAGCCGTGTCAAAGCTCCACTGTTTTGGGCCACGCCTGCGTGAAGCGCTGCTGACCATCTGTCCGAACTGAGTTGGTGCCAGGAGTCAGGGAGGCAAGCGGGGCTCTGCCTCTCTGCTCATATGACATGGGCGTTATTTAACCGTGTCTCAGACTGATAACTCACATCACATCAGACAAGCACGCGACACAAACACTGGTTGAGATTTTACATCGTATCCTCATGTTTCTCCTATTCATCTCATGCTGTTAATCAGTTAGAGTCATACAGACCTCAGTTATTAGCTGGCAACCAATCGGAGACTAAATTGATGCTTCATTCTAACTTCTGAAAGAAAACTTTATAAATAAACAGCTCAACATTGTTTGGCTGCTTGTTTGCATTTCTTTTGAATAATGAATAGTTAAATTAACTTTTACCAAAACAAACACTTTCGTAATTGTCAAGTCAGGCTGTGATGCATATGAACATTTTGTTGATCGCAATGCCTCCGTAATTGTAACGTAATGTTTGCGGTGTAGCTGTCTGCATTTTGAGCTTCGGGAGTAACATGTTGAGATACATCAAGTAGAGGCTGTAAAACCTAACTGTGAAGCATGGTGGTGGTAGCATCATGCTGTGGGTTTGTATCAGCAGCAGTGGAAAAAACAAAGTGCTGCCCAACCCCCACATATTGATGTGCTCAGCCAATCAGCTGAATGACACCCTTTTGTCTGGCCTTTCAGAAAGACAAAAATGTCCATTTGAAAATATTTCCAATTGCTGAAAACACACCGAAATTCACAACACTTATTACTTTTATAAAGTAACACTGCGAGTGTATCTCTTTTAAAGTGTCATCGTAAGTCTCTGTTTGATCAGAAAGCACAACTGACCAAATAATATTAGCTTGTTATCCTTGCGTTACTCTATAAGGAACAAAATGACAAAAACATGTAATATTCTCCAATGTCTGGACTAGAAAAACACCTGCTAAATATAAAAAGTTCTTATTCTGTTACTGAAGTACATGTTGCTTTATGTTTACTGAAAATTATCACATATTGGTCACTTTACTTGCTTCATATAATGATTGTCAAACATGGTTAGAGGTAGGAGTGGGCGACATGATATTAAAATGGTATCACAATATCTTGTGTTATGTACGATTCTAGTAATGATAACACAAATAGTGCTTCTTTAGAATACTGGCTATATAATTAATAATCTATTCTGAATTTATCAGTCAAGATTCAGACAGTGTTTTGGGGTTTTCAAACATCATTAATCTTAAGTAGCAATTGTGATGAAACACAATTATTATCCTGGCAAGAAATCTTTCAAGATAAACTATATAATAATGCTCACTCCTATCCTCCTCCTACTCCTATTCTTCTAAGTTTTTTGTTCTATTACAATAAAAATAAAATAAAAAGTTGTCCGGTTTGTAAACTCTTTGCACATGTGTGTTAAAGGGACAGCTTTATTTTAGTACAGCATTAAGTTTCCTGTTGATGCAGCTCGGCAGCTGCAGGAGCTCAAGACAGCATTGCTATAGTTAACCTCCAGTGATTTATTGTTTGTGCGTAAGTCGAATTAATGAGCTTACTCACTGAGAAAAAAAGACATGGAAAATGGGAAGGCGAGGAGAAAGAGACAGAATAAGGAGATATTATTCATGCCTCTATGTTAGAAAGAAGTACAAATACAGGGGCTTCGGTATTGACATTAGTAATCATCCCGAAAAGAGCCACTATTGCTGCAAGGATGTCCAAGCACAAAAAGCTGTGGAGAGAAAGATGAATGATCCGTTATTAATGCAGCGGCGAGGGGATTTAACAAGAAAGAAAAGGAACAGCAGTGGAGATGCTTTGTAATTCATCCTACATGAAGATGAAAACTAAATCCGATTACTGCACTGTACTGGCTTCAGTGTGGGAGTGTCAACCACTTTAACTGGAAGCCAGTATAAAATCCCACTAAACTGCACAACGCACGCAGAGGAGCGCATTGAGGATTGGATTCGATAGCTAACAGGATTATTCTTGCTTCCTTCAGATGAGATCTACAGAGCTAATTTGGTTGATAAGCGTTTCGTCTAGACTCAGACTCGCTGTGCAGCGGTTCACTTTCGCACAAAAGACAAACGCTGCTGTGAACACTCTCAGAAAGAGCAGCGCAGTCCGTTGTGTCTGTGTGTCTGCAATCATTGTTGCAGGAAGTATAAAACACAATAAAAATACAATTTTGTTTCTTCATTAAATAGTAATTCATTACCAGGTGTTTACTATTTTACATTTAAAAAACAGTAAAAATATGGTAACGCCCCAAAGATCACAGAGACGTCAAGCATCAGCACTTTCTTTCTCCCCCACCCCCGTTAACTCGGAGTGGACTGTCAGACACCGTCCACGTGTTCAGAGAGGCAGTAAATAAATAATTCATCCATTGAGAAGTGAGGATTCAACACAGAAGTCGTTTTCATCACACTGGCTGTTAGGCCTGGAACGCCTCGCAGAGTAGATAGTTGCCTTGATATGTGACATTTTGAAGAGACTCTCTCTCTCTTTCCTTTTCAAGGGCCCATTGGGAGATCTGGCTTTCGTGCATTCTGTCTTCAGTTTTAAAGCCTTGCTGGCCGTCAGCATGCTTGTCCAATCTTCGCTACGCTAAGACGTCCAGGGTATTGTTTACATTTCTATACGTTCATCTCCATGTTCAAAAAGTCTCAAAACTTAGACCCATTGTATGCTTGACAAATGTAACACTGAAGTAGATTGACGGTGACTTGCCAAAGTATTCATACTGTTTGAAGACATCCACCTTTTCTACGAATTTGGCTGTAATTTAACAGTTTGTACTTAGTACACCTCAAGCAGCGTCAATCAGGGATGATACTCTCTTTAGCAGGAACAGCAATGCTAGTAAAATAAATGGTGCTAAACGAAAACCTGTTAGAGGCTGCAAAAGACTTCCAGCGGGAAAATGAAAATGTAACCAGGCTGACATGTTTTTAAAATGGCCCTGTCAAACATTAGGCCTAAAATTTATTTAAGCAACACTAAAGAGGTTTTAGTTTTGGTTGAATTTGGTGGCCCAGTGTGGACAAAGGGGGTAGTCCTTTGCCTGAAGAAGACTGCCGGTTAAAGGGATACTGACACCCCCGAGCCATGACAGAGGTTTCATTCAACGAGCCGTAAGTCGATGGACTGATCTTCAGCTGTTTTGCGAATAATAAAAACTAAATGCCTGCCTTACTTTTGGCGACTCATCTTCGTTGTTTTCTGTCCACATCACAATCGTTTGTGTCAAAATTGAACGAATCCTGATAAAAAAACGCTGAAGTTTTTTGCCGTAGCCTGACAAATGTTGGAAATGGTCGTGAGGCCTTTCTGCAGGGCAAGTAATCAAAAATACACAACAGGCTTTGAACTACTTTTATGTTATGATTTTTCATTTCAATTTATCGCCAGAGACCCAGGCCACAGAAAAAAAAGCTCAGCATGACAATTAATGAAGCTGCTGCTGACTAACCAGTTAGTCTCTCCAACGTGTGCCTCGGCTGAGTATTGATTTAATGACCACGTAAAACGTAAGAGGATAGTGAGACTTGAATGCATTATTAATCATTTCCACTTTTTCAAAACATGGGACAAACCAGACACACGTCTGCAGCAAAGAGGAAGGTTAGTGGATTTTCTTTGTTTTTACATCCCGACAACACGTGTCTTAAAACTTTCTAATTGTGTTTCTAAGATTATCATAATTTAGTACATTTTACCACAACTGCGATGTAAATCTGCAGCTGCGTTTCTCATTCATGTTTTATACACATATTAACAAGGGTTCATACTTGAAAAATTAAGAAGCATGCTGTGAAACTGCTTTTTTTTTTGAAGAAGGTGCCGGGTCTTTTGCTTCAAGCTGTTAAGATGCTGAGTTTTATTGGTGCAGACAAAGCGTCTGCATGACAAAACAAGAGATAAAACAGCATCAGTATGCAGTCAATACAGTATTTTTTATTTTATTTGTTGCAGTAATGTTTTTGTTTGGTGTAAATTACAACTCAGAGTTGCAATGTTCTTGTTGCAGATTTTTTCTTCTTTTTCAACACACTTACCTGGTGATCTCATTGTGCAACACAAAGATACAGAGTCATATGTGCACGAGTTTATGGCAGCCTCTCCAGATCAACATAAAAAT
The DNA here is from genome assembly GCA_032876305.1 of Orestias chungarensis. Taxonomy (NCBI): domain Eukaryota; kingdom Metazoa; phylum Chordata; class Actinopteri; order Cyprinodontiformes; family Cyprinodontidae; genus Orestias; species Orestias chungarensis. The sequence continues at coordinate 1,527,724 of JAVLVB010000031.1, forward strand.
CTAATCTCTTTCGATGAGATTTTGTTGTTTTCTATTTCTGCATTTTCCTTTTCTAATAAAATTTCAGTTTTTTTTATTTTTTTATCTAGGTAACCATAGTTATAGCCAACAATTAACACTTCAGAGTTAATTGTTTGTGTCTGGATGGTGAACTATGGATCAAAAAGACAGAGATGCAATAGGAAAATATAGAAGACGTAGGACTTTTCAACGAGTCACAACGAGTCAATTACGGTAATCCTTTAGGTTCCTCCTTTTAGCCTTCGTTTTCCTCTAATCTATCTTGTGATTATTCAAAATCACAGAAGTGAAAGTAAAGTAAAGAGTCCAACTAAAACAATTGTTTACTGAAGGGGTAACTCTTTTCTTTCAACTTTGGAAATCCATTTTTACATGTTTTGAAATCAGTAATGTTTTACCCACGTTAAAGTTTAATATTAAAAGATACATTTGAAAGTAAGAAACCATTCAGATCAACATTTATACGTAAAGACTAAAAATTTAGTTTTTATATTTAAAAGGTCAATTAATTTAGCTTTGTGTAAATGTTGTTACATGAGAAAACAGGCATGTAGAATCAGTGGAAGATATTTGTATAAACACCAGCTTACACTTTGTTGAAGCATGGTAAAAAAACATAAACAATATTGATGTGATTGAATTAATCTAAAATGTAAAAAATTGTGAAAACTAAATCGCTATCTGCACATAATAGTAGTCTCTCGTATCTGCAGAAACATTGGCAGTTGTTTCGATAAAAAGTTTTTTGGCCTGTTAGCATTAATAACCTAATAAAGTGTCCGATTAAGTCCTAAATGCCCTCCTGTTCGGGTTGATCGCCCCAATGTCACAGCCGTACTGATTAATAAAGATGGAGACAGATTTGTCGTGTTGGTGTGCAGCGTTTAGCACGTTAGGAAACAATAAGCCACAGCAACTTTGTGGGAATCACTGCAGGCATTAAAACGAGTCGATTTCTCGATCGGTTCATCGGAGAAGCAACGGCCTGCACAGACGGACGGGTTCCAGATGTGAGGATGTGGGGAGGAGTTTGTGGAGACAAAGGGCTCGTTTGTTTAAAACCTCTGGGCACCAGTTGGTTTTGCTTTCTTGGCCGGTTTAGGTAGGCAATTATTTTCGATCAAAACTTCCTTCATGACTTTACTTATGCTCCTTAAACCTCTGTTAACCTATCCAATAAAATAAGACACACTGACAGTCCATCAGTTCCTTAGGAAACTGCTTGCTGAGCACTGTTGCTCGCCTCTTTGCACTGTTTCAGTCATTAGCATTGTCCTGCGGCGCCGGCGGCGCCTGACCCACTCTGCAGCAATCATGGGAACGCCAAACTGCAGCTGTGTGCCGCGGATTATCAGAGAACTGGACACGGCGTCAGAGAGCAACACACAATGGGACGGCAACTGACTGGCTTGAACCAAAACCTGTTTTTTGTAACGGCCATGTGCATCAAAGACGAGGCGGGGGAATGTGGGGTGAATCTGTCGCGTATTTGTAGACGGCCAGAGTAGAATAAACAGTTTGATTGATTAGTTTTTTTTTTAATTAGAAACCTTAGTGGAGGAAATGAGACTTGACACCGAGCTTGTCTGCAGAAAGAGTATCGGCAGTCATCTGTGTGCGATCAATAGGCCTGCGATGCCCTCTACCCCCACTCTGGAGGCTAAGAATGGCACGTAAAGGAAGCCAGTGGGGGGAAGGAGTAAGAAATGCACAAGGAGGAGGGGTGAGAACAATGAGCAAGGAAAGAGAATGATGACCTGCGTATTTAACCATTCCCCTCTTCACCTGAGGACTGAACCATCTTCTAGTCGTGAATCTGTTTTTCACACTGGTTTTCATTTGGCTTCACCCTCTATGTTAATTTAAACCTAGCATTTAAAATATTATACCTAATCTAAGTTGACAAATCACACAAACCAGCTAGACATTATTGATCGGGAGGACTTCCTTACCCGTGGGTTTCATGTAATAAGCCTCGATGTCAGCCATGTCCGTGTTCAGAGCGCACTCCAGGTAGCTCTGGATGACTTTCCTGCTGTAGTAGTAGCGTGCGCCCATGAGAATGAGCGGTGCGCAGCAGGTCAGCGTGACAGACTCGGTCACGTAAAAGCACATCACTATGGAGAAATGGAAGAAAAGTAAACGTGACCTGTCAGAAGAGAGAATCACAAGTTTGGTTTTTTTTGGCATAGTTTGAATCAAACAACAGACACAGAAGAGCAAAAGGCAACAAGACAACAGCTGGTTGGAGATGGGCAACGTTAGATGGAAGAATCTAGTGTTCAAACACTCTGTGAATGAGTTTGATTCACGTTGTTTCCAATTTATACTCTATAGTAATGCAGGTCCTAAATATATTTTAGGTCTTTTTTTTCCCGGCCTCCTTGACTTAATTTTATCTCTGTCAACCCATTATTTCTGCGTCCATCAGTTAGTTTTTCCATCATCCATATTTACTATTTTGTTTTCCATTCATCCCATCTCTGTGTCTTGCACTTTAATTAGAACAAATAAAAACTGGAGATTATAGATTTAAAGAAGCCTTAAAAACATGATTTTAGCTGTAATAATAAGGTAAATATACTAATTGTTTGACCTCTTTCTGTAATTTCTGCAGCAGAGCATGCTTTTAGAGCAATATCGCATGAAGTTTCTGCATAGTTGTCTATTACCCATATGCAAACGCTAGGTGGCGCAAAGAGAACCAAAAATAAAGAAACAATTGGGATAAATGGCGCGCATGGCATGTTGAGCATCTTACAACTCATTTTACTCTGCAGGAGTAAAACATTTCTACATGTTTTTGTCACTTAAGTTTGTGGAGATCTGTTAGACGTGTCTGGGTCATTGTCGAGTCCTAACGAGGTTTTGAATTTGATAAAATGTGAGTGCAGTTAAATTCCCTTTCTTTTCTATTGTTTTGTTTTGTTTGTGGAAACTGAGTCCCGGGTTCCCGCAGCATCAGCACCATCAGCCTCTCGTGGCTTTTGTGGAGCAGAAACTTTTAAAATCATGCATCACATTTTCATTTTTATTGTTTCATATTCTGTTTTAAATCTTTCATGCTTTGCGATCAACTGAACAAGGTTTGATTTGCGGGTCTGCTCCGAGGCTCACCTGTCAAGAAGGCGTACAGGATCTGCGTCCTGGGCTGCTGCCAGATCCCCCTGAACGCGGAGTTGGGGATCCGCTCCATGATCCCCTCGTGGAAGATGCGCAGCACCTCCTCCTGGTCGCGGCGCTCGAACTCGCGGATGAACACACCGTCCCTGCGCGCGTCCCCGCCGGCACCCGGGGCCGCCGCGGGGCCCCACATCATCGGCTCCTTTTTGGTCCCAGCTATAGCCTCGTGTTCGTCCGCAACGATTTTAGTCTCGCAAACCATCCTGGGAGGCGAACAATGCATGCAAGTGGCCTGCAGAGAAGACGGCGTCCGCTGCAGGTTTCTGGAGCGCGGCGGACGGGTGAGGGTGGATGGATGGATGAATGATTGAATGAATGGAAAACAGCAGAAAACAAAAGGATTCTCCTGGAAATCAGTGAGAGGATGATGGAAGGGGAGGGATAAGACGGAGGAGGGGAGGATGCTCTGCTGCAACCCTGAGCGATTCTGGTGACCAAGACTCTCCGGCGCGATCCGGGCCGGCTTTATAAGCGAGCAGGGGCGGAAACAGACACGGGTCCAGGGCCTGAGGAGCCCCCCTCCCCACTCTAAACCGTCCACTCTGATTGGATGTTGGGGGTTGTTGAGGGATGAGAGGGATGAGCAAGCTGGTCTGTGTTTGTATGAAATAAATGTTCAAAATAAATAGAAAATGTATCCAGGACTCATTATTTAGAAAATGCTAAATCAGACACTTGAAAAAGTAAATGATTTTTACATAATTATATGTATGAATATGCTATGAATTAAATGCATACATTTTTTATTCAGTCTTGATTTGTTTTTGTGATTAATTTAGTATTTATTTAATCCTAACTTATGATTAGTATCAAGGAGAAAATTCATCAGTGCCACAATTTAATACACAGATTTGAATACACGTGTAAATAAATACTTAGCTGTAATGTTTAAATAAACTTGCAGTACATGAATTTGGCAGTAAACATATGTATCTATAGTATCTGAATGCAACAATATTTTTGTAGCTACATCACATATTAACTTTCAATCCTTTATTATTATTTATTTTTATTTCTAAATGCCTATCTTGCAAAAGGCTATTTAATAATTAACTTGAAGACAATATTGTGTAAAATAAAACATAAACGATTTATATAAAATGTTTGGAATTACATATTTATGCAACTATTCTATATATAAATATATATCTTAACCTTTATTGTTGTGACACTGCATTTAGTTTTTCTTTAAAAGGAAAGGCGTTATTTGAATCTTTCTTTATCAAAGCCCACTCTGCTAAACAGTCCTTCTGCATATCATTTATATAAAATGTGAAGAATTAAAAAATCTCAATCTAAGGTATATTATTCAAATAATTTTGATAATTAAAATAATCACAGCATCTATTAAAGCATAATAATTCGGTCTAGGTCTGACCAGAAGATATGCTGCTGTAATCTCATGTTTCTGGTTACATCCCGCCGCCCTTCCAGGACACTCTGCCCTGGGTGGAAAGCCGTATCAGTACCCAATAGACAGATGCTGTGTCAAAGCGAAAATTGCATTTGACCATTTGAAACAGCATATTATAATGTAGCCGGCGTTCCTAAGAAAGGTGAAAGAATAGAAACTACACAGCGACTAATGATGGGATTTTTTTAAATCTATATCTGAGGAGGATTTTGCAGTTTAAAGAAGACCAGAGGAGACTTGCTGTACAATCCAGGCTCACAATGGGGCTGCATAAGTGACAGCTCTGCTGCACTGCAGTGATCCCTCCATGGCTTCAGTCTGCCTCGCCTCCCTGCTTCTGCCAAAAATCTCTCCCAACATGGAGATTATCCTCGCCTTGCCGCCGCCTCCTCCGTTAGTATCAGCTGGTGTCTGATTTGCAAATGAACAGCGTTCGTCCTATTTGTGGGGTGATGATGATGCTGCTCCTTTGTTGTCTCCCATCACATGTGAGCGATGTTTAATCGTAACCTCCTTAATGTTGCATTGATTGGTTTTTTTTTCAGGGGCACATTAATAATGACACATGCATAAAGATGATTAAACGTGAGGAAGAGTGAAATGTTTTGGAATAAAGCTTTTACAGTAAAGATATCTCCTTGGGATGCTGCTCTCTGTCTGCAGCGTTTAATATGGAACTGCGGACCCTCTCACAGCCTTAATAAAGCAGAACTAGTTTGAACTGGATCAGAACTAGTTTGCAATTGATGAGGCTGCATCTTTTCCTCCTCCTCCTCCTCCTGAGTGAGCAGCAGCAGCTGCAGCAGGACGAAGGGGAGGAGAAAGTCATCCTGCAGAAATCCTCACCAGTTTGACTCAGGGCGAACATTTCCTCCTCTAGAAAACATACAAGAAAGAAGAGTTTTATTTATTTTTATTCTATTTATGGATCCGACTCGATTTGTGGAGACGACGGGCTGCAGGATGCTCCGAGCATGCGCAGTGCGTCACGTCGCATGCCTCTTTTATAGTGGATGCTTTATAAAACCAGAGAGCTGGGGTAGAAGGATTGTTTAGTAAAATCAAAATAAAAACGTGTGAGTGATGAGAGAGAAGCAAAACAAAAACAATTAATTTTAATTATTATACCTTACAGGTACTAAAACCGAGTTTATTTGGCGATTAACGTCAATCCAAACCTCAGGCAACAAGAAATGTACCTCCAATTATCTGCACGACTTAAATGCGTCTGTAGATATATATTTTTATGCCTCATGCCACAATTTAAGAGACAGAAAACAACAACTAGTCCTGCAGGTATGTGGAAAGAGAGAAGTTTAAGACATCGCTTGGTAGACAAGCGCGGAATGACGACTTTCAAAATAAAGGAATTAGTTGAACAAATTATCCAGATGAGATCCTGATCCATTTTCATCCGAAAATGTCTTCAAATCTTCTCTCTTCCTCCTCGAGATCTTGCAAATCTTAAATAAATAAAGCCTTTTATCTATTTTGATCTGCCGCTCTTTCCATAGCTTTTCTATTCAATTCAAGCCACGTTTTCCTTATCAGGAAACTCATTAATAGTCTGTACAGGATTTTTATTACCATATTTTCTACCAGAGATTTAAGAAAATAGTACTCATGATCTTCAAATGTAAATACTCAGATGCTTACAGCTTCTTGTGTGGCAGCGCCACTTTTGGTTTGGCTGTGTTTTGTTTGATAAAGTTAGGTTTCCACTGATTCTGTTGACATTTAGGTGATGTATTTCACAGGAACTCAGAGACATTTGATGGATGCTATAATAATAATAATAAAAAAAGGTTTAGCTGATTATTATTCATGTAAGGCTTATTTTTTAGGCAAAGCGATGAGCTTTGCCTAAAAAATAAGCACTTTTAAAACTATTTCATCACTGTTCAATTAGAGCACTGATGAATAAAAAAATACATAATCAAGAATGATTGCAGGTACTGTTTAACAGTTTAGCTGTAGAAATTACACTTCTTTATGTATCTGGTGTTTTAAAGACCTGTATTTGTGTTTGTTATCTTACGTTTTACCAATAATAGATATCATGACAACATTTTTAATTCACCTGTTAAGTAATTATGACACTGTTTCAGTCTCTTGGTTCAAACCTTCATTATTGTGACATATTGCTCAAGACCAACACTAACTAGATTTCCTTCGCATGCACAGCCGATGTGGTTCAAACATCAGACCAGGATGTTTCCACCCGCTTGGAGGAAACCCTGGTCAGGCCCAGAACTCACTGGAAGGATGAGATTTCCTTCACAGTTGTGGGAAATTTAAAATCCAACAAGAGGAGTTGAAGGGTGTGTGTAGGTAGAACCCAATCTCGTATTAGCTTAAAACAATCAATAGACATACGGACAACAAACTATATATGGATAAGCAGAGCAGTTCTAAGCCGGCAAAACTGAATAATTATGTTAGTTGGATTAACGGATGCTGTTGGAAACTAAAGCGTATCCCAGTCTCTACTCAAAATGGCTGTTTTATTTGGTTTTATGATGGCTTAGGTGATGAGAACAGATGTAATGGTGTGGCAAGGTCGACCAGGGCGGAGGCAATCTCAGTGCAAATAAATAAACTGATAATATCATGCAGCCAGTGACAATCCCATAATTTAGAAATGTCCTGAAGATTCCTGTCCTCCGCCCTCACAACCCTCATCCGTGTTTACAGTCGCACTTCTTGCTAACGTCTCTTTACTTTGCTCCTTAAATATAACAGGACATATAATTACTTACCTTTACAATGTTCTCCATAGATTTTAATGGTTGTTATCTCTATGATGGTGTTTTTTTTAATAATAAATGTTTAATCAATGGCCCACTGTGATGTTAATAATCTGTGTCAGGAGTTTAGCATTATCATCATCCGGTTGTCGAGTTCAGTTATAATGTGTTCATTTTCTAAAAGTGTTTAAAAACAGAGGCTGCCAACATACAGTGGCCCCTCGTTGACCATAACACAAAACGCTTGTCATCACTGGTTTACATTCCTCTCCGTTCTCCGCTCTGATTACACATTAGTTCACCTGTGAGACTCTGGATCAGATGCATCCGTGCTCATTCCTCCTGTGTTTCATTCGCTGTAATCAGACCTCAAACCAGTTACTAGTGCCAGATTATTGAAAGCCTTCTGCTAGTTCGTGTCCAGGCTTCCATGTACTGATTTCATGTTTTTTTGACCCTGTTTTGCACCAGGATTTTTTGGACGGTTTCTTTTACTCGATCTCTGCTTCTTTGCCCTTGGATTTGTCTGATGCCTTCACGGTTTTAACCCTGTTTCTGTCCTCTGACCACGAGCCCTCTCAGAAGCCCTGTTATTGGTGGACTATTTTATTTCCGTAAACCTTTATTTTTATACCAAGCTGAACTTTCGGATCCTCCTTCTTATTCCTAACAAAGCAACTTGGTCCTACTTTTGAAAAAAATATGCTGAAATCTAAATAATGATGCATCACAGTCAATCACTTTTCTACATACAGTCTGAGCGTACAGATATTTGAATACAGAGTTGTGTTGAGCAGCTTGGTTTCTACTGCTGAGTGTCACCAGCTAGGTTTACCTATGATATGCTTGGGGAACGTCTACAACAGAACAGAGACTTGAAGCTTCTGCGTCCAAACTAAGATGAACCAGAGATTGAAGGGACAGGAAGTATTGAGGCTTTCCCTCTGGAGGTTTTCTAATAGCTGGTTGTCGATGCAGTCAGAGTCTCCGGAAGAAGATGAAAGGAAAGCTGGAGAGAAATTGGAGAAGTGAGAGTTATTGAGTGTAAGCCTCAGTTCTTCCAGTAGGCTGGAGCTGCTTCAGCAGGACAGCCAAGCTCAGTGTGGGGCAATAGAAACAGAGCTTTGCCTCCGCGCTGCTGGTGGTGTCCTGTCCTGCCTCTGGGATGAGAATCCTGCCAGGTCTATGCAGGCTCTTCTCCGGCTGGCAGGACTTCTCGGTTCTGCTTGCAGCATCTCACGCAGATCGCTTTTAGAGCCAGCTTCCACTCACTGGGAGCCAGAGAGTGGTGCAGTGCTGCAGCACGGCTGCCAGCCTGCCTTTACTCGGAGCTCCTCCTGCTGGTGCAGATACGACCCATCCAGGAGTAATGGCTTGCGGTTTCAGTTTTCTTTGTCCTCCTGCTTGTAATCTCTGCTGTAAATACATAAAACATGTTTGTATGTGTGTCTTTGGAAAGAGAAGAGGTCAGCAAAAACCACATTATATTAGACTGTTACTTTTATCGCCTCACTGGACAGATAATCACAGAAAGAGAGCGTGGCCAGGATTTACTTCATTGCTTTCAAACATTTTTTTTGTTTGAAAGGATGACACAATAAATCCTGATTTGCAAAACTTTGCCTTTAGAAAATGCTCCTTAGATTTTTTTGAGAGGTGGAGAGAGACTTTGGTTGTAGAAGCGGGTAAAGGCAGTGTGAGCTGGCATCAAGTTCTACTGGAAAATGAAATCAGCATCTCCGTAAAGGTTGTGTTTATGGTATTTACTGTGGACTTCAGAAAACAAGGTGGACCAACATCAGCAGACAAAATGTCTCCCCAAATCAAATTCATGGGTTCCGTGACTCTCCCAACTTCCTGCAAACTTGTAGACCTTACATTTTTGAACGAAATGTAACCAACTCTGACTTTGAACCTCTGCATGACAGTTTAATCATTGTTTTGCTCAGCCGGGGTAACATTTTCTCTGGTTTCCAGAATGGTTTTTATCATAGCAAACGTCCTGTTTTTGATGCATCTTCAAACGCTCACTGCTACAGTCAAGGCCTCTTCCAAACCCTTAAATAGGTTTTTGCTTCACAATCCTCTCAAAGCTGCAGTTATTCATATTTTCCCCTCATCTTACAACTAAAATGTTGGATGAGCACCCACCTATTTCATCGATGACCTTTCGCGGCTCACGCTTCTTGTTGAGGTTGTCATTGACTGTCAGGTTAATAACCTCAGTGGTGGTGTTACACTGTAACACATTCCTGGAATCCCATTTCTGGATTGAAAATAATTATGTTGTAATATTTCTGAGTTAAAAACCCTTAAGAAAAACAACATTTTTGGTTTCCAATAGTTTTATGCAGGAATTATTCCCCGTAATACCAAATAAATGTTTGAAACACGTTTCACCTTTTAAATCGCGTCAATGAAATGAACAAACTTTTTTATGGTGAGCTGATTTTTGGGGATTTCTAATGCAACAAATAATTTCTAATCACTTTCTAAATAGCAAAAGATGTGTTTCTCAATATCTAATTATTTCTGTTTGTTGTGATTAAAAATTAGATGTAAAAAAAATAATTTTTTTGAGTTTCTTTATTAAAACTATTACACCCAAATTTTCGGTCTCCTTCAAACAAATAACAGTGAGAAGATGGTCGTTTAGTGTTTTTTTATTTAAGGATACAACATTAAGACTGTTAATGGAGCCTCTCGTGATTTGCAAAGAACATTGTAAATGAAACAGCAACAGTAAGACGATTTTCTGCCCCCCGCTGCAGTTCTCACCTCTATTTTCCCTTCCTTCCTCCCCTGCTGATGCCGCAGCTCATTTGATCCCGTCCGCTTCATCGCTTGTTCCTGCGGTTGCCGTTAAATCTGGCGGGGGTGTGCAGACAAACTCCAGTGCATTAACATCTTTTTTTTTTTTTTTACACGCCACCTTTAATACCACGTAAAATGAAAGTGCTATAAATTCATGCTACAGTGCTGTGCTAAAACAAAACCTACGAGTGTTTTTTTCTAAAAGGGCATCTCCGTGAAAAACAAAACATCTCCATAGTTAATTACGGAGAAAACAGAACTTTCATTTAGTACGTTACCCAACCGATTCCACAGGCTGAGTCAGCTAATTACAATATAAATTACAGTCAGATTCTTCCTAGCGTCTTAAATTACTATGTCTGACTGCTGTTATTGTGAGCAGTTAAATAAACTCTGATGCTACAGTTTGAAGTGTGTAAACAGTAACCTCATACAACACAATCATTTACAGATGCATCCTACTGTATCTAAACTTTACAGTCAGTTACTAGAAGGTAGAAAAAAACGTGTTTATGCTTCAAGAGGGGGAGCGGCAGGTGACGATGTGGACAATGAATAAAATTCAGAGAAGTGGGATTCACGAACTTCAATGTTGAACTCTTAAATAAGGCATTGAAATCAGAGCTGCACTCTAATGTGACGACGGAGGGGGGGGCGGGACAAATGTTTAAATAAAGTGCCTGTTTGTTTGAAGAAGTTCGGATGGGAGTTTGTGTACATATGTGGAGGTTAAGGATGGATTATTGTCAGCGTGTCCGAGCAGCAGGCGGGTCTCAGCGCAATATAGTCGTGGCCATGCAGTCGCACAGAGCCCTCCTCTCCGCCCGCAGCACCAATGTCTCCGTCTGCAACATACAGCAAAGTCACACATGCTCATTTAAAAAACGGCTCTGGTTAGAGGATTCCAAATACAGATTATTACATTCATTTTGACATTTTAATAATGCATTTGACCAGTTCATTCACTAAAATCTGGCCAAATGTCCATCATCAATCATGGTTTTTGTGACCTCAGTTGCCAGTTTGATGCTTAGCGTGTTGGATTTGGGACCATGACTAACAGCTGAAATGAAAAATTAACTTTAAATGCATCTGTTGCACTTGTAGTTTAACAAAGAAAATAATAATGATTTAAATAAAATTGTGCAAAGCCAGAAATGACGGATACCTTCTGACCAGAGGTGTAATGACCAAGATCCAGAATGTCCTCATTCCATGGTTAAAATAATCAAATTCACAAATTTGTTTTGAAGCTTTAAGATGTTGGCTTCCTTCAAATTAGATTTTTTTTAAAAGGAAGCCATGAATGTTAGCATCTTGATTTAGCTTCTGTGTGAAAAGTGACAGCTGCTCAATTGGTTTTTCATGTATTTAAATGCTTGTATAGCTTACTTTCAGACACCTTGAGGAAATAGACTGGGCACAGCCTGAAAACTCCATGTTTTCTTTAAGTCAAAATGTTTCAGGTCATCAAATTATTATTTAATCTACTATGAGGGGAAAAAAAAATCTATCCAAACCAAACTGAATTTATATGAAAATATAGTTTTCCCGTTTTCTGTTAAATCAGCCATTAACTGTGATTAACCACATTTCTCGTTACGTTTAGGTGTCCAAACTCAAGACTGACTGGTAAAAATCCACAAATCCCTCCCATGGTGCATAACAACACAAAGTAGGCTGACAGCTATTAATCAACAGATCATAAACAGGTTTCCTGGCATCTATCAGTCTAGGAAAAAAGTTACAAATGGCTTTTTGAAGGCTTTGGTGTCTCAGAGAACCACTGGCAGAAACATTATCTGAAAATGGAGAGAACATGGCGGTGATCAACCTTTCTAGGAGACAGGTTGATTCGGATAATTTTTTCCTCCTCAATGAAATCATTTATGACTCAACGTAGTGTTCATATGTAAAACTTAGTGTGACGATCAAAAGCAGAAGAAATTAAGCTAAAAAGCTCGTTCTCCTATTATAACGATGAACCGACCCAATAAAGTCTAGATTCATTTGTTGAAAGTTGGAGCTCCAAGTTGAAATTCCTTCACAACTTAACACAAAAACATCTGAAAATATAAATAAATAAATAAATAAAATGATAATAATCAGGTCAATGCTCTAATGCATTCATCAGTTAAAAGCTTTGCTGACCCTGGCATCAAGGTTAAAAGCCGTCTTCTTCAGATCTTGCAGCGCCCTCTGCATGAACTCGAAGGCATGACAGTCAACGCAGGGACGACCTGCAAACAAGAGGTGTAAAAAAACAAATAAAAACATGTTTAGTTATTTTGTTTATTGCTATAAATCTTTTGGATCAACTTATGAACGAGAAAACAAATGTAATAATGCATCTGATGAACAGAACAGGGTGAACAGACATACTGTTCTCAGTGAGAAGCTGAAGCTGAGGGAAAATTACAGGAGAAATAAAGGCAGTATTCAGCGTTTGTTTTATCCTTACATGCACCTATAATTACATATTTGAAACCATGTTTGGTTTTATTTTTTATGCTACACACACACAAAGGATGAGCCATTATTTCCACTGCGTGGATCCCAGTCGGATGAAGAATCATTAGTGGGTGAAAAACATCACACAGGCAGAAACCTTCACACCCCTTTGAGCATTTCAGATGGTGTATTATTTGCAGTAATATTTCCACCTACTTTCGGCTGGGATCACGGTCCCTGTCTCCTGATCAGCCTCAACAGCACCGATGCAGACGAGCTGGACCGCCAGCAGAACCAGAACCTGCAAGCATGATCCACTGGATGCCATGACGATGGTTATATCAGCCTTCTATTTACAGATTACATAGGATGAGGGGGGAAATGTAAAATGTACAGAGAATGTAATAATAGACCATCAACAAATTAAATCACCAATTATTGCGGGCTTAATTGTTCATATTTTCCTATTCAGTTTGTAAAGAAAATGTCCTAATAAACACACTATATATATATAACAATTGCATCGCATGCATTTAATTACCTTCAATGAGCTAAGGATGTTTTTTTGTGTGCACCAGATCAGCGTTAAAATGCCCGAGCGATGATTTCTTTAGATCAGCCCAGAGCGCATGCGCGACGGATACCTTAAACCTGCTTCTGTGGAGCTTTGTTAAAACTTCCGGTGAAACTATTCAAAATAAAGCCTTTCAATAATAATAAAGAGATACAGATAAAATGTAGCGGGATAAGAAAATGTTACATATAATTATGAATATTTCAATATGTTAACATTTGAATGATTTTAATTATGAGGGAGCTATTGTTTTGGCTTTATTGATGATCTGCTGCTGGTTTCTGCACTGAAAATTTATCTAAAAGTTTACTTTTTTGCATTAAAATTTTAGAAACTTGAATATAATTACATTTTAGTTGCCGCGTTAGTTAAAACTTCACAGTAGCTTTAAAATTCACACTGACTCACTATTTTTGGGGAACATTATATGACGGTTCTCAAAGAGATTGGCTGCAGAAAACCTTTAAAGAACATTATTTAATGAATCCCGGAAGGGAGAACTACAATCGGGGTCAAAAACACGTTTTGGGGAACATTTCCAGGATGTTTTAAAGGATGTACATAATCTTCAAAAAGCTATTAGGGTCAAACTGTTCTGTAGCCTTTAAAGTTTCAGACCAATTATTGCTTTATTTAACATTGAAAAATGTTTGTTTTTTATCTATTATTATATTTCTAAAACTTCTAGGCATGTAGGTGAAATAAAATGTGCAGTCAAGCATGTAAAATAAAATTAATATTTCTCATAATGATTAAATACATATATTTGTTAGGTTAATGATACTGTAGGTCCTCATGAATTCATGGGATATTTGTCAATAATGTTATATTGGTGAGCAGATATTATGCTAAAAATATACAAGTGTAGAATTTAAATAATTTAAAATGAAATAAAGAAATAGCATGACACAATAAATTCTATTAACAAATACCAGAAGTCTTGAATTGTGGAGTTCACCATGTGGAAAACAGACTCTGGAGCTTTAATCCTGTAATCAGACCCTGTTGTCTTTTACAAATCTGCTTTTTGCTTATTTTTTCGCTTGTTTTAAAGCACGTTGCGACTTTTATACCTTGAAAGCTGATACATAAACATTTAAATACAATTTTACCTAAGTACTCACTAGTGGGTTTCTGTGGGATCTAGAGTAATGGAGAAGAAGAAAAACATTCCGATTCTTTTTTTAAATATTTATAAACACAAAAAAAACTAAAAAGTAAATTGTGTATTTCTATTTAGTGGATAAACGACTGTTTTCCTTAGCAGTTCAAAGTTTATTTACGTCGCCCGCGCGGCTGTGGGCGGGGTCCTGACTGCTGTTGTTCTTAGGTAGCCTGTTAAAATGCCCGAACTCAAAACACTTCTTTTTCCAAGATGGCGTCGATGAAGGACAGCGACACCGGCCTGTGGCTCCACAACAAGCTGGGCTCCACGGACGAGCTGTGGACGCCTCCGAGCATCGCTTCCCTTCTCACCGTGTCTGTTATCGACAATATACGGTTGTGTTTTTCGAGCCTGTCGCCGCCGGTGAAGCTCAAGCTGCTGCTCGGGATGCTGCATCTTCCTAGGCGGACCGTTGACGAGGTGGGTCGCGGATGCTCGCGCTCGGGTGAAATCGGTCAGCCGAGCGGAAGCAACGGCTACTCCGGGGACGCTCGTTTTAACATCCACAACAGGTGCTCCGTCCGAATGCAAACCCGGCTGACGGAGTTTAGTCGCTACAACCGTTAACCGCCAACGGCTCGAGCTAACCAATGGAAGCTACTTTTACTCTTAACGTTTCCGCCTCCGGTTTACGTGCAACGTTAAAACAACTCGACCGACGCTCAGCGACTACGTTAGTCACGAAGACATTTTTATTTAATTTTTTGTTTTTTTTGTTTGTTTTCTGTTAGCTTTTCTCGTTAGACCCTTAGCAGCTGTCGCGGGCAGCGCTAGCCTGGCTGCTTCCCGCAGACATTGTGGCGGATGAGGGGCGGTCGCTGGAGGACGGGTCTTGCGCGGGTGGGCGGGGCTAAGGTCCGGGCGGACATATCAGCTGTCAGCTGGGAGCTAAACAGGGACTACCTTCTAGATAGAAAGCGCCGCTTTTCAAGCGAACAAGGAACATAAGTGAGGAAAACGTAATTAAAATAGGTGTATATGTTTAATAAAATACTATAGAAGCAGTATAAGTAAAATAAATAAAGTTGGTGGTGAGGGAGCATGGCATTCGTACCACAAACATGTAAATGTGAAGTTGCATGACAATAAAAATCCCTGAAACCTTAAATAATGATCAAATGTTTCACATTATTCTCTCCAAAACGATGCAACTGTAATGGTTTTGCCTATTTTTATACATCGTATCAAATAATAATTGTAATGGTAATAAAAAGATATTTTTATTTTGTTTACAAAATAAAAATATCTCACGTGTTGATTTTGTAATAGATCAGTTAATAAAAATATTAAGAAGACACATTTTAGTTGATGTTTTCTTTAATTTAAGTGAAGGGTGTTTACTTTTGCGATATACAAATGTGCTTGTTAATACCAGCAGTGTGTAATTAAATGTCTGTATTTTTGTAAGGTTGTTGTGAAGAAGCTCCAGGTTTAGTGCGGTTTTGTTCCTTTTTAGACTAAACCAGTGTTGAAAGTTTTGTATTTTAGAATTTACAAACCATGTGTAAGATTGAAAGACGTGAGCGTTTTTCAAGAACAATACCGACCGATTGTTCATAGACGGCTTGAAGTATCGTGGACAGTTCTGCATCAAAGCAATATTACGTATTAAAGGAAAACCGTCAACTATGAGGACACTCCAAAGACCACTTTTAGCTTTTTAGCATCTTTCATAATAGTTGAAACTTTCATTTGCCTCATTTTTGATTTGCTGAACTATATTCATCCCAGATTACAGTTACAGTTTTAATTTTATTACTTAAAACATTAAAATTAAACAGACGTTTATAGATTACTGACCACTCTTGTCATTGAGTTGCTTATTATTATGGTTATATTCACTCAGTGACTGTAAAGCATCTGGTGAGATGATAAGTAACTGTGTTTTTAAATTAATTGTAAATGTATTCAAATGTAGCACTGAATGCAGTAATCGATCAGTCCTTGCCCTTGTTAGATCAACTGACTCGCATCTCCTCTCCTGGCAGATGAAGGAGGCCCTGTCCGAGATAATCCAGCTGGCTACGGTGGATTCAGAGCCCTGGGTGCTGATGGTTGCAGATATTCTCAAGTCCTTCCCGGAGACGGGATCTCTCAACCTTGATCTGGAGGAGCAGAATCCGAACGTGCAGGATATTCTTGGTGAACTCAGGGAAAAAGGTTAGGGAACCGTTTCCTTTTATTCGTGGAACGGATTTTATTTGAAGTTTTCTTCAAACCATTTAACCAATGCGTTATAAAGACCCACTTCCATTTCTTGAAACCATCAGTTGCACATGGAGACCTTACCTTATCTCCCATCCTGTTATTTTCCTTCCTGTCTTTAGTGGGCGAGTGTGAGGCGTCAGCCATGCTTCCCCTGGAATGCCAGTACCTGAACAAGAGCGCGCTCACCACCCTGGTGGGGCCGCTCACTCCCCCCGTCAAACATTTTCAGCTCAAGAGAAAGCCCAAGAGTGCAACGCTGAGAGCAGAACTGCTTCAGAAATGTAGGTCAAGCTGAGAAGTCACATGCAAAAGAAAACAAACTAGCTAGAAAGAAACTAAGATGCAGCAGCAGCAACAACATGAGACTCAGGAGTTTCTCCATGAGGTGAATTTCTCTTGCTTCTTTCACAGCAACAGAAACAGCCCAGCAGCTCAAGAAGACAGCTGGAGTGCCTTTTCACGCCAAAGGGAGAGGACTGGTCAAAAAGATCGATACTACAAGTCAGTAACAGAGCAAGATATATATCTTTGAACTTGAAATTACCAACTTAATTATTTTTTCTCAAATTTTTCATGAAAAAAAAACTTGTTTTGGTTCCTAATGTCTGCTTTCCTGTCTGCATCTCAGCTCCTCTCAAGGGGATTCCCAAAGCCCCATTCCGAAACCCCACCGCTCCCAGTTTATTCAGCCCTCCCAGTAACCGCACACCCATCGCCCCCCCACGGACCCCACTACGGAAGGAGAGAGGGGTCAAGGTTTGTCTGTCCCCATGTTCTGTATACAGTAATGCTAAAAAAAAGTTGATCAATGTAACAGATTAATCTTGCACCAGATTGTCCTCATAATTTTTAAATAATCTACAATATTTAGTCTGGTCAGTTCAGACATAATTTGATAAGGAGGACACGTCTTTCACAGCTGTGCAACTTCATTTGCTGTGCTTGCTTTTTTTATTGCGATGTAAAACGATCTGTGTTTATTTAACCAAGTGTAAAAAGGGTAAAGTTTTGTTTTCATTTTCAGCTTTTAGATATTTCAGAGTTGGATATGGTCGGAGCTGGAAGAGAGGCCAAGAGGAGAAGAAAGACTTTGGGTGAGTATTTTCTAACAGATTTCCACCCACAGTTGGTGATATGCTGATAACTAAACGACATGTCTCTCTAACATAGAACCAGAAGCAGGAGAAAAACCAGCCAAAGAAGAGTCGGTGGTGGAGAACACCACGCCAGATTATGCTGCTGGCCTCGTCTCTGCGCAGGTATTCTACTCATGGATCTGGTTTTCCATCACATAATACGTCTGCTCCGTCTCTCTTTTGTTCCGTTTTTGCTCCTGTTCAACATCTTTTTCAAACCTCTTGGTTTGGTTTTCAGAAACTTGGGGCACTAAACGAGAACCCCCTGCCGTCTACCAGCTACCTACCAGCCACGCCCAGCATGGTTCCCTCCTCCTCTTACATTCCCAGCTCTGAGGCACAGCCAGGTTGGCGAGACGGCTCCGCTCTCTCCTCATGTTTGTAACTGCTGGAGGGCTTTTGTCAAGGAAACCTCTAATCTCTCTAATCTACTCCTCAGCCAATGCTGGTGGTTCCGGGCGGGACACGCTGCCAGCGGCCCGACAGCCAGAGGAGTCGACAGCAACGGCGGCGGCCAGTGCCGGCTCCACCTTACCGAACCAGTACAAGCAGAGGACGCCTATGTACAACGCGGGCTCCACGGCCAACCCTGCGACCCCCACGTCACCCAGCACACCGACCTCCACGCCTGCCAACAACGGCCCGCCCGCGGCCGCAACGGCAAGCCAGCCGGAGGCGCCCACCCAGCCTCCCAGCACGCCTCAGACCCCCACGCCGGTGCCCACGCCTGCACAGCCCCAGCCCAAAAAGAACCTCTCGCTCACGGTAGGGTGGGAAACCCCTCAAGCTTTACGATCAGAATAATCCCTTTGGGGGAAACCTTAAACCTAAATGTTTGAAACTCTCTGCTCCCCAGAGAGACCAGATGTACGCTGCTCAGGAGATGTTCAAGACCGCAAACAAGGTCACCAGACCAGAGAAGGCTCTCATTCTGGGCTTCATGGCCGGATCCAGAGGTAAGAAAAAATAGACGTCAGCTTTTTACTCAATCTTGTAATTAAGGTGATCTCTTATGATAAAAAAAGAACCTTTTCCTCTTCATATTCGTGGCAGATTTTCTAAACTACACCAACATGAACATTTGCACAGGCAGGAAAAGAAAATCTGTTTTTATATTTCTGATAATTACAAATATGGAAAGTGCAGGATGCTTTTTTTTATTCGCTCATTTTTCATTTTTTTCCATCCCTCTTTGTGTCATCAGCTATTTGGTCAGAAAAATTACGTAATATGTATTATTTTCGAGTCTCATGTTGGTCTGCACTACCGTACAGTTTATCACAATCATGTCCAAATAAGTTTTTAATTATGGTCAGACTGACCATAATTTGTTCTATTGCAGCATTGGTAAAAAAAAATAAAAGTTTAAATACAGTTACTTTGTGCTTTAGTAATAGAAATCACATTTCTTTACATGAAAAGTAACCCGTGGTGTGTTTTCAAAGAGCGATATTAGTGTATCATTACTTTTATCGTTATCATGGTAGTGCCACAATGTGTTGTGATAAATCTTTAAATCTTCAATTCACAAACCGAATCTGTCGCATCAAGTCCCAACAGACAGAAATTATGGAGAACCTCAGTACTTAGGCAACTTCTCATTTACAATTTTTTTATATCGACAATGTTGTAAAAACAGATGATGACTATAGTTATTGTAGTCATCATCTGTATAATTAGCCAGACTAACTACATTCAGCCAGTTAGTTTCATAGCAGTTTTGCTAAAACACGTCCGTCTTGTAATTTCAGTTTCCTTCCTAAGCATGTGTGCTTCCTGTCTGTGGCTAAAGCAGTTCTCTCTCTCTCAGAAAACCCGTGCCCGGAGCAGGGGGACATCATCCAGATCAAGCTAAGCGAGCACACGGAGGTCCTGCCCAAAGCCGACGGCACCGGCAGCACGACCATGCTGGTCGACACGGTCTTCGAAATGAACTATTCGACGGGACAGTGGACCCGCCTCAAGAAATACAAACCCATCACCAACACTTCCTGAAGGGACATCTTAGGTTTTCATGTACGCTTCACGGAAAAAACATGTTCATATTCCTACACATTTGGGCCAAATCAAGCTCGGACAGGTCGTCAAGGAGATTTAGAATCCTCCCTTTTACCAAAATGGAGAGCTTCCTTTTTTCTTTTTCCCCTCTTTCTCCTTTTTATCGTTTGTTTTTAAGTCCACTCCAGTTTCAGGAGGGGTGATGGAGCCAGCGGCTCGCTCTGG
This sequence comes from Orestias chungarensis, assembly GCA_032876305.1. Classification (NCBI taxonomy): domain Eukaryota; kingdom Metazoa; phylum Chordata; class Actinopteri; order Cyprinodontiformes; family Cyprinodontidae; genus Orestias; species Orestias chungarensis. The sequence goes on from JAVLVB010000031.1 coordinate 1,547,660, forward strand.
TATAGCGACTGCTCTGAGGACTTAGCTGTCTTTATTGTATATATAAAAACCAAATAATTTTTTTCAGCTTCTGACCCTCGAGGCTGAATGTTTTTGACTAAACGGAGAGATCGTCATCACTACAGGTGATTGAAAACAGTCGATGCTTCTCAATACTGTCAAGTTACGTTTTGGAGCCTTCTGGTTTATAATTATTTTTCATCCTTTTTCAAACGAAAGGAGGAAAATACAGTGACTTAATGTTGAGAATATGTTTAATCGTTATTAGTGCCTCAAGTCGCTCAATAAAGTAGCCCAAAATTAGTTTTATTTGTTTCTCTTAACCTGAATTACGTGTAACTAATGCGACTGAGCACTACAGTAGCTCGGTCTTCACACACCTGGTTTATGACATCTATCCTGTACAACTCAACAAAAAAATACATTCACTACAGAAAAATCCTAATAAATGTGAGTGAACACCCTTCACCTAAAAATGAATCTTCAGCTGAAGCAACTTTTAGTCTTACTGAGTTAAAACTTATCAGTTTTAGTGATGAACCGTACTGTGCAGTATTTCTGTCCCATTGAAGGTTGTTCCCGTTTTTAAGGCTGTTTTGATACCTTTAGGTTTTTAATAATCACCCAATATTAGCATGAATCCAACAGACTTGTATTACTTTAATATGGGAAATTTAAAACAAGGCTTGATTAGATGATACTACCCAAAGAGAAGTAGTTAACAAACGATCCTGAGGTTTGAATTGTGATCAAAATGGACATAACTAAGAGCTTAATTTGTGTAAAAGAAACCCGTCGTCAGATACTTGTTGCTTCGTTTAAAGCACTCGGTTGAGGTAATTCAGGAAGAAACGGATTTATATCATATCTAAAGTCAAACATCTCCTGTCACAGAAACAAAGCTACTGTGGTTCATATTTGAGGTTTATTTAGATGTGAATTAGTGGAGAATTTATTGACACAGTGCTACAGCTTAAAGCAGTGACCAAAAAACTTGGTCTGAAAATGGAAACTGTGCTTATAAATTTGCTACAAAACAAAACAAAAAACACATTCAAAAGCCAATATTGAGGAATCCTTTGTATTTTAGCTCCACACTCTCACTTTAAACGTGATTTGGTCCGAGGTCAGAAGTTTACATTCAACGTTCGCTAGTGTCGTTAAAAGGTCTGATTGTGAAAGAGTTTGTTATTAATACTTAACTGAAATGTTATCTGGTTATGAGTAAAATAATATAGGAAAAAATATAGATAAATATTGATTTTGTTTTAAATGTATTTAGCTGTGCTTGGACTCTATATATATATATATATATATATATATATATATATTGTTAACAGCTGAATAGTCGGGTATTCAAGCAAGCTGATGATCTCAAAAACGCCTTTAAACTGGTTGTGAAATGGATAAAGCAGGTCAGGTGGATAAACATCAAACCTCTGAGATCACTCTGACCCTAAACCTAATTAATGTTTTATAGCCTAAGCGTAAACGTTGGATCAGTACCAGAAAAGCAACCTCTTTAAAATGCTCTAATCAAACTTTGATTTGTGATAGGAGCTTATTGGTGCAAATGGTTTCTCTGCAACTTGCTTAGAAACATTCAACCAAAGATTAGTGTGCATGTATGCATGCTGATGCAGCTAGCCTCAAACCTTCACCAGCACAGTTATTTTATTGTTCCGATTAGCGTTTAATCTCTACAATATACTCCATTTAACAGTTACTGATACATTTATCATCTGTTTTTAGATTAGACCCCTCAATTTAGGAGGATCTTACAAGCTGCTGTGATAAAACAAGTCAAAACCTAACCCGTTCTCTCTTATCCGATCCTCTTTTCACCGTTTTTGACTCTTGAAAGAGATAAAAAATATCAAACTGAAACAAGTTATTCCTTATTAGTACAAAACTTGCTTCTGTTGTACTTAAGCATTCGTCACACAGAGCGTCCCTGTCTGTGGTGGCGCGCTGCGGCGGGGCGAGGACTGCGGCAACCCCTCGCGTCAGAGCACTGTCAGTCGTCGGTGGAGAGAGGCGTTACTTCGCTCCGGGGTCCCTCCATCCTCCGAACGTCTTCTCCAGGTAGACTGCCACAGCGAGGGTTAGATGGTCCTGCAGCTTCCCCGCCACTACCTGCACGCCCAGAGGAAGACCCTCGTCACCCAGACCCAGGGGACACTGGGTAACAGGCAGACCCAGGATGTTCAGGATACCTGAAACAATCATGAAGGTAACTTATTTGAGATGAATGTTAAATATGAACCCTTCAAGCAACATTTAACAACACGGAGAAAGTGACATGCTGTAAACTGTAAACTTTACTGTCTGATCTGATCGGCTGATATCTACCCGCAAGTATTCAGTATCTATATGCTTGCGTATGCAAATAACCGCACATTCAACTACAGACAGTGGTAGAGATGTGTGAAAACACAGGGTGGGTCTTTTTTGTGCTGAATAGATAGAGACAAAGTCCTATCTGTATTCAGAAACATGTTCCATACACTGAAATCAGATCGATGGTTTGCAGTGGACAGAACAACAAAAGGGTCAAAGTCCTTTGAACTTGTTTAAATGTTTAAATCATCTCATAGCTATTCTAGCATCAAATTCAATTCTCAAAAAAATCAAAAATCTTTTTAGAGCTCATCAGATACATAATGTAGTTTTAAATCCCAAAAATGTTGCTCATTGCTAAATTGCGTCAAAGTAAGTGAACAAAAATGTGTATAACTCAAATTTGTTTAAAAAAAAGTTTAAGAATACAATTTGGCAGTTATAGACGCCATTAAATTTCTTGGGATAAAATTCTGGATGTCGCAACATTTAGATCCCCTGTGTGCACACACAACTATTCTAAACCTTTCACTAACCAAATAATCCAATAAAGGCCCATCTGGGGTTATGCATTGCAAACTAGCCAAGGCTATAAATGTTTTAGTGTTCAGCGCTGTTTATCCTTAAGCCCTCTCCCCATCCAAAACAACAGTACTAACATTATTTAATCACATGAAAAGTTCTGCAGAGGCTTAGTTTGCACCTATGAGAATTGATTCAGCTTGATTCACAAGCTGAATTGTTCAACCGAGAGCATCCTGACCAGCGTTTTTAAATATTTACTTGAACAACCGAGGAGATTAAATTTACAAGCTTTGATAGAGAGATGCAAAGAAGAACTAACGTATGCTGTCCTGATTGGCTAAACACTGAACTTTACACCCAATACAAAGCGGTGGCTCGTTAACATTTAGTCCCACGTAACATGTTTTTATATAAAACCAGGAGCAGGAAGACCAACTGCTTTAGTTGCCCTCAAAACTGGACAGTTAAAATCTGAGCGATCGGCTTGAACACCAACCGGTGTAGGCGAAGTCAAAGGGTCTGAAGAGTGGGTGGTGGTGCTGGGGTGCCACTCTGGGGTGAGATGGGTAAAGCAACACTCCGTCAGTTCCCAGCAGCTCTTCCATCTTTCTCTGCAGCTCCTCTTTCTGCTGGATGATGAAAGCCGACGGCTTGGACAGGTGGGTCATCTCGAGGAGGGCCACCACTGAAAGAGACGACACAACGCGCACGGCGCGGGTTCTTGGAAACTTGACTTACACCAAAGAAATGAGCGCCGGCACTTTATCTGTTGTCCTCTTACTGATAGCAGGCATGGTGTGATCCGATTTCCCCACCATCCATTTTAGCAGCTCCCAGAGAACCCAGGCAGGTCGGCCCGGTTCTCCCATCAGCTCAGCGAACGCCAGAGGAGGCTGAAGGAAGAAAAACGTTTGATTGTACAATCACTGTCATCCTTCACACAGACTAAAAGAAGAGCTTTGATTTACTTTCATACAATATTAACAATGATTTTAAAGTTTGTCTAGGGCCTAAAAACCAACGCGGATTATAAATTTATAATAATTTGGCAACAGTAAAGTTCTCCTTCATCTGCCCCAAACAGCACATTCATACATGCGTCACACCACGGACTTAATGCCTTATCAGATTAACCCATGGACTGTGTACTCCGCGGAGAGGTGTGTGTGCGTTAGTGCGGGTCTTAATAAAGCCGCCTGAACATTCGCACAGTAGCGACTCAACTCTGTTAAGTTACTTTAAGAAAAAGACGATCACCATAAGAGAAATGAGATTCAGTTGAAATGGTGATTGGCGTAACTAGAGTAGTTGATTTGACGTCCTCTAAAACGGCCGAAATGTCCCGTTTTAGTGTTTGCCAAGTCATGGCATGCAATGAGCCGGTGGCTAAAACAGATTAGGAAACATTTCCGGGCAGCAGTTTACAATAGAAACTCACATGCTTCCTCAGACCCTGAAACATTAACCCTAAAAATAGTTGTTTTAGGTAAATGAGGATGCAGCACATTCTTCATATCTGCGCCACAAACTTTCTATTCACAAATATGGATGGATGCGGTTAGAAACACGTTTTCATTAGTTTCCAGATAGAGATAATAGTTCCAGACTGCTGACAGGTTATTTATATTTACATTTTTCTCCATCCAAACGGGGATCTTTCATACTGACACATTTAATCTATAGTCTGAGATTAGCTTAAACAAACCAAAACCTTTCTTCTTATTATCTATTTACTGTAAACTGATCCGCTTAGTAAAATGTTACAGAATGTTCTGTTTTCTGCTCACTAGCTTATCAGTATTGTATTCTAATCCCACTGGTTCAATAATCCGGAAAACAACGCAGGAAAATATACACGTGCATTAAACTGCTGACGTTTCGTATCAGGAATATGGATCCCAACGTTAAGATGTGATAAGAAATATAAGCAGGAGAAACACTTTCAGGTTTCATTATATATCTAAAACAGGCTATTTTTATCTATTTTGGTGCAATTTACGGTAAAAAAACAAAAGGAATCCATTATTCTTTAAATTTTGTGTTTAGTGAAATCACATTTAATTGAGCTGAAGTGACTGTGAAGCATTCCATGGTTTTAGTAGTAGATATAACAGAAGCTCTACAGATGGACATACCTTGCCCTCCTTGTCGGGTAGACCCATGTATGTGTCCCAGATCTGGAAGCTGTAGCGCAGCTCGGGTAAACACATCCGCTGCACTTTGACCCCGAGGTCAGCCTCCAGACGCTCCACTACCTGCCAGACATCGCATTTCAAAAATGAAAAAAACAACAACCCAACAACAACCCTTTAAAGGGCTGCGTGTTTTTCAGAGTCATCCGGCCGATGCTCACCCTCCTCTGAATGTCCAGCAGCTCTTTGCTGACGGGGTACGAGTAGGCGGAGCCGCCGTCGTGGGGGATCGAGAAGAACCGCAGCTTCTTCAGGTCCACATCTGCGTTTAGGGTCAGCCTGTTTGGAAACATGGAAGCTGGTGATGAAAACCGCATTTTGTCCTGTTTGCACTGGAAGTACAATGTATTTTACTAGGATTTCCAACTCAAAGTAGCCCATAAATGTGAAGAGGAAATGTTTATAAAGTATGTAAAGCGTAGAATTGGGTCTATATTCTATTTAACTATCATTTGCCATTAAAGATGAACCTTTTGGTTTCTTTTGGGTTTTGGATCATTTCCCTGTGTTTTTATTTTTTTAATTTAAATATAATCTTGACATTTTCCGTTCATATCACGGTGTTTGTTATTTCCAACAGGGCTGTGCCGTATTATTTAATTTTCCTGTGTTTAGTTTCTTAGTTTAATCTTTTTCTCCTAGATTTCTAGATCCACTTTAAGTCTTAGGTCAGCTGCACTGTGATCATTAGTCTCCCTCCTTGTAATTTCCCTGCTGTCTCCAGACTACAGCTGTTTCCCATCATTTCTGTATTCAGATTTAATCTTGTTGGTTAAACCTCAGCTCTCTGCCGCTGGTCTACCTGCATTTACCTCCAACTAAAAACCACACAGGAAACTAACAACTTTGCATCTGACAGTTTTTGTTAGTGTGTTTGTTTTTTTGTTTGTTTTTAAAGAGCTAAAACTAACTAGGAATAGAAGGATAGGGTGTTTAAAGTAAAGCTACAGATTCACAATTATTCTTAGGTCTTGACTTTGAGCTGTTCTAACTCTAGCGTTTTTAGGTCTTTCACTTCCCATCATCTTCCTCCTCCTCACAGCTAAGTGTTGTAGATGTTCCTGAATTATCTAATCGGTGGCGTAAAACAGAAACACGGCCTGAAATGCGTTTAACGCCAGCAGGCATCTACAGAACATTATGACTACAGGAGTCCCTTGATGCTGCTGAATTAGATTTACAGAGGGAGCTTTGTGGTTTTTGTTTTTTTTAATAATGAGCACTGTTATCTGCATCGATTATCCACAATACTGACTGACATTACTGCTTGTTATAGTTTGAATATATAAACAGTAATAAAATGTTATGAATTTTACTATATAAGGACTTCTTCGCACCCTTTCCTAGTGTGTGGTTACGGTCCCAGTCCTTTCACACAACTATAGTCCTTCCTTTGATGTCACAGAGACCCGTACATGGACACATGTCAATATTAAGACTAATATAAGGTCATGCTGTGCGGCTGTCTCACTTGTAAGCGTTGGATCCTGCCATAATCTTCAGCATGGGCAGCAGGTCCTCGGCATAGCGGCACATGGGACCAGAGCTGAGGAACTCGGGCTGTCTGCCAGAAGTGGGGGGATACTGGTTCTCACAGGACACCACGCCTGAAACACAAAAGGAGACCGATTAAACCTAAAGATGACGTTCAATCTCTCAGCTTAAACCTTTCAAATAATCCTCCCTTTTTGAAACTATGGAGGTCCAGATTTTATAGAAAGCTTTATTAGACGTTTTTCCTTTTTTAGCGGTTGTAGGAATAGCAGATTCATAATATAGTGTTTAATTTAAGTCTAACCTAGAACCACCCAGGAACAAAAACTTATCCATGAAAGAAACTAATTAGTTATAGCATTCGATCCAAATATAGATAAATTGACAAGTGAAAGGTTAAACAGTTGTCAGTTCAAAAAAATCTCTTTAGAGACAAAGCTGCTAATTCAGGTTTGCTAATTTGATCCGATATTGATATCGGATGTTGGTCCGATTATATCGGCCTGCATCTAAAATCTCTGATATCGGAGTGATCACTACAAAAGTGTTTAATTTAAGTAATATATTTTAATCAAGCCCTTTCTAACAATTTACACTCCAAAAGTAAAATGTAAGTACGTATGCTTAATGCAAACGTAGTATCGGGTAAATATCGGTATTTTGGAAATAGTGAAGATTACAATATCGTATCGGAAGTGAAAAGGTCGTATAGGGACAACCAAGTTATAAATCCCAGCTTGTTACACTGTTCTTCCACAAATTATTTGAAAATCAAACTAATGTTAAGATTTAGCAATAGGAGATGTTTCAGGGAACTTTTTTTACCTGGAGTGGTTTTATGGCCAAATATACCGTTGAAGAAACAAGGCATGCGGATGCTGCCGCCGATGTCTGAGCCAACGCCGATGACCGCCCCTGCCGCCGCCAGGATGCTGGCCTCCCCTCCTGAGGATGCAAGACAGGAATGTTTCTGTTCATGCATCTGAAACAATAACCGTAATTAAATTCTCCCCGGAAATAGAGGAAGCGGCATCCTAATGATGGTCCGACGCTTCTATGCCAAGAAAATAACGAGTCCTGCTTTTAAAAGGACACCTGCTGACCTGAGCTCCCCCCAGGTATCCTCTCTAGGTTGTACGGGTTGCGGGTGATCCCGTAGAGATGGTTGTGAGACTCCATCCACATGCACAGCTCGCTGGTGTTGCTGACGCCCAGCGGTATGGTGCCGGATCTCTTCAGCAGCGCCACAGGGGGAGCGTCCACGGACGCCACGACGCCTCGTCTGGACACTAAACCCGTCGTAAGGGGCATCCCTGCGCGACAGCGACACGTTTAGTAGCAGCTGTGTGGCGTAAAAGGAATATGGGTGTGGACGTGTGTAAAGAGGAGAAGTTACCCTGGAGGGAAAATGACTCTTTGACAGAGAGGGGGACTCCCAGAAGAGGCAGCCTGTCCTCCAGCACCTCCTCCCCGCCTGTCTCCTCCTCTATAAGCTTATCCACCTGAGCCGCCTCCTGGAGGGCGGCCGCAAACCTGACGGCAAACAAACACGTTTCCTCCGTCGATCAATTTTTAGGCTGAAAATGCTTCATTTTTAGATGAAATTGACTTTAAAATCCAATGAGAACCTGGAAAGAGTTGCCTGTATCTGTATTCAGCTGCTTTCACTCTGATATTTATGAGTAAACTCATCTAATTCAGTCATTTGACTATGCCTAAGGGAAAAATGCTGTGTTGTGTGTTGAAAACCCTAAACCTTTAACACACAATCTTCCTGGTAAAACATGGTAGTGGCAGTATCATACAGTGAGAATGTTTTTCCTCGACGGGGTCAGGAAGCTAAATACAAGAAAATCCTCTTTAGAAAAGCAGGAAAACAATAAAACCTAAAGTCAGGGATATAAATCAGACCAACACCAACTCTTTTGTCAGAAGGGCTCAGATAAAATCCAGATGTAAATCAAATCCGACTGAGCTTGAGCTGCATTAAAAAACAACAAATAAATAATCAAAAAAGTCACTAGATGTGCAGTGATGGTAGAAAGGTACTCCAAAACACTTGAACGTGTAACTGCAGGTATATACATCTAATTAGGACTGAATACATCTGCAGCTATTGTTTGAAAGGTATATAGATAATATTTCTCCCATGTTGAGACTGTTTATCTTCTTTGGTATCTAAAACTTTCTCAATAAAGGACAAGAATGGAAGCCTTTCCAAGCTCTGAAGAAGAAGAAAAATGACAAGGAGGGAGTTATTATACAGAAAATGACACAGAGGATCAGCATCGGGGGTCTGTGGAGAGAAGATAGCAGCAAAGTATTCGGTGACCCACTTCTTTCTCACCTGTCTCTCACGACGGCGTTCACGAAAGGGTTGACCTCCTGAATCCTGTCGATGTAAGCCTGCACCACTTCCACACTGGACACCTGCCAAGCAGCAACGCCATCAGGACACAAAAAGGACACAAAACAACACATGCATGTATTTTTAATCCAAGTAAAAACCAGATTTAAAACTAAAAAAAAGGAATGGAAGTAGTTCTGCATAAATAACGTGGAGTTATGCAATAATCTGCTGATTTCTGCTCTGTGATCTTTAAATATTAATGTTATAAATGACTAAGAAAACAGTTTCGTTTTGTGGGGACATCATCTGAGTCCTAAAACTAGTGTCGGAGCTGAGAGCAACACCCTGAATATGACAGAAAAGGCAGTAACTCTGTTGTCATGACAGAAGAAGGCAGTAACTGTGTTGTCATGTCAACCTGCCTCATCATCCTAACCGCTCAGTTTATAACTAATACCAATAAGTCAGTCTAAGTTAATAACGTCTCTTTTTTGACGTTTTTGTAGAGATGGGCGAATAAACGAGCTGGTTTCCGGCCCCGGGTTAATGCGGGTAAACACCTCTTTTCTCCGGATGTTCCTGGCGAGCTGCGCCGCTGACCGCAGCAGCAGCGGGTTACCGACGGCCGGCAGCTTCTTCTCCGAGCCCGCGGGTCTCCGAGGAGCCAGGAACTGGAACACGGCAAGCAGCAACGACGTGACGGCTCTGAAGAGCCACGCCTGAGCCTTCTCCAGGCGACTGAGAGCCATGTTTCCACCGCAAAGCCGCAGGACGGGAGGTCGACGGCTGCTCGACCCGCAGAGAGTCGTTCCTGATGAGGAGGAGTACCTGTTCCGGCTGGTCAAGATGGCGCAGCTTATGGAGAATGGAGGAGAAACCGGAAGTTTGGTGTTAGATTTCAAAATAAGATAGAAACGGGGCTCTGACGCGGTTTTCATTTGTTATAACCTTAATATATAAACCTACTTAAAAAATCTACATTAAATACAATTATTAAAATTATTATTATTAAGCTTATTCTTTTTTATAATAGTTAACAAATTCCATGAAATCTGTTTCATTAGAAGAAAAAAACGTCAAAAGCGAAATGAACTCAAAGTACTTGTTAGGGTAAGATTGTTTAAAACTATCAAAATAAAACATCTTTTTTTACTTTTCACATTACTTTAAGATTATATTTTATGGCTTAATTAACATACATGATAATAAAAAGGTGTGGTTTATCGGTACAAAACATTTGTGAATTCTAAGAAGGCGCCAGTTGGTTTTATTTTGAAAATCCTCACCGGAATATGTATAGCATACAAGTGTCAAATTTTATGAGGCTCTGTCCCAAACATTATAAAAGCTATAGTTCCAGAAACAAAAACTGAGATGTATTTTATTTATGTTTTTCTTTTTTGTGTATTTTACAAGACAGCATAACATCTGGGTTTAGTAGACGCTTTTAAAATGTTCTCATGTTTTTTTTTTGTTTGTTGTAGGCAACTCTACAATATGCTTAATTGAATGCAATGCTAATTATACAGGTATGTTTTATAAAAACTACATGAATAGTCATTCTTGCTTGCGCATGCATTTAAAGGGTCAGACGGAATACTAACAAGATTAAAGAAATCTCCCACAAATTTTCTAATAAAAGTAAAATCTTTGTTAATATTTCATGTTTTGTGATACATATCCTGAAAATATTATAAGCATGTTTTGGTTTTGTCCATTTATGAATTCATTTTTGGAAAAAACTACGTGACTTTATTCTCAATAGCATTTAACCCCACTCTATGCTTTTATGCGAGAATGTCTTGCTTGGTCTTTGTGGAAAACACACAAAAAATACTTCTGAATATTTTACAGAAAAACATCTCATATTAATACTGAAGAAAATATCCATTTATTATAACAAATACAATACAGGTTTTTACAATGAGAACTGTAGTGGAACCAGAGGCCCATCTAGGACCCTTTTTTGTGTTTGTTTTTGCTTGTTTTGCTTCTCTGTTGATCATAAATACAATGGTTTCCTTTATGATGTAAACGATTTAACTGCAAAAGACTAAAACAACAAAAGCAAAAATAATAATATTAATAATAAAAAGAAATCGCACTTTAGTGCAGAAGCAGTCTCTGACCGCCAGAGGGCAGCAACGCTAAATAAACTTTAACCAGTCTGGGTTTTGAGAGGAATGCCTTCAAACAAAACCAACCACTGCAATGCAGATTTGTTTTAGTGGAGAATCCACTAATCATCATGTCCTTTTTTTCTTTGTAAGACACATTTTCCAAAATAAAAGCCTAGACTGGGGCAAATATTTCAAGGTTTACGCTTTAACTCCATGCTCCTCATTTTTATGCTGTTTGATGTAATAGGTAAATATTTATTAATTTGTTTCTGTCTAGCTATGTTTCAAGCAAACTGCATTAGTGTTGAAGTTTGTAAACTGATTTATTTAGATTTATGAATAGAAACTAAAAAGATTACATGTATAATATTATGTTGTATCAGAAGGATAAACCTTTGCTTTTTAATATCCAATTTAATTTATTCAAAAAGATTTAAGTTTGTCTGTTAAGGCTTTTTTATGGATGCTTATTTCTCAGAATGGTAGTTTGAATGATACAAATCTATGCACACCCACTGAATATTCACACTTTGTATTACTTTAAAACTTAATCTATCTTTACAGGATTTTAGTTCAAAAACCAACACAAAGAAGTGTTTATTTATTTAATCTAAGTTGATTCAAGTGACATGTAAAATTGTGACATGTATTTGATCTTTGCCCCTTTTACTCTAAAAAAACCCCGCCCCCCCAAAAAAAAACAACAATTAAAAAACTGTAAAACCACCACCAGAGGTATCTAATGATTTGATTTGATGATGCAATTTTTGTTTTCATGTTGTTGTTTTTTATGAAGCCATTCTATGATGGGGTTCGTTAGTTTGTTCAATAACATTAGTAAACAAACACCATTATAAAAACCAAGGAAGCCACTAGATAGGTCAGAGAGAAAGATATAGAGAAGTGTAAAGTATTAAATCAGAGCTGCAGTCTATTTAGAAGAGATACAGTGATCCACATCTGTCGACAGGACAACAATTTCCTTTGCACTTCCCAAATCTGAGGTTAAAATATTGTTGGATTCCTGTATGAAGTACAAAATGATTTCTTTCAGGCTGTTTGCCACAAGCCGGTATTTGAATGATGGTTCTTTGTGAGGAAGTGTCCAGATTTGAACTTTAAATGCAAAGTGTTGTGTGTTGTGAAAAGCTAAGTAGTTAACATCGCCCTGAACATATCATCCTTATGATAAAACATGTTGGCGACAGCGTCACGCTGACAAGTACAGACAGGAAGCTGGAACACAGTATTGATCAATGCCTCAAAAGAACAATATTCAAATGTTTAAATCATAGTTATGTGACAGAATCACCTTGACCTGAATGTAATTGAGAATTTATGGCAACACTTGAAAGTGGATGTTCGCAGATAAAAGCTAATCTAACCCTAAAAAACAAACGCAGTTCCACTTCATAAAAGTACATGTACAGGTAAGTAATTGTTGTAATGTGAGAAAAAGTTCAACTGGTTTCAGTTGTAAAATGTAAACTCTCTTCAAGTGGTGCAACCTTTCACACTCAGGCCTACAAGCCGTCTACTGCGTACCTAAGAGGCCGTACCTGGGTAAATAAGTCAGCGGGAAAAATTTAAGTGTTGCTCAGAGAATCAAAAGATAAATGCCGTGTGACGAGGCACGCCCCAGTCTTAAAAAAAAAGAAAAAAGAATAAGATGTCTCTGTGTCAGTCTGGGGAAGAAAAACAGTTTGGTCGCCCGTAAGGTGAAACCTGAAGCTCGTCCGCCGAGCATGTCGAGACAGGAGCGGAGAAGTGGAGGAAACGCTCAATCGACAGGTTTTATGTCCCGAAGCTGCAACAGAAACGCTGCCGTGTTTCAGCGCCGTCCTAATTTCAGGGCTGCAGTCTTCTTGCAGGGAGCGTTGCATGCACGCGTTCATGAAAGCTGCATGAAAGCGTGTCCTCAGGGTAGAACGACATAGGATCAGCGAACAAACAGCCCTAATGACTCCAGACGTTTTATTTATTGATTTTCCCCTTGTTGTCTGTTTGTATATTGACTGTAGCCCAGTGTTGTGACAATAGGAAGCAGTAGTGTTGAAAATGCTACAGCCTAATAATAACACAGCTGATAATTTCACACCCAGCACTGCAAACATGCAGCACTAACCTCACATTTCATCTTGCTAATGAGCTCAACATCCAGACTCCCCTCTGCTTCCACTCCTCTCCTGAGTGGACGCTAATTCAGTTTTACTGTTTATTTTGGGCTTACGTTTCCCTTTCATCCACTTTCCAGAACCTTGAGCCCCCCTCCCCAGAGACACAGGCAGACTGACCTGTTGCCCTCCTGTGGGGGTAATTCAGGATCCTCCCGCTCTTCCTGTCTTCAAATACATCCTAAAAGGTAGATTTATTGCTTTATTATGCTTTTAAGCTTAAAGCTCAACAAAAGGGCCCAAAAACCGATGTTGGATTGAATTAAAGAAATTTAGTATGTGAAATCAACAAAACAAAGGATTTAGCAAGAAAGTTTAGCAGACTTTAAGAAAAGTTATTTTGTGATCCTAAGCAGATGATTTTATATTTTAGTCATTTTTGATCTATTTAGGTCAATATTAAAAGAAAGTACCACAATGACCTGGATCAAAGGTTTACATGACAACATTAAATGCACATTATATTCAATAGTGTTAGGATTAACCATTCTCATATGTGACCACATATCAACCCGAGCCTCTCAAGTCTTGTACTTCTTGATGTTACTGGATCTAAACGTAGCAGTATTTTAACTCTATTTAAGAAATGGTAAGGGAGAGATTGTATTGAAAACCAGTAACATTTTGGACACAACAGCAAAAGAAAAAAAAAATGGCTTGGTTGTTCAGTGATGACCAAGGAGGAGACGCTGCAGCAAGATACAGGATTTATAGGAATTATAGGTTGAAAAAACTGTGAGCTTTACTGTCTGGAGGAAAATAACGTTCTTCATCCACAACTAGCCCCAAAGATTTCAAGGTGTTGTTATAGGAGTAGAAATAAGTGGACTTTGTAAAGCTTTGAGTCATTTAAGGGGTTCTCATTATGATTTTCCAACAGAGAAAAACACAAGCCTTTACTTAAAAATTGCCTCATCTAAATGGGAAGAAACGTTTTTCTATCATAATTAGTACAATTGAAAAATAGCAAAAACTTAAATTCCACCAGATAAAAAACCATGAGCACATCTGACAGTCTAAACATTTTCTGAAGGAATATAGTATATTTTTGGTCTGAAGTAGTTAAGTAGAAAAATAAACACTTGTTTAACCTGATCTATCTATCTATCTATCTATCTATCTATCTATCTATCTATCTATCTATCTATCTATCTATCTATCTATCTATCTATCTATCTATCTATCTATATATATATATATATATATATAGAGAGAGTCTTTGCAGACAGTCCTATTCATTCAGAAAGACTAAGAGAGGGTCCAGTGTCCTGTTTGGTGACCCCCCCCTCCCCCCGCCTTTGGGGACTTGTGAGCAAGCATATAATAACAGCTGCTGTGCTGCAAGTAGCCACTTATAATGACCCTGCCCCCCCCCCCCCTCTGCTTGTGGGATTGTTAAGACCCCCCCGGTGGAGCTTTGATGATGGTCTGCCACATGGACCATCAGAGGAGGAGGAATAGGTGCTGAGGTGAAAATTGTGAATCTCAGAAGGACAGATTAGTGTTGCTTGTTTTAGTTACAATAAGCGACTTGAATCTAAAGCTTAACCCTTTAAAATATCTTACTGTCATCAGTTGCATTTTAACTTTGAGTGAATACATAAAAGAAGTGTGATTAGTTAATCTAAAGGAGTGCTAATTTTAGCTGAATGAAACCAGTCGTTTGTGTCGATGTGTTCCTCCCGGCGAGGTTGATCTATCCCATGGGAACGATCCGAGTGGCTCAGGTGGAAGCAGTGCTTATTGATCCTCCTCCTATGTTAGGGGTTGTTTGAATTTTTCAGCAGGCGATCTCCATGGCAGCCCAAATTTATGAACATTTTTGATCCAGCATCATCAAGACTCTTTTCAACTTGGTCTCAGAAAATGCAGACAAAAAAATTATAATTGAAGCATTTAGGTTTACTGGTCACTGATTCCTAAATCCAAAAATAAATCCTCTCATAAATGATATATTAAACGGGTCATTTAACTTGTTTTATTGACTGGAGTCACAGTTCATTTTCAGCATTGAGAATGGATTTTATAGGTAGTAAAAGAAGGCTTGACTGACCATTGACAGGTGGAAAATTTAACTTTAACCTGAAACAAAGTTTAAATGATTTCAGCTCCTCGAGATTTACTTTTGAAAGCTTGCAATGACCTCTGCTATAGTTTCATCCAAAGAAGATGAAACATTCATATCAACAAAGACATAAAGAAACACCACGAGGCAAAACGTACTGTATTAATAAACGTAAAATATTTTTTTCAAACTTTGGGACATTACAACCACGAACTTTATTGTATTGCATGTTTAATTTAGGGGATAGATCAACCCAAAACTGCGCATTATTGTTAATTGGAAGGAATCAAGCCCCTCTGATGGCTTTGTGGTCCCAGTTTTTTTTTTGCAGATGTCATTCGTTTTGTGGGCATCTCTGTAGTTTTACAGACAGGACTCTTGTGACATTTGTGGTTAAAATGTGACCAAATCTTTAAAAAAGTGCTATGAGTACCTTCCTAAAGCATTAGTTGATTTCTTTATATTTTTTTCCTCACAGTCATGTAAGACAGAAACAGCACAGACAGGTCAGCCCGGGTTTCAAATAAGGCCCTACAAACCATATCCTCACCGTCAAGGATGACTTCCTGCACATCATCCTGCCAGTCAGCTCTGAGAGAAATGATGAATTAATAATCCTTGCCTCTAAATAATAAATGTCAGTGATTATCATCAGTCACTTCTGTGTTTTTTCTTTTTCTTTCTGTGTTGGATTTTTTAGACAGAACCTGTAAACATGATCACGCTGCGATCGAAACGAACTTTGTCCCTGAGAGCCTGAATGTGTTAAACACTCGCAGTATTTGTCTAGGAGGCGTTAGGCGGCGCCTCGCTGCTTGAACACAGGTTGTGTTTTTTTTATGGCTAAGAGGCATCCATCACCTCCAGGAGGACTGAACCCTGTTCACAGTAAGCTCTGAGCATAAATCTGCTCGTTTCGACTGTGTCCTCTTTCTCTCTGCAGGTATTTGTTATTATTATTAGGATTGCATTTGTTTGTATAGAATCTGAATTGGATGATTTGCTTGAAATATGGAAACATTTCAATGGATTTCAGTTTAGCTTCAATCGGAAATAACTGGATATGACTCAGACCTGATTATATCATAAGATGTGTTAAGGTTACTTTTGTTTTAATTTGATGCAATATAAATAAAGCTGAGATTAGTAATTAGTAGTTGCCCTGAATCTATTGGTTTGCAGTGTAATTGGATCAGGCTGGACTTCATGGTAATAGACTGAATGTTGATAAGAGAGTAAATGTGATTGCATCAGAGCTGGATCTGTTTTGTTTTAATGCAAATTAGTTTAGGGGAACTTTTTGCAGGAATTTAGTACGAGGCAATTAATTTCCACTATAGTACTTGTAGACCGCAGTAGTTCGGCGCAGTTTGGACATTCATTTAATCTTTTATAGCTTATAGTTCCTCAGGTATTGTTGAAAGAACATGCTTTTTTTTCTCTAAATGTGTTTTTTAAGTGTTGTTGCACAGGGCCCCAGATACTTATCAGCATTTCTATCCAGATTACACAAAAGCCTAAACAAAGCAAAGTTCTCAGTTAGTTGTGGAATTACCCAATTAAAATAATGACGTATTAAATAAAAGAGAAAGTTCAGGTTTTTATTCATTTATTATTTTGGTTTCTGTTGAAATTGTCATGAGAATTCAAGATCTTTTATGCAGAAGAAAATATTTTAGCATTAAATTCACCGCACGTCAGTGATAACCCATTGGTTTAAAGAAACTAACATAAATATAGCTATAAATTAAACTAGGGATGTCCATGAATGCACCGTAACCTCTTTATACCACCAATAGTTTATACCACCACGTTGGAGATGGTTTATAGTTATATTTTACAGCTGCAAAAGATTTGAATGAGCCAATAAAATAGTTGGGGGAAAAAAGGGGCTCATTTAATGTTCTACACAGTGTTTGGAGGACTAAAGGGACCGCACATCGATCCAAAAACACTGAAGTGAAGCCGTATCGTCTTTTAGATGATCATCTGTTTTTCATCTAATATGGAAAAGGTTCATTTAATCAAAGAGGAACTCCAAGTGGCTGAATGTACTGGAAAATATATTTATTTTTAAGAATCTGTAAGTAAAAGTAGAGAGTATAATTAACTAGTGTCTAATTAACTAAATCAACTAGTTTCAGGGAAAGAATAATGGTGCTTAAGCCAGGCCTGCAAGCTTTTAAAGCTACAGTCCCAAAATATTTAACATTTTAGTACCATATTGTAATATTAACTTCTCTTTGGACTTACAGCAGCCGCACGTTCCGCTTATAACTCGGGCTGTCTCTGCGCATGCGGATGAGGAATAAAAACCACAGTTTAATCCGATGCAAAATAAAAAAACAGTGAAACTGGAGTCTTTTTTCCCCCCGGTGTATTTGCTAGAGTGGTGCAGTGTTTGCGGTAAATACTCCATTTCAATCCACAGGTGCGCGTTTTGGTGACGGTCATCCGTGGCCCCGCCCCCTTTATCCGCCCCGCCTCCCTTAAGAGGCAGCAAAAGTCGTCGCTCCTTTTCCACGACCCAGTCCGTAAAGACACGCAGAGACAAGAGACTGGGGTTGCACGCAAGAGACCGAGGCTAACACGCAGGAGCCGCTCAGACTCCCGAACCGATTCGACCTGGAAGGACGCGGAGGATGTTTCCAGAGAAGGCCGAACAGGTAGGTCGGGTCTTCCTCCCCGGGTGCGAGGCAGCCACGCGTGTCGCGCGTTTGCGGTGATTTCCTTTTCTTTCTTTCCCTCCCTGTCTTAAGAGTGTGCGTGGACTGCGTGACAGACGAGCCCGCTCGGTCTGGCATCCATAATTCACAGGCTGCAGTCATGCTTTAGGGAGAGATCCCCTCAAGTGTTTTCTATTTTATTTGCGTTTAAATTCACGCAAACTTATTTTTTATTTACATCACAATGTTTTTTTTTTCTTCTCTAAACTGATCGCCCCTAGAGGAGTTTTTAATTAATTAGTGTGTGTGACAACCTGCTCCCATCACTGCAGGCTTTGGTGAATTAATGCCTCCTCTCCTTCCTCCTCCTCCTCCTCCTCCTCCTCCTCCTCAGCTCGAATAGGCAGCAGCGCCAGAGAGGCGGCTTGGCTCAGGCTGGGAATTCAATTGGTGGAACCGGGGAGGCTGTGCCGCCGGCCTTGTGCGCCGCAGGAAACCGACAGAGGAAGCGGCGGCAGCGGCGACCTCCACAGCGGTCTGAGCTGCAGCGACGCTCCCTCTGACTCTGCAGGATGCGACGCTGCAGCCGCGCAGGAATCTGATCGTGGCGGAGGAATTCGGTTCAACCGGTCGCTGGGCACAAGCAGTTTAATTATAATTATTTATTTCTTGTTGTTGCACCCTGGGGGGGGGGGGGGCTGTCCTGCAGTTGTGGCCCTCGGCTGGCTTGCAGTGGGAATGTAGACAGGAGCCGGGCTGGATTTTAAACCCACGCACACGTTCCAGTTCCTCCTTCTCCTCCTCCTCCTCCTCCGCCCTGGATGGAGATGGAGAGGCTCGGCTCTGAGCGGGAGGGAGACGCAGAGCCGCCCATGCACGGCGTCCACGGGACCCACCGGGTCCGGCCGTCGTCCTACCGGGCCCTGCGCAGCGCCGTGTCCACCCTGGCCCGTCTGGACGACTTCAGCTGCGAGAAGATCGGGGCGGGTTTCTTCTCCGAGGTGTTCAAGGTGAGTGAGAGCACTCCCTGTCTGGGAATCAGGAAGCTTTCACCTCCCAGTCTCACTGAAACTCCGCGCACACGTGTTGTTTTCATTGGAGAGAAAACAAACATAATCACACAGATTCAAACTTTTTTTGTTTGGTACAGTGAAATAAAAATCTGTGTATGCTTTTTAATTTGCATGTAATCCTGTTGCTGTGCTCTGGTCAGCTGGCTGAAAACTCCCCCACTTCATATACCTTTTTAATTGTTTTATTTTAGGTGTAGTTCTTACTTGAAATGGTCCGTGTTCTGCATCCATGAGTCAGTTTTATTTTTCTCTATATTCAGACAAGATAAAGAATCTTGGAAAACATGGTCATAATTAGAAGCTGGTTTATTGTGAACTGGTTTGGGCTAGAAGCTTTAATGGTGTTACTATTATAAGCACTACAGTTCCATCAACTGTGACACAGTTAAAGTTTGGGGGTACCTGCAGGCAATGCAGTTTGATTCACTGCCCATTCACAGCATTTCATCCCACATTGATTAAAAAGACCCCCTAGTGCTACCAAAACCTTTTAAAAGCAAAAATGGTGAAAAACCTGACCTTTTTGTATCACATATGTTAAGAATTCAGTTTTGAAGAATGTGCCTTTAGCTTTTAAACCCCACTTAGCATTCAAGTGGCGACAGTGGAGAGGAAAAACTTCCCTTTAACAGGATGAAACCGCCGACAGAACCTTGTTCCTTGTCTCGTTGTTTGTGCTGAAAGCAAACCACACGACGTTCCTTACTCGCTCTGATGATCCCACTCCACACCGACGTGGTAATCTATTGTGATGGAAAATTAACCCAGCCGTACAGACCTAATATCTACTAATGCAAAAGAGCCAAGTGACCACATACATTTCTGTCCTAAATGCTAAAATGCCAAAAGCCACAAATGTATGTGCGCACTGCCGACTAGAAGGTCTGAAAGTACAGACTCCCACCGATGTGCGCACTTGTGCTTCTGTCATGAGATGCGATTCTGAGTACACAAAAAAAAACTGTTATAAACCTGATTAGTGTTGTGTTGCCCCTCCTTGACCCGTTGCTGTGCACTCAGAGTTCGCTTTGTGGAAAAATGTTTTTTTGTTTTTTTTACTCGAGACACAAATTTGGTTGCTTAAACATATTTCAGGATGTGAAACTAAAGGACCATCTTCCTTACTAATATAATACTGTTGGAAAGCTATGAGCAGCATAAATGCTAACAAGCTAACTGCAGCTTGTTTACCCAGGTTAGATTATTTATTGTGTTGCAGTTTGAAATGTCTGTGTCTACAATTTGAAAACTCACACCATTTATTTGTACCAATAAATTACGATCACTGAGAATCGTGTTCGGCTCATTGCCTAATATGAACCATGCACGTGTTTGGCCGTTCTCTCAGGCCGGCTGAGTTATTGAGCTCCTGTCATGTTTATCGGCCGCGAGGTTTCACGTTGTTTGAAAC